>CM076575.1:1916204375-1916306934 GCA_034641835.2 Pinus albicaulis
AGGTGAGCTAGCACCTATGTGCTATGAAGAATATCAAAAGTTAGAAACAACGAAAATCCTCTATAAATTATTTTTGAACAAGTGAAAATATCAGGGGCTCCGATGTGAATTGGAATTTGGTCATGGAGTTCAGAGAGCCATGGCATAGTTCAAGGCTAGCACCTAAGTGCTATGAAGAATATTGGAGGTTGGAAACATCAAAAATCCTTTATAAATGTTTTTTTACCAAGTTACCATATGTAGGGTATTTTAGTGTGATGTCGCTCGGTTGAGAAAGCTAAAGGAATCAAGGGTGTAGAGAGGCCCTAACACATAAGGGTTTTTTAGAGGTTGTATTTCTCATATATTCTTTTATAATTGCAATATCAACATGTTACGATACAAATAGCTCCGATGTATGTTGGCGTTTGGATGTAGAATCCAGAAAAACAAGGGTACAAAGAAGGAATACAAGGATATAGGGCCTTGGCAGGCCCTAAAGGTAATAACACATAATTTTATACCAATAGTAATAGCACTCAGTCCCATGGCCGAAAAGCAATAAAAGAGACTAAGAAAAAAAGAGCTAAGGGCACTTTGGAATACTTTGATTTGGTAACGTCTCTTTAATAAATGTTACCATAGAAAATGCTTTGAAGCAACAATACAGTGTAATGTTACGAGATATGAAGGCTTTGATAATTCAATACAGAGAGTATGAAGGAGGAAATGAGAGTAGCAGAGTTGGTAATTGGAATAAATAATGATTTTTAAAGATAATTCGGTCGAGGTAGAAAGGACCATGACTCAGAAAAATGATTAAAACAATCCAAGTCGATATACAATATAGCTCCGTGAACCATGAATAATCATGGAGAGCCTCATTAGAGTGTGAAGGTGGATTGAGAATTAATTATCAATATAGAGAAGTTCTTAGGATCCCATCCTCAGTGGTTAATTAAGAAACATTGCCCTAGTTAGATGAAACAATAGGATGGAGGAGGCATACAAAGGTACACTCGCACACTGTGAAAATAAGTAGCATAGGCAACATTAAGCATAGTGCAGCATAGGAACAAAAAAAAGGAATAAATTTGATCTAACGGGGGAATGAAAATTTGTTGAGAGTTTATTTTGGAGAGCTTCACCTTTCAGTGTGTTGTTGTACGAGAGGCCAAGTGAGTTTGTTCTTCTGAGAAAGGCTACAAGCACGTAGGTAGAGAAAAATATGCTAAATGAGGTTATGATGTTGTGCAGAGGAAGAAGGTTGAGTGAACGAGTGATGTGGTGTGAAAGGTTGGCAATGCCTGTTGAATAGAAGGGGTCGAGAGTTGAGTGTGTGGAGTTGAAGATTGGAGTGCAGAGAGTGTTACATGGGTTGTGACAAAGAGACCATTATTAAGAAGAATAGTGAGATCATGTAGTGTGTGGAGAGGGTTGATAATAGAGAGAGATGTTTGGCTGAGAAGGCTGAAAAAATAGAGATGATATTCAGTAGAGAGGCTTTTGATTACAGTGAACATTGATTTCCTATTTGAGTGTGGGTTGAAGCCTGCATACAGATATTTTGTTCTTCCATATCTAGTGGGTTCTTCAGAAAGCTTGGGGGTTGGTGCCTCCTACAAGTTGGTGCTTTAAACAAATCCATGAATTTGGTGCTTCAAATGGTGCTTCTAGTAAGCTGAAAATATGTATAAAAAAAGGGGGAATTGATGCTTCCTTCTAGTGGGTACTAGTAAATAATCAAAGGGAGTTGGTGCTTCATGTGAGCTATGGCTAACAAATATATTGATGTAATAGAGTAGGTTCTCTTATTTTACATCAATAACAACAACAAGATTTGGTTTTTTTTTCCTTAAACAATTTCCACATAAAACCATTGTGTCTCATGTGTTTGATGCTCATGTTGTGTATGCTTGTGTTGATTCATATGGTTGTTGTTATGGTGTGTTAATTATTGCTCTCATATAATGGATGCTAAGTTTGAATCAAGAAAATAAATGGGCATGAATGCTAAATTTAGCCTTAATACTGATTCACCCTCCTTCTTAGTATTATCATTACTTCCAACAATTAGTACGAGATCATGGTTCCTTCGGGAATAGCTTAGTCGCTAGAAGGTAGATCAAAGGGAAAAAATGGCTAATCAAACTTGGCTAACAACAGAAGGAGTTCCATTTTTAAATGGATCAAGGTATGAGCTCTAGATCATTAGAATGAAATTGATGATAGTCAATGAAGAAATTTGGCTTTATGTGGTATATGGAGAGAGGAATGAGTTCAATACAGAACCCAAGGAAATTATCATGAAAGGCATATCTAAGTGAGATGCTCATACAATGAGGAATTTTAAGAAAACAAGGTAAATGTTTAACAATCTCGAATGTATTTATGGAGGAGATAACCATGTGTCTGAAAAAGAGGCCGAGGAAACCTACTGCTCTAGAAATGAATGAGAACATGCAGAAGTTGTTGCTCATCACACTCATGTTGATGATGAAGTAGTCTCAGAAGGGATATCATGTTTCTCAAGTATTGAACCCAAATGTAAGAAAGCTACTAATATTTACTCTAAGGATGGTGAAGAAGAAGACCTCGATGAGAGTCCATGCTTCTCAAAAGGTAAGCTATTACTTTGTGATAAATGTAAACAAATATGTCATTTAGCCACTAGATGTTCATATTGTTATTTTGAATATAAATATAGTAATATGTATAGTTATTGTGAAGAGATACCTGCATTAGTAGAAATAAAAAATTAGGGATCCTTAGAGGAAGAAGAGATATCCCGGGTCTGCTCATTTGTAGGAGAAAATAATAGTCCCCTAAGTAGTGATGAATAAGTGATACCCCATAGAAATGTGGAAGACTCCATGGACATAGAGATGGTTTTAGATCTATGTGGTTACTCAACAAGCACCTATGATACTAAAGATAAATATCTAAATGAAATGATCTACTTTAGAAATAAGTTGATATCTAGTCTAAAGGAGATCAAGGAACTATCAGAGGCAAATATCAAGCAAGAGGAAAATTTGAAAATGTATGATCTTGAGAATGAAAATTTGAGCCAAACAATAGTTGATCTAAATTCTCAATAGGAAGAGGCTAGAAGACTGAGTACCATGTTGACCAATTAGCTAAATGATAGAGAAATTGTGACTGTGATATAATACAAAGTGAAGCAACCTCGTTGAATCTACATAACCTAGAAAGGGTAAGTGAAGATTTTTTTCAATATAATAAGCTTGAGGAGAGAAATAAAATGTTTGTTCGAATGATTTCTAAAAATATATCCCCTCTCATCAAGGCTGGATTGTGTTTCAAAGAATAAATAAGCTCCAATAAGGCAAAGGATGAAATTTCAACCACCCAAGTAATGGTAGTTGAACGTTCCAGAAAAAACAAGGAAAAATAGGTTGTTGGATAGCAGTGACAACAATTAAATCATCAAAAATAAGAGAAGAAAAGGAAAAACTATAAGGATAAGCAGCAACATTCTAGGCAACCATGGCAGGTAAATAAAGAACCAACCAAGGTCCATTCCTCGTCAAGGAAAAAACCTTCATAGAAAAGGTGTTTTTTGTCATTAGAAGGAATTTCATGGATACCATTATTATTGCAATATAGTTTGAACATAAATCCATAGATTTTAGCTGGCATGCAAGAAAAAGATATATGTTAGATAGCAGCAACCCAAAAATGCGTAAAATGGCTAGAAGAAATCATGTTGGTAGTCATACAAGTTTTGACAAGAATGTTATCGAGAATAATAACTCCTTGCACCCATTATGGTGTTATGTAAAATTCTACAATTGTGAAAGCATTAGGCACAAGAGAGTGAGTTACAAATATGAGAATAAATGGCATGCTTCTCACTATATGCATGAAAATTTAGCAACCTTCTATTTGAAGACAAGAACAAACAATGGAGATAAGGAATACAAATTTGTCTTTAATTATTTGTGTCAAAAGAACAAGATGAAAATAGGAGGAAGAAATAAGAAGAATGGTCCTCCTACTCCTGTAGCAGACCCAACTACAGGGGAAAAAGGAATGAAGAAGATTTGGGTCAATAAGGAGGAGTTGAAGGAAAATAATCCTCTATCCATGCACATTGATGAGAAAGCCCAAACTTTGGCAAAGAAGAAGTTGGAGAGTGAAGCTTCTACGAGGACTCAACTAGTGAAGGTTTATAGAAAGAAGGAGGATGATATTATTATAGGGAGTATATCCTTTGTTTCTATTCAGTAAAGGAAGAGAATGTCCTCAAGGGAGTTAGAATAAGTATAATAGATAAGATGTAGTGGCAAGAGAATTATTCAGCCAATAGCCATAAGGTGTCAAAAACTGGAGGAATTCATAGAAAACACAATATATGTTTACAAATAGCATATCACATATGTCCATATTACATGCAGAGAATAATGTGCATTCACAACTACGCCCTCGTCGTTGACAATTTATGATTGCATATGGAAGAAAAAGTAGCTTTTAGCCCTTTTCCATTGATCTCAAAGGGGGGGAGAATTATTGGAGAAGTTTTTATGGCCCATGAAAATGAGAAAGATCCATCTGGTGGCTCATTCTAGGAGAAGTGTACAAACAGCATAAGGATTGGCCAACAAAGAGAAGAAGTGATGAGGTTGAGGTGTTGCCATCAATGTCAAAGTGGGAAATTGTTGGAAAATTGGCATTTTCTAGATGGTTAGTAGCTACAAATGTGTTGGGATTGATGTCAATAGTCATGCTTTGAGATCAAGTTGGGAAGTTGGAATTTCCTAACAGTTAGCAAGTGTTTTCGAATTTATGCCACCAGATCAGGATGGATGTGCTAGCATGATGTGGAAACAAATGTTGGATTTGATGTACTCTAGCCTAGTTCTGATGGTAACTGGGCTAGCATTGATATGTCAAGATAAGGGGGAATAATATGGTTACTGCACTCTTTGATAGAGAATGACCATAGTAATAGGATTATTGGACAAGACATCAAATGATGACTATGGTGGTTGGGAGTCCAGCTTCTAGGCATAAGAAGAAGAGTCAACATGCAAATAATCATAGAGAGCTTGTAGTCATTTAGCAGGTAGCATATGGGATCAAATCCTACATCAGACCCTCTCCACTAAAAAGTGATTTGAAATAGATTTCCAATGGTGCGTGGAAGTATGCAAATTTCCTCGATCAAAAGTTATGGATTGTCAAAGTTAGGATCTTGAAGTCCTAAGAAGGCTGAAATGTAAAAGAAAGCTAGCATATTAGGACCTTGGGAGGATAGAATATCGAAAGGTTGGAGGCTCAGGAGCTAATTCTAAAAAAATAAATATTGGAAAGGCATGAAATATCATAGTTTTAGAGTTTAGAGAAAAGTTGATAATATCAAAAGCAGGAGACCATCATAACAATGGAGTTCAGAGAAAGCTGGAAGCTTGTAAGGTTGAGGACATCATAACCTCAGAGTTTCATAATTCCTTATAATTACTTTCCTTAAAAACGAGGAAATTCTAAGGAAATAAGAATTACAAAGGAATCCATTGAAAAAGCAGGGGACAAGGGACCCCTTTTTCTCTCCCCAATACGTGACATGTGGAAACATATCGTGATGGTATTGGAGCCAAGATATTTTGGAACCTCGTAAGTCCTTAAATTGAAATTATTTAAAAGTGTTGAGTTTTGTGAGGAAGAGGAAATATAAAGGACTTCGTTGAAAAACCAAGAACTGAGGGACCCTTTCTCTATCATCCAACACGACAATTAGGAGCAACTGAGTGGATTCTAATATTTTGATGTGGAAGATGTCATCACCATGATGTGGTTGTACGATGGACATGTGGCAGTCAAATTCAGCATTTTTGGTGCCATAATTGGGGAAATTCATGTGACACATGTTACCACTAAGGAGATGCCACATGGAAATTATGACATTTATATGACGTCATCTCGGAGGTTAGTATATCATAGGATGTATATCTCATAACTATTTATGTACATTTGGAAAAAGTTTCGATATCAAGGGCTCCGACGTGGACTAGCACTTGGCGATGGAGTTTAGAGAATGAAGGGCGCAGAGCAGGTCTAGGACCTAAGTGTTATGAAGGATGTTGGAGGTTAGAAACATCAAAACTTATAAATTCTTTTTTAGCAAGTTAGGATATCATGGGTTAGATATGGACTGGAACTTGGTTGTGGAGTTCAAAAAACCAAGGGCATAAAGCAAGGCTAACAAATAAGTGATATGAAAAATATCAGAGGTAAGAAACATAAGAATTCCTTTAACAATGCCTTTTGTGAAAGTTACAATATGTAGGGGATTCTGATGTGGTGGCGCTTGGTTGAGAAATCAAAGGAACCATTGGCATAGAGAAGGCCTAACACCTAAGTTCTATGTGATTTTTAGAGGTTTAAGTTCTCGTAACCTCTATTATAATTACAATATGAAATAATTAAGATATAGAGAGCTCTTATGTACATTTGAATTTGGGCGTAGAAGCTAGATAACTAACCGTGTAAAGTTGGAGTACAAGGAGATAGGCCCTCGGAAGGTCCTAAAGGTCCTAGCACCTATATAATAAATTCATGGCCACAACACCCATTCACAAGGAGGAAAAACATGAAAAGTGACTAATCAAGAAGGAGGTAAAGGAACATAAAAATACTGTGATTTTGTAACATATCTTTAATAAAAGTTATGATATAATAGGCTATGAAACAACACTATGGTGTAATGTTACAAGATATGAGGGCTCTGATAGAGAAATATGGAGAGTATGAAGGATGATTGAGTCAACAACTGAAAGTAACTACGAGAAGAGGAGTTGGTCTCTAAAATAAATAATGACTATTAAATATCATTGGGTAAATGTAGAAAGGATCAGGACTACACAAAATGATTAAGATAAGCCATGTTGATGTACATTCAAGCTTTTTGAGCCATGAATAATCATGGAGACCTTAGGAGCCCATTCTTAGTTGTTAATGAGGAAGAAATTTCCTAGTCAGATGCAACAACGAGATGGAGGAGCCATATAGAGGTACACTTAGGTAGTGTGGAAATAGGCAATAGAGGCAGCATTAAGGATAGTGCAATAGAGCAACAGAAAAGAGGTGAAAATTTGAGCTAACAAGGGAATACAACATTGTTAAGAATGTAGTGTGGAGAGATCTATCTATGAGTGTGCCTTTGTATGAGAGGCCAAGTGAGCCTTTTCTATTGAGAAAGGCTAAGGCTGCCTAAGTAGAGAAAAAATACCCCGAAACAGGTAATGCTACTACATAGAGGAAGAAGGTTGAGTGAGTCAGTGATGTGGTGTGAAAGGCTGAGAGAGCCTACTGAATAGAATGGGTCGAGAGTTGAGTGTGTGAAGTTGAAGAGAAGAGTGTAGAGAGTGCTACATGGGTTGTGATAGAGAGATTGTCGTTGAGCAGAATACTGAGGTGATGTAGAGTGTGTGTGTAGGGCTGAAAACATAGAGAGTTCTTTGGCAAAAATAGGTGAAGAAAATAGAGTTCATATCAGGCAGAATGGTTACCAATTACAATGAACATTTAGTTCCTATTTGAGTGTGGTTTGGAGCCTACATATAGTAATTTGTTTCTTCCATCTCTAGTGGGTGCTTGAGAAGGCATGGGGGTTGGCTCCTCTTGCAAGTTGGTCCTTGCATGAATCTAAGGATCTGAAATTTGGCGCTTTAACGAAAGGGAGTCAGTGCCTCATGTGAGTGGTGGCTCACAAACATATTGTTGTAATAGAGTAGGTGCTATTATTTTACATCAATAACAACAACAAGCATTGGTGGTTCTTTCCCGAAAAGGTTTCCACGTAAAACTTCTGTGTCTAATGTGCCTGTTTCTCATGATGTGTATGCTTGTGTTGATCCATATGCTTGTTGTTATAGTGCTTTAATGATTTTTATCATATAATTGATGTGAAGTTTTAATAAAGAAAATAAAAGTGCATAAACATTAAAATTAGCCTTAATACCGATTCATACCAGCACTCACTATTAATATCACTCTCACTATTAATATCGTTTCCAACGGGATCAAATATATCGAAGTGAATCCTATTTGTAATAGTGTGGAATGACTCGTTGAGGAGTTTTTATATAACGCTACTTTATGAGTGTAATACTTGAAGAAAGGTTTTCACCTCTAGATATTTGATTCCTCTCATAGTTTAATTATTAACTTTAATTTTTTAGCGGAATTTTATTTTTATGTAATTTCGTTGTAATTTCGTTAAGTCAAAAAGTTTTAATTAATAATTTTTTGTTATATTTTCATTCTTATTTTATTGTAATTTGACTCGGTCAAAAAGTTTAGATAATATTATAGAGAGTAAGTCACAACATATCTTCCACACTGGGATGGGGGGTGTCTCTTGGACCAAAAATTTAATAAAGTTAAAGTGAAGAAAATATAAAATATTTTGATTGTCAAATGGGAGATGGTTTTTGGGAATGTGGTATTGATGAGCCATGGTATTGACAGATGGTATGGTATGGTTAATAATACCCATGGTAAAATGGGGTGAATATTGATGGTTAAAAATCTTGTTATATTGTAATATTATTTTGATTGTAAAATGAGAGATGGTTCTTGGGAATGAGGTATTGGTGATCCATATTATTGGCCCATGGTATGGTATGGTTAATAATATCCATGCTAAATTGGATGTGAATATTTACGGTTAAAAATCATGTTATATTCTAAGTATTAAGTTTTTATGTGCCTATTAGTGAAATTTAAATTTGGTTACAAAATTATTATTTTAATATATCTTATAAAATGAATTTTAATTTACAGCTACTATTTCTATCGTAAAATTAAATTCAAATAAAATATTAATAAAGCATTTTAATTGTGAAATGAGAGATGAGTTTTGGGCATGTTGTATTGATGAGCCATTGTATTGGTCTATGCTATTGTAATAAATCCTACTTACAAGTTAATAAAATATATGGAAAAGTGGATGTGAAAATCCATGGTTAAACATATTGCTATATTGTAAGTATTAAATTTTTTATGTTCTTATTAATTAAATTTAAATATGGTTACACAAACATTATTCTATTTTATAAGGTAAAATGAATCTTAACTTATTGTTGCTACTGATATGTTATATATTTTAATGATAGTAATGATGATGATGATTTGTATATTATGAATTTTTTAATCTAAAAATTTATTGGTAATTTTATCAATGTAACATATTTAATTTTATTATTTTTATTACTTTCAACTTTTTACGGATTCTCTTTTACTTTTAACCGATATGTAAATGTTTACTAATCCTTTACTTATTATAAATTAAAACATATTAATATAAATTCAACATAGTAAAAGGACATGTAAAAATATTTATTTCCTTACATTACAATTGCTCATCACCAATATAGTAAATTGTAGAGAAAAAAATCATCTTATATTTAATAATATTATTAAAATAATATTAAATATTTAACTTGAATATATTTTTTGAACGAAAAAATCATATATATAAATACTAACATATTATTTCTCTATCGTTCTCAAAGGCAGGTTAAGTCCGCCCTTCTTTTTTAGAGTTAGAGATCATATAATTATTAATACAAATAATTCCTTATATAGAATTTAATAGTAATATATTTAATGTAAATTCTAAAAATATTATTATAGTAATATATATATATATATATATATATATATATAGGTTTGTTAGGTAATGTTACTCTTAAAATGATTGATATGTCTAACATAACTTGAGTAGACATTTTAGAGGGGAACTTAAGCCATCAAAATTGTCTCAGGATCACATCTAGAATTATCTATGCTAGCCCTTAAGATGATTGGAGTTTTTCCAAGTAAATTTCACCCTGTCACCTTTTGTTTATGGCACATGAACATTTTTTTAATATCTTAAGTTAAATATCGTCTTACGTAAATTCTAATGATATAATATTTTTATTATTATTTCAAGGAAAAGTATTGCCCATTTTTAATTATAAATGGAGAATT
Organism: Pinus albicaulis; assembly: GCA_034641835.2. Lineage (NCBI taxonomy): Eukaryota > Viridiplantae > Streptophyta > Pinopsida > Pinales > Pinaceae > Pinus > Pinus albicaulis. The sequence continues at coordinate 1,916,214,354 of CM076575.1, forward strand.
TTTTTCTGAAATAAAATAAATAAATTATATGACATTATAAATTTAAATAAACTGACTAATTCTTAAATTTACTAATTTATTTTTTAATTTATTGATTTTTAATTTTTCCTTCACTTCATTTTGTTTCGTGTCCGGGAAACATTACAATTTTATTTGAATCTTTCCGCAAGTGTTTTTCTATTTCATTTTCGCATCTTTCTCTGCGGTTTCAAATCTCTTCGATGGTTTCAGAGGACACACTCATTAGTGTTCAAATCCTTCCTGTAAGGCCCCAGAATTCATGAGGCGCTTTCGGGGTAACGGACGGGCCCACTGGGCGTTTGGATGGTGTTTGGGCATCATGTGATGTTACGGGCATATCGTTGCAAGCGCGGGCATGTAACAAAGGGTGAGCGTGGGCATGTAACAAGGGGCGAGCACGAGCAAGAGTTATAGCGGATGCATCGCACATAGTCAGTGATGTTGTTGAAAATGCGATGTTATAGCGTAAACGTCACACCGTAGCCAAGGTGAGAAGACCGACGTGTTGGGCGTTGGGCAGCGTATGTGTTGGAATGCGGCCGAAGTTACACGAAGTGCAGACAACTAAACGGAGGGTGTTAGCTGCGTCCACTCGAGTATGCCAAGTGACCCACAACACAAACATAATGCGTATAAGTAATACGTGAAGATGGTGTAGAAGTCATCCAACAAGAAAAAACTCGAACAAGAATACAAGCATTCGAGTGAGACATTGGAGTGCACAACGAGTTGCCAACAACTTGTTGCTAGAAAGAAATGGTGAACATAAGGCGAGGGTGCGGGTTGAGTCTGGCAGTGATTGTGCAGGACGTGCGGAACAGTGCTGCAGGGCATCCGCAACTACTGGTCGAGTCAGGTTCAGTGCAGGGCATTGGTCAATTCAAGTGGAAACCTGCAGGGCATGCAAAACATTACCTCAAGATGCCCGTAGGTACAGTGCGGGTCAGGCAGGGCATCTACAGGAGTCTGAACATGAGTTTAGGACTTGTTTTGAAGTGGCCGGGAGTTGAAATTGAGTGCAGAAAGTTGCAGTGGGTGCGTATTGACAGGCCAAAGCTAACCATATAGATGTGAAGTGGATTGGACACACAGAGAGCTTGGGGGAAGGTCTGAGCTCATATGCAGCAGCCGACTCGAGAGACCTGAGTGACTCATCAACACTTGGGAAGATTTATTCATAAAATTCCCAAGGTGAAATCTGATGTTGTAAATTATTGTTGTGGGCTAGTTTGATGATTGAAAATTCTTGAGGCTTGGTCAAAAGGCTAACTTTCTTTTCCAAGGAGAAAAGGGGGTATTTTACTGGATTGGAACTTATATTATATTTTTATACTTTATGAAACATATTATCAGGCGGACACATTATTAATAGGGATTTTCCCCTCCCTTGTATGTATGGGAGTACAGTGTGAATATGATGATGACGTTTATGTTTTCCGCATATTGAAAGAACATTTTCTTCACTAATTTAACAAGTGTTGCTAAAGGCATAGTCTACATACTTGAGTATTACAAAAATAAAAAGTATAGTAGTGTCACACCCCATCTATAGCATGGTTGAAATACTACCAAAGGTGTAGGGGCATGATAGTTAGTATCAGAGCATTTGATCTAACACTTTATTGAACAAGGTTTTAGGGGTTCCTTATCATTGAAGAAAGCAGGAACACAGATGTAAGGTTGTAGGTGGTGTTGAAGTTCTTTTATATCATTGGGGTTTCTGACGGAAACTATTTCAAGGCTACAGATGGACATGATTTTTACATGGTCTTGACTCACTCTCAAGCAAGAAAAATGGAAGGTGTTGTGGAAGAACTTCAAGTAATTGAGGAGACCCAAGTACCTTCTCAGGATGACTTCTTTGAGAAGGAAATTGAGAACATGGAGAGACTTGAAAGGATGTTCATGGAACTTAGGGAATATCATGAGACCTTCGGGAAAGGAATATGGCATTGAAATAAGAATTATAAAAGTGCAAAGTTGAGCTTGACACAATAGTAACACGTTCGGTGTACACAGAATGACAGCTTGGTGAAACTTTGAAGAAACTTGAAGACATAGACCAATCCAAATACCAAGTTGTGGATGAGCTTTCGAAAGCTCTTACAAAAGTCATGTATTTGAAATGTGAAGTGGTCTTATTGAAAAGGGCCATGGGGAAAGGATCATCTGTGGAATTTTCCCATATTAAGGTCAAAGAACAAGATTCATATCATGGAACAAGGAATGTGAAAAATCTTAGAAACTTCTTATGACATATGCAACAATGCTTGGATTGGTTAGCCATTACTCATGAGGATGCTAAGATGAAGATTGTGGTAGAATTCCTTACAGGAGATGTTAAGATGTGTTGGAGAAGGAAACTTTATCAAATGGCACAAGGTGTAGGCTCTGACACCACAACTTGGAAGGAACTAAAAGAGGCTTTGCAGGTTCACTTTAGTCCACAAGATGAAACCTGGGATGCGATATCTATTATCAAATATATTAAGTTGATAGGGAGTCTCCAACCATATCAAAGTGAAGATCATAGTGCTATATTATAGTTACCTCACATGATCGAGAGGGACAAGATATTGAACTTTACTATTGGGTTGAAACCCTGGGCTCAAGATGAGGTGAGAAGGCAAGCACCCAAGACATTAAAAGAAGCCTTTTATATGGTGGATAGAATTATTGAACACTATGATGAGGAGACTGAGAAGAAGAAGAAAAATCCTTTGCTAAAAAGGGAAGAGGCACTGAAGAACGAAGCTACCAAGTATAACAATGCACATGAAAAGTCGAAGAATAGGAAGCTCTTGAAGAGATGGATTTGTATTGAGGAACATACGGTAAGTAATTTCCCTTCAAGCCCGAAGTTAGAAGAGGTAGTACTAGCAGAGAAGAGGAAGGAACCTTTAGTTGGGACCATGCAGGTTTTAAGTTCAACAACATCTTATGAAGCTATCCCAAGGAGGGATCCCAAAAGGAACAACCATGAGTTTTTTAACATGACGATTGCGAAGGGAACACTATTTACCATGGTGGATATTGGTGCTACCCACAACATCATTTGAGAAGAAAATTCTAGGAAAGTTGGATTTAGGTTCAAATCAATTCAAGCTCAGCTGAAAGTAGTGAATTCACCACCAGATTATGTGATTGGAGTTGCATAAAAGACACCAATTGAAATAGGGAGTTGGCATGACAATGTTGACTTCATGATTGCGAAGATTAATAATTATGAGGCTATGTTAGGCATGGAATTCCTTAAATAATTTCAAGATATGGTGGTTCTTCACATCATGAAGTTGTATATTTATGGTGGGAATGATGACCATCCTATTGGTATCCCAAACATACAAGGAGGAGGTTCAGCCCATTGTAAACTAACATCTATGAGTGTGAAAGACACACAACGACGTGATGAACTCCAGGGAAGATTGGCCATTATGGAAGAAAATCTTTAGGAGTGGGCACAACAAATCATTGCATTCCCCAACAGTCTCTTTGAAGTAAAAAGAAGACTCGAGACAATGGAAGAAAACGAGGATGCTATTCCACGGATTCAGGGAGAAAGACAAGAAGAATTCATGATGAGGTTAGAAGAGGAAGACTCAAACATGTGGCTAGAGTTGATAAATGAGGAAGAGGGAAAGCCTTCGGCCTCCACTTCCTTAGCTTTCTAGACTATACATGGAGGATGAGGCTCATTATCATGTGCTCAAGACAATGAAGGCCTCTAATTTTATGAGAAGGCTATAGAGTGAGATGGGCACTTGATAGCAGGATGTTTTGGCAGTCATGATGACAAGAAGAGAATATGTTCTTGTAGAGGAGATTTTTAGTTGGACTAGCTACCCAACATGTCACCATCACAAGGCATACCAACACATGATTTCTTACAGAATTAGATACATGATCGTAGCATGTAGCAGATCAAGGGTGTTCACATCTCGATGTTATTCATATATTTATGGTAGAGTTGGAGACATGAACACATTTGGAGATGTTGGAGTCATCAACAATTTGTGACGATAATTGTGACGATATTGTGCACATGGATGCAAAAATAGATTGTGCATCGACATTTTGCGACATGAGTTGTAATGATATTTCACACACAGAGTTGTGATGATGGATCATGTGACGAAGAGATGATGTTTTCAAGGGACGACAACGCTTTGAAGTGGTGGAGGATGTAAGGCCTCAGATTTCATGAGCCGCATTCGGGGTAACGGGTGAACCCACCAGGTGTTTGGATGGTGTTTCAGTTCCATGCAATGTTATGAGAATATCGTCAAACCATAACCACACGGGCGGTGGCATGTAGTGATGGGCGAGCACAAGTCTGCGTTATAGAGGGCGCGTTGCACATTGTTGGCGGTGTCATTGGAAATGTGAAGTTATAGTAGAAACGTCACACTATAGCCAAGTTGAGAAGAGCGACATTTTAGGAATCGGGCGTCTGACGTGTTGGAACATGACCCGCATTACACGAAGTGAAAACAAATGAACGAAGGATGTCAGTTGGGTCCGCTCGGGTCCGCTCGGTGACCCACGACATAAACGTAATGCATATAAGTAATACATGTGAATGGTGGAGAAGTCATCCAAAAAAAAACTCAAACAAACATACAAGCATTAGAGTGAGACATTGGATCGCGGCATGAGTTGCCAAGAACTCGTTGGTGGAAAGACACTGTGAATGCAGGGCAAGGGCATGGGTCGAGTCTGGCGAGGAGCTTGCAGGACGTGCAGAACAATGTTGCAGGGCGTTTACAACTGCAGGTCAAGTCAGGTTGAGTGCAGGGAATGGGTTGAGTTAAGTAGAAACATGTAGGGCATGTAGAACATTATCGAAGGGTGTTTGTAGGTGCAGTTCGGGTCGGGAAGGGCATCCGCAAGAGTCTGAACGTGAGCTCAGGACTCGTTTTGAAGTGACCAGGACTCGGAATTGAGTGCGGGAAGTTGCAGTAGGTGTGCATTGAGGGGAAAAAGCTAACCATACAACTGGGAAGAAGATTGGACATACAGAGAGCTCGAGGGAAGGTCTGAACTCATAGGCAACAACCAACCCAAGTGACCCGGTAGTACTTGGGCATATTTATGCAGAAAATTTCCAAGGTGAAATATGATGTTGTAAATGATTGTTGTAGGCTACTTTGATGATTGAAAAGTCTTGAGGCTTGGTCAAAAAGCTAAATTCCCTTTCCAAGGAGCAAATGGGGTCTTTTGCTAGATTGGAACTTATATTGTATTTTTATACTTTTTGAAACATATTATCGGGCAGACTCATTATTAAAAGGGATTTTCCCCTCCTTTGTATGTATGGGCATAGACTGTGGATATGCTGACGATGTTTCTATTTTTTTCATATTGAAAAATTTTTTCTTAACTAATTTAACAAGTGTTGTTAAAGGCGTATTCTACATACTTGTGTATTACGAAAAGAAAAAGTATGGTAGTGTTGCACACCATCTATAGCATGGATGAAATACTACCAAAGTTATAGGGGCGTGACATTCCTAAACACTATGGTTTTTTCTTGGCCAAAATATTTGAGGCATTCCAGAATAGCCTGAGGCAGAGTTGCATCTTTGGCCCCTGCTTCCCCATTAACGTAGATCTAAAACCGTAGTGATGCACAAATAAAGAATAATTCACCCAAATATTTTTCTAAAAAGCCTCACTTACTACATTAAAAATACCAAAAGTGTAAAAAACATGCTCAAATATTGCTTAAAAGTTTTGGATTTCCTATTTTAGTTTTGGATCTCTTTCAGAAGTATAAAATTTATTTGAAATGCACATAGTGAAGTTTAATATATGTCCATCACTGATACATAGATTTGAGCCAACAATGTAATTTACCACTATCATACTGATTTGAGCTAGATAAGCATTAACTGTTTAATGGATCAATAACTATCTTGGCTATGTTAGGGCCTTTTCACATTTTTGAGGCACAATTTTTCATAAGGGACCTAATCTTCTACGGTTTCAGATCTCCTACAATAATCCTATCTACCTTGGCGTGGTTCTCTTTGTGGGGTGGTTCTCTGCAACAACTCAACTTCCACAACAATTTTTTTTCTTTTTATATTCTAAATAGTATCTATAGTCAATTCAATCAATGTACTTCATCACTCTCCGAAGTATTCGTCTAGTTGTTTTATGTTTCCTTACCAACAATTTTCCTCAATCAATATTCTTGTAAGCCTGACATTAACTACATCTCTTTACCAATTTATTTTAATATAATAGAATCTATGCTTCTTATGCAAATTCTAGCATAATATAATTCATATGTTATACTCAAAAATTTTTAATTCCACTAGTATTACTATTGCAACCATATGTTCATTTTATGTTCTATCTAGGTTACTTGTAACCACTTAATTGTGCATTCTCAACTTTCCCTAGTTGACAATATTATTTTATATTCTATTAAGGCTATCATTGATATCTTACAAGTAGGCGTAATATACGAATTTATATATGTATATCCTTACTTACCATACCTTATCCATTGTGACCTTAGAATTAATTCGACGTTATTTCAGACCACTAACCTTGTTAGGTCCCCATATTACTAGTGTATTCCATTATTATTATTATTGTAGCCCCATTATTTTTATTTTTGTACCGCTGTAACCCCCATGTTTTTTTTATTGTTTCCTTACATTATTATCAGTATGTCGGCTAGGATTACATTGTGACCCCATGGACCCCTATATATAGAAGGAGGTTTTGTCATTTGTATCATCCAAGAATTGTTCATTTATGTAATGTATTGGAAGTTTCCCCCTCGAAGTGGCTAATTTCTAAGGTGTTGATCTCTCTTTCCTTCTATTTTTGGAGCTCGTTTCATAACATTTGGTGTCAAAGCTTTCGATTTTAGGGTTTCACTGCTCCAAACAAGTCATCGTTGAATTTTCGCTATAACATTTTTTCTAAGAAGGTTCAGAAGCTAAAATTTTTATAATGTGAAGCTGCAATCCTGAGGAATGTCGCAGAAACATTTCAGATCTTGGTTTGTAATATTTTAGGACATATAATCTGTGAAAGGTAGGGCTTTTTTGTAAGCTCCTGAATTTAACCTAAACAAGTCATCACAGCATTTTCACTATAACGTTTTTTCTATAAGGGTTCATAAGATAAAATTTTCACAGAGCGAAGCCGAAATCCTGAGGAATTTCGTGGAAAAATTTTCGTGCTTGATTCACAATATTTTCGGAGATACGATATGTGGAATTTATGGTATTATCAGGCTCCCGAATTTCATCTTAAAGAGGTGACCTTGGGAAAATCATCATAACTCTCTCTCTGATGATTGGATTGGAATTCTATAAAATGTGGCCACAAGTACATGGACTATAGTTTCCAATATATCAAATTTAGATCCTAAGGAGGAAAGAGTGAGACACGAAATGCCATACAAGTGCGCTCTACTGAACCAGCCTATAATAAGGTCATTATGGGAGATTTAGCATAACTTTGTCTTGAAGTATCCAAATTGGGTCAGACCATTGACATTCAAAAGAATATTAGGAGGGCTACTATAGGACCAAATTTCAAGTATTTAAGATCCTCAATCACAGATATAATTCAGTTTCAATATCGAGCTCCTAAAAAGAAATAAAACGTTGTGTATTTTTTTCAAATTGCATAAGTCTTGTTTGAAAAATTAGTTTTAAGTGATTCCAAGAACCTATTGAGGATAGATATTAGTATTGGATTCTAATATGCCCCCCTAAAAATAATTCAACACCCATTAATCCCTCAGAATATTCTACTATGATTCATGAAGATGAATAATTGGAACATGATCTATCAAAATTACAAGATCAAGTGCACCAAATTTCACTCTCACAAAGAGCAAAAAAAGATGAAATGGAATTTTTGGAGAAAGGCATGAAAGCGATGATTGATGGTTTGAAGAATAATATGGATGGTTTGAAGAAAGGTGTTAAAGAAAAAATGGATGGCATGGAAGCTGGCATGGAAGCTAAGATGGATGACATGAAAGACAACATGGAAAACATCAAGAATGATCTAAAAGAAGACATGGAAGGTTTGACAAAGTTGATACAAGAAATGTTTCCTAATGATGAAAAGATAGTATAGGAAACTCATGATGAGAACAAAATAAATGTTAATCGTCATTCATAAACTCTAATGTTGGATGGAAGAAACACCATATTCCAAAGATGGATATGAGTAAGTTTGATGGCAAGGATCATGTAACATGGATACTAGAAATGGAGCAATATTTTGATCTCAATAATGTGAAAAACACACAAAAGGTACGCATTTAAACTTTACATTTAGACAAAAAATACATTTGTATGGTATCGATGGCTTTTCTCCCATAAAAAAATTGTCACTTGGTCAATTTTTATGGAGGAAATGATAGCACATTATGAGGATACAAAGAGCGACAACTTCTTTAGCCAATTGATAAATCTCAAACAAACGGGTTCAATGGTGGAGCACGTTGCGGACTTCAAAAAATTGAATATAAGGGTAAATGATATTCCAGAGGAACATAGGATTGATGTCTTCATATGGAATTTAAAGGATATCATCCAACATGAAGTTCGTGTCTGGGAACCCATTTGAGAAGGCATTCAGGTTGGAAAGAAAAATTGAATGTAAAATTATGGGAACAAGGAAGCCTACCACTCACATCTATAAAGATGGAAGTGTTTCTACCTCTAGACTTCCACAACCTACAAGGTTGACACCACAACAATTGGAAGAAAAAATTGTAAAAGGGCTTTGCTATAGTTGTGATAGCAAATACACTAAAGGGTATAAGTGTGATGAGAAGAAATTATTTTACATAGATTGTGAAGAGGAGGAATAAAATGAACAAGAAATTTCAAAAGACCAAGATATACACTAGGAACCAACCCTAGAAGAAGAAGAAATGAGTTCGACCATATCATGTAATGAATTTCTAGGGATTATCACTCCTCAAACTCTCAAGATAGAAGGGCATATCAATAAGAAAAATGTAATAGTGTTGATTGATTCGGGTAGTACCCATAATTTCATTCATTGTAAGGTAGCCAAGGAATTAAATTATTTCCTATACCCAGCACCAGAATGTCAATTGATGGTTCAAATGGAAAAACTATAAATTTCTATAAAAAAATGACATAATATCAAGCTAACCATGGGGGAATATGTATTGAATATTCCAATGTTTTCCATTCCAATGGGATGTGCTGATGTTGTACTAGGAGTACATTGGTTACAATCTTTGGGGATGATAACTTTTAATTTTCAAGAACATTTCTTGATTTCTTTTTACAAAAAGAATGCAAATAGAATTATGGGGTATCACAGGGAAGCTAAGAAAGATAATAATCTCAAATGTCATGAAAAAGCTTCTGAAGAAATAACAATGAGATGTAATTTCACAATTATGCTCACTAGAAGTTCCAACATGAAAATCATCTATTTCTCCAGATCTCCAAAAAGTATTGGACAATAATTCCAAGGTGTTCAATACTCCCAAAGGACTCCCACATATTTTTTATCATGATCATGCTATTCATTTGATTCGAGGAAGTGTTCCTCCAAACATTAGGCCTTACAGATATCCTTATGTTTAAAATAGCGAAATTGAATGTATTATTATGGAAATGTTAGAGGATGGTATAATTCAACCAAGTCAAATTTCTTCCTCTACTACAGTAGTATTGGTGCATAAGAAGGATGGATCATGGTGCATGTGTCCAAATTATAGGGAGCTCAATAAGCCCAGTATTAAGGATAATTTTTCCATTCCTATGATTGATGAATTATTGGATGAATTACGTGGTGCAATTTATTTAACCAAGTTGGATATTCATTCAAGATATCATCAAATTACAATGAAGAATGAAGATATTATAAAAATAGTATTTCAAACTAATGAGGGTCATTATGAATTTTTGGTCATGCCTTTTTGTAATGTTCCAAAATTGGAACAGCTACACTATTGGGAATAATCTGGATTATTACCAATGTGGAGCTTCAGAAAATCATGAGCTTGGAAATATAGTATAGCTCAATAGGTGTAAAATAACATCATACCAGTATATGTTAGAACCTCAGCAAGTTATTGAGCGATATTCTGCTTCCCTAGTAGGGAAATGCAACAATATCGAGCATAAAATAGTTGTCTTCAGCAAATAACACTATATGAGTTGATAATGGGACTTGGATCCCTTAGAAGACATGATATAAAACTTATATGCAGAATTAGAGGTGAAAGAAATGATTCTAGCTCTTATAAACAGATCCCCCCGGAATCTATGTAGCTAAAATAAGCCAAAACCCCATGTAGAAACTACTAAAGCAGGAAATACATTATTCCAATGAGGGTTTCTGCAAAAAATGATGGAATAAATCTGATATGAGTCTTAACTGACCAAACCAATAAAGAAATGGAATTTTACAAGCTTATACAGTGAATCAAGACATCCGGCAAGGTTTCCAACAAAATGTATGAAATAAGCAACACTGCAGAAAATAACGTAGTTGCTATAGATATGCATTGATATTGGCTGAATAAATCATATAATTTCTGAATAATACAAGATAGGGCCAAACGCCTCTCTAAAAAAACTCCTGGAGGGATATAGGCACCTCCTCCTCAAGAAATAACATAAAATCAAAGGATGCAACACTGTTGTTGCTGCCTCTACATGAAGGACGCATTTTTCTGAAGGAGACTATGTTGTAGCTAAATATGGATGAACGGCCCCAAGCCAAATATTGAAATGAAGCTCTAATCCTTCTCTCTTGATCCCTTAAGCAGGCTGATCTAAGGAGAGGATGGAGTTCCTGCACAGGAATTCCTTGCACTAAGCAATGCAACAACTCCCGCTAAACAACTTAAGTATGCAATTGGTCTCCACACAAAGAAATATGAATACATGAATGAATCTCCTTTGATGCTATGCCTTCCTTTTATCTTTGGTGAGCCTCCTCACCCTGGACCCCACGCAATCTTGAGGTGGCTTCTGCATGAAGCTTCCTCTTTCAAAACTACGCTACCCTAGCTAGCTTCCCTCCTCTTTGTGACAGCGTTGTTGACTTGGTCAACTATAACCAATCGACCTGCAATGCCTCTGTTCACACCAAGGGATCTTCAATCCGGTTCTCATATATGTGTTTAGGTTGATCCTTGTTCACACTTGGCAGTGTAAAACCAAATTCTAAGATGATTTCCTTCCTTACTAAAGTGGAATTTATTCATAATTTTATTATTCATGGGCCTCCTTACCCATTTATTCCTCTTCTAAGTGAAAGTAGAAAAATATAATGTTCCAAATTGCTATGTGCAAATTTGGGAACATTACAGTCCTCCCCTCTCAAATGTTTCTTGTCCTCAAGCAACTACAAGGATAAGACTAAGTAGTATCCCCTCCTCCCATGTAGCAACCTCATATGATGGAGTCCTATAAGGATCAAGGTGTTGTATCATCAATATATCTCCAAGTTTCTCCTCCCAAGTGTGCAAGCCATCTATTGGGAACATCCCAAATAGCTAACATGACGTGATAATGAAACATCCATGGGGGAAACAATGGGCTGTTTGAAGGTCCTCTTGAGGCATGAGGGATGATAGAGATTGAGATTCATCATCCCCATTTGAATCTCTCCTCCCCAAGATATCAACCAGGAAAAATGAGTCACCCTCCAAATTGGTAACTCATGCAAATCATCTGCCACTTGAAGCTCTGGAAAAGTAGGTGGGCTAAAATTCTAGGCATGGTAGACATAGTAGCCTACCCCCTATAGTATTCCTGTCCACTTAAGACAAGTGTAGAGGATTTGTTGATCTTGGGCTGCAATAGTGTTGCCCTCAAATGGAAAGAAGGAAGCTAGACCTCCAAAGGTCCCTCTCCTAGCGCTGTGAATCAAGTTGGCCCAAACCATCTCATACATGATGGGCAAGAACTCACCTCCATATGATATCCCATCCATATCATGGCCCTCCTCATAAAGAAAAAAATATTTTGTTGCAGAGGCCATGGCCCTTCTCATTCTCCCCTTAGAGCATGCAATGCAGAAAGTGTGGTGATGCTTTTCCCCCGAGAACACATCCACTCCATGTGTCCCTCCTCCAACCATGCTCCTCATATAGGTAAGAATAAAATCATAAAGTAGGATCATGATCAACATCATATTGAGAGAAATACTTAAGGCTTCATATGGTGCTAGAAGGTACCAACAGTCTCCCAAGTGGTCACAGAGTAGTCTTCCCCTCTTCAGCTTCAGAAAATAGCATGGAAAGTTGTCTCCTGACAAATGGCTTATTGTATAAGTCATCACACACACTACGAAATAGTAGATGGTTGAGTATGTCAACTGAGCACATAAGAAGCAACCATATACTTTCCTTGGATCATACATTAGATGGTTGTCTCCATCATGATAGTTGGCAAAAAATAGACCATGGGGCCTAAAGAAAAACTTGCCCCTTTGTAAAGCAATGTACTGCAAGAAAAAGGTAAGAGCATGCGAATATTGTATGGAACAATCAATAAATGCATAAATAGAACTCTTACCATGTGATGGAAGCAATATGGTGACAAGATCCATAGATGAGTCCTCCATGGTGATATGGCATACCCATATGAGGCGAAATGAACCACATGCCTTATGTAAATCCTCCTCCCTATGCTTGGGAGTCCAAGTCAAGGAGATCATACCATAGTAACCGATTAGTCCATCCATCACTCTACCAATCTTACCTCTTCTATGCCCATCAAGTGCATCAAATATGAAGTGATCCTGGGAACACTCCATCAAAAAGCTCATGCTCCAAGGTGACAGCATTGTTGGCCTATGCAAATAGGCTCCTGCCAGCTCATAAATCCATCCTTTGATAGGTCCAATGTAAAAGACCCTCCTCATAATTTTTCCATCTCCTTCTATTGCAACATCATGCAAAATGTGAGATCCACTCTATCCTTGCTCTCTCTCAACCCTCCAAAGCAACAAATATCTTTGCTGCCTCATCATACATCCATCATACAACTGATGCATTGAAAACAAAATGACCATATCATCATAATGTACCCACTTTCCTTGCTGCCCCATGATGCAAGTACTCTGCTAAGTATCCTCCTCTCTCATACCCTTACAAGAAGGATATGCCACATGATGGCCAAACTCTCTCAAGGGTAGCCAACACAGTTTTTCCTCTTGTTGCCCAGTATTATAGAGTTTCAAGTAACTTTCCAACTTCTTGCTTTCTATCCACATCAACTTATCCATCGATGGATTCCTCCTATCATTCTCCATCTTGGAACTCCTCCAAAAGACGCTACCATCCTCCCATATCAAATTTTTCTCCTGGCATTTCATGAGATGCTGAAATGCAACTCCTTGGAGATCTCCAAGAAAATACTTCTCATCAATGATTATCATGGACCCATAACTATCTAAAGGGGCTGAAAGTAAAGCCTCCTTGCTGCTACCTCTTGACAACACTGTAACCCTCCTCCAGGGTGTTTTTTCTATCTCATGTGTCAAATCCTAGATGAACATGTGGTTCTGCATGAATTTTCCCAGAGAAAAGTTCACTCCATCCTCCAAGAATTCGCACTCCAACCTCAAGGGTTGTGTGTCACTCATCAGTGATACATGAGGATGAGATTTAAAATCTCCCTTGAACCGTTAAAGCTTGCACAGCGCAGTGCAATCCTACTACTCTATCTCAGCAATATCATTTGATCCCAGGCCATATGCAAACAAATCTCGAACCCCTTTCATAAATTTTTTTGGAATGTTAAGACATGGAAATTTATGCATACCTTGGTGAGCCTTTGGAACATCTTCTATGGAATCAAGATTTCCTCTCTCCAATATGTTGGCTGATGCAACTACAAGTGTAGAAGGTTGTTCTCTCAAGGCTATGTCAGCGGTAGTACTTACTCCCTCCCATGGTGGTATTGTTCTATTCTCCTCTGATCTTCCTCCATCAAAGGTCTTGATCAGTTCTTGAGTAAACTCAAAAAAATAAGTCACTCTTATATGGCCCAAGTGACTGAACCACCAAGCATTGGCTTCACCCTCTAGGTGTAGCGCTGCAACTTCTGCTACCTCCTCCTCTTCCAATGGATGAAGCATGAATAATGCCTCAAGCTTCCTTGCCCAAGCTATCTCTTTAGTTGACCCATCAAATTTATACAACAGGAATCTATTTCCTCTAATATCCCTTTTGCTGCATGGTATTTTCTCTTCTCTCAGTTCAATAAATTGAGGAAAATATATAGTCTTTTCGAAAGCCCTAGGTTGGCACTTGTATTCTTCCAAATACCCACTCAGGATCTCATACTCTAAGTGGTGTCCTTACATTATAATTTATATATGAGAACAGGAAGTGCATGCATCTTCTTCTCCTTCTTGAAACCTTCTAGAGGTCTCACTGCAACTCTCTCCTCCTTGAAACCCTTTTGGAGTTTCAATGCATTCCTCTGCTTCTTTCTTCTTAGATCTAAAAATGGATGCAAGTAAGCTCATACTCTCCATAATTTTGTTCTCCTCTTCTTATTATCTTCTAAGTGGATCTGAAATCCACAGGCTGAGCCAAGATGGCAGCTCTGATACCACTTTAATGTTCCAAAATTGGAACAGCTACACTATTGGGAATAATATGGATTATTACCAATGTGGAGATTCAGAAAATCATGAGATTGGAAATATAGAGCAGCTCAGTATATGTAAAATAATTTCATACCAGTATATGTTAGAACCTTAACAAGTTATTGACTGATATTCTCCTTCCCGGCTAGGGAAATGCAGCAAAACCAAGCATAAAATAGTTGTCCTCAACAAATAACACTATATGAGTTGAGAATGGGACTTGGATCCCTTAGAAGACATGATATAAAAATTATATGTAGAATTAGAGGTGAAATAAATGATTCTAACCCTTATAAACAAATCTCTCTGAATCTATGCAGCTAAAATAAGCCAAAACCCCATGCAGCAAATAATGAAGCAAGAAATGCATTATTCCAATGAGGGTTTCTGCAAAAAATGATGAAATAACTATGATATGAGTATTAATTAACCAAACCAATAGTGAAATGGAAGTTTACAAGCTTATACAGTGAAACGGGACATCCGACAAGTTTTCTGACAAAATATATGAAATAAGCAACACTGCAGAAAAAAACGTAGTTGCTGAAACTCTGCATTAATATTGGTTGATTAAATCATATAATCACTGAATAATACATAAATGGAGACAAATTCCTCTATAAAAAAACTCCCTGAGGGAGATAGGCATCTCCTCCTCAAGAAATAGCATAAAATCAAAGGATGCAACACTATTGTTGCTGGCTCTACATGAAGGACGCAGTTTTCTTAAGGAGACTGTGTTGTAGCTAAATATGGATGAATGGACCCAGGCCAAATACTTAAATGAATCTATGATCCTTCTCTCTTGATCGCTTAAGCAAGCTGATCTAAATAGAGGATGGAATTCATACACAAGAATTCCTTGCACTAAGTAGTGCAACAACTCCGGCTAAATAGCTGAAGTATGCAATTGGTCTATAGACCAAGAAAGATGAATACATGAATGAATCTCCTTTGATGCTATGCCTTCCTTTTATCTTTGGTGAGCCTCCTCACCCCGGACCCCACACAATGTTGAGGTGACTCCTTCATGAAGCTTCCTCTTTAAAAACTGTGCTGCCCTAGCTAGCTTCCCTCCTCTTTATGACAGCGTTGTTGACTTGCTCAACTATAACCAATCCACCTGCAATGCCTCTGTTCACATCAAGGGATATTCAATCTGATTCTCATATATGTGTTTAGGTTGATCCTTTTTCACACTTTGCAGTGTAAAATTAACTTCTAAGATGATTTCCTTCCTTACTAAAGTGGAATTTATTCATAATTTTATTATTCATGTCCTCCTTACCCATTTATTCCTCTTCTAAGTGAAAGTAGTAAAATCTAATGTTCCAAATTTATATGTGAAAATTTGGGAACATTACACTTTTGGCCTTACCAGTGCACGTTTTACATTTCAAGGGTTGATGAATTCCATTTTCAAACCCTTCCTTAGAAAATTTGTGCTAGTATTTTTTGATGACACACTAATCTACAGAAGGTCTTGGGAGGATCATATTCAACATGTTGACAGGGTTCTCAAACTATTGGAGGATAAAAAATTATACGCAAAAACATCCAAATGTTTCTTTGGAGTACAAGAGGTGGAATATCTGGGTCATATTGTATCTTGCGAGGGTGTTAAGGTAGACCCTAACAAAATTAAAGCCATCAAATAATGGAAACTCTCCACAACCATAAAGAAGTTGTGAGGAATTCTCGGGTTAACACGGTACTATCGCAAGTTTGTTAATAATTATGTAAGAATCGCAGCACCTCTAACAACATTATTGAAGAAAGTTGCATTTTCATGGACTCCTAAAGCAACTAAGGCCTTTGAACATCTTAAAGAGGCAATGTGCCTAGCATCGGTCTTAGCTAAGCTAGAATTCGCAAAAACCTTATTGTGGAATGTGATGCCTCAGGAAATGGGATTGGTGTTGTTTTAATGCAATAAGGAAGACCCATTTCTTTTTAAAGTCGTCCTATCAAAGGAAATTATTTACATAAATATATTTATGAGAAGGAAATGTTGGCAATACTACATGCACTAAAGAAATGGTGACCTTACCTAATGAGAAGGCACTTCAAGGTAAAAATTGATCATGATAGTCTTAAACAGTTTTTGGAACAAAAACTATCTTCGGAAGAGTAGCAAAAATGGGTCACAAAGATGTTGGGTTATGAATTTGAAATCATCTAAAATAAGGAAGCTAAATGTTGTTCCAGATGCACTCTCAAGAAAGCATGAAGAGGTGGAAGCATTTATTTGTGCAATTTCTATTATCTAACCAGATTGGATAACCGAAGCAAAGGATGAATGGAAGAAGGACCAAGAAGTGTGGACACTCATTGAAAATTTGAAGCAAGATCCTAATACATATGATACATTTAGTTGAAAAAATTATTCCTTATGGTACAAATATCGCTTATATATTTGTAAGAATTCTCAACTAAAACAAAATATTCTTTTGGAATTGCACACTTCTTCTTTAGGAGGATACTTAGGATTTTTAGAAACTTACCACAGGGTGAAGAAAAGATTTTTTTTTGGGGATGGCCTTAAATATGATATTAAAATTTTTTTGGCAGAATGTTTGGTTTTCCAGCAAAATAAAGTCGAGACAATTAATACCCCTAGTCTTCTACAACCTTTATTCATTCCAAGTCAACGTTGGGAGGATATTTCAATGGATTTTATCATAGTTTTAATTAATTCTAAAGGAAAGAGTGTCATCATGGTGGTAGTTGATAGGCTTACCAGGTATGCAAACTTTTGTGCATTATCTCATCCATTTAAAAAAAGTATAGTTGCTACTAAATTTATTGAAACAATTCAAAAGCTACATGGAAACTCAAAGATTATGGTAAGCAACAGAGATCCCATTTTTACTGGAATTTTTTGGACGGAATTATTTTCTTGTTTGGGTACTCAACGAGCTCCTAGCTCATATTATCATCCTCAATCTGATAGTCAAAATGAGATAGTGAACAAATGTGTGGAAGGATATCTTTGTTGTTTTGTATCTGAGAAACAAACACAATGGGTCAAGTGATTACCTTTAGATGAATGGTGGTATAACACTTCCTTCCATACTACAACAAAAATTATTCCATTTATGGCACTTTATGGATATCATCCATTGTCCATCACATCATCTTAAGAGAAAATTCTAAGTCGAAAGCAGTGGAAGATCACATCGAGCATCAACAACAAGTTCTCCAACTCTTAAAGGTGAACCTCAATTGGGCACAAAATCGAATGAAACAATATGCATATCAACATCGAAGCGAGAGAATTTTTGATGTAGGATACTGGGTATTTTTACGTCTACAACCATACAAAAAAATGCCCCTCAAGCAAGCTAAGAAGGAAATTAAATTATCTTCAAAATACTATGGTCCTTACAAGGTATTGAAAAATATTAGTACTATGTTATACAAATTGGAGCTTCCCTCTTCTTGAGGAGTGCATCTATCTTTCCATGATTCATCCTTAAAGAAGGCTATAGGTGACAAACTTCCAGTTCAAACAATATTTCCAGAAGTTGATGAGGAAGGAAAAATCATATTGTAACCTAAAACAATCACAGAAACAAGAACTCGATAGCTTTGAAATCCATCAATTTTAGTGTCACATCAAGTGGAAGAACTTACCCACTCAATATTCTACATGGGAGGATGAAAATTTTATAAAGAAGCATCTAGAGCTACTCAAGCATTAGGGAAAATAGCTTTTTGAAGGAGAGGGGCATATTAGGTCCCCATATTACTAGTGTAGTCGATTATTTTTATTAGTGTAGCCCCCTTATTGTTATTGTTGTACGTCTGTAACCCCCAAACTGTTATTATTTTTCCCTTAAATTATTATTGTTAGGTTGGCTGGATTATATTTAATCAGGAGTTCTTAAATTTTTCTCAAAATTGAAAGTGCTCGAAACTGTGCCGAACATGAGAGACCAGGTAGATCTCGTCTTTCTGATTATGGTGCCATGAAATGTTCGAAAAAATGATGTTATATGAGGTAGATATCGCATTTTGATCAATTTATGAAAAAAATAAATTTGCGACAGGTTTTACTGGGATGCCGAGTCAACATGCAGGTGTACAGTCGACAAAAATAGGAACATTCCTGAGAATATTTTTTTTCCCAAGCCAATGATATTCTGCCAAGTTTCACGTTTTGATTCATTGATGTGGATTTGTATGTTTTGTTTTCGTACCAATTAATGGGTGACATGTGGCCAGCCCTGAGGCTGCCACGTGTCCCCTGTACAGTTTAGTAAGATTTTGTTAAGGTCCAGGGGCTTCGACCTTGAGGCGTCCAACAAGCACACAAATAAATCCACCAACTCTGTTGGGTGTGTGAATTAACCCTTAAGGGTCACATGTTATATATATTGTTTGTTAATGTTGCACACGAAGGTTGGGGACTGCTGGCGGTCCAAACTCGCCGACGACCCTATTGATCGATCACATGTTACATTAACCTAGTCGCAACATCATATGTAATCAAGATGGCTAACCATCTAATGTCTTTGTGACGTTCAACTGCCAACATGATTACCTTCCACCTTCATAATTAAGTTTCTCTGGCAGTTAAGGTTGTTGATACTCCAACAACATGATCTAGAAGGAAATAATTAGAGTCCTTATTGACTAATATGATCTCAGGGCATTCGTATACAACGTGGTTGATGTTCTTACAGATCCAAATTAGAATAAAAAGTACAAGTCCAATATGGAAAAGGCCAAGAGACTTATCCTTGATGGTGTTAAGGATGATATAGTCTCTCATATAGCTAGCAAGAACACAGTTAGGGAGATATGGGAGGCCTTGTCCATGTTATATGAAGGAACCTCCAAGTAGTGGAAGATGTACTTGGCGCAGAAGCTCAATAGGAAGAGGCTAGCAGGTTGAGTCACATTTTGACAAATCAAATAAATTATTTGAAATAATAAGCTATAAAGGACAACATCAAACCACTTTTGAATCGAGGATCTAGCCCTCCTAGACTCAGAGAGGGCTCTCTCTGTTTGTGACTTAGCTTTATGTTATGAATACTGATGCTAGGCTAGTTATATTTATTCTGGGAATTGGTTTCTTATCAAACCCAATGGAATTCAACTGAAGCCATATGAATCTTATTGTCATTTATAGCTTCTTCTTGCCAAAAGATATTATCAATTGTTCAACAGGTGAGGGTACAACTCCCTCAACCTTTCACTCTCCAATCATTGGCCTTGGAATAGGCTAGCAAGTTGAGTGACATGTTGACCAATAAAATAAATGATAGATAAGGTTATTGTGAGAGACCACAAAGTCTTAAGAAATGGTTACGATTGACAATTGTGCCCATGGAGAAGATGCTGAAGAAGGATGTAACATTATGCTAGGATGAGGATTGTTAGAAGAGTTTTGAATTGTTGAAGGAAAATATGGTCACTGCGCCTATCTTGGTCTTCCCAAATTGGTCAAAGGTGTTTAATGTGCATGTTGATGACTCTTGTATTGCGCTCGGAGCTATTTTAGTGTAGCCAGGAGAAGGAGAGATTACTCAACCACGAAAAGAGAAGGACTAGAAATGGTATATGCGCGACATAAATTCCAGCATTATCTATTAGGAGGCCATTTAAAGATTTTTACTAATCATTCTACTTTAAATTACTTGGTCAATAAGACTTTGTTGGGGGGGAAGATCTGCAGGTTTTTGTTTTTATTCTAGGAATATGACTTTGAGATTATTATAAAACCTAGAACACTGAATCTTGCACCAGATCATCTGTCGTGCATTGAGACTGGTGAAGAAACTATGAACTTGGAGGCTTTATTGTTAGATGTATAGTTGTTTGCGATAAAGGTTGTTGGTGAAAATTTACCTGATATTATTCAGTTTTTGACTACTCGACATGTGCCTAAATAATATACAGTTCAACAGAAGAAAGAGCTCATGGCATGCGCAACAGACTTCACGATTATTGCCAGATAGTTTTGTAAATGGGTGTGGATGAAGTTCTATGAAGATATGTCGTGGAGTATGACTATTGTGTATTCCTCGAAGAATCTCATGGAGGGGTTTCCGGTTCTCATTATGCAGGTAAGGTAATTGTGCAAAGATTTTGCGAGTTGGGTTATGGTGGCCCACACTACACACTAATGCTTATATGCATTCTCGTGCATCTGATGTATGCTAGAAGACTGGAAATCCATCACGCAGAGAAGATATGCCCTTGCATCCACAGATGGCACTGCAAGAATTTGCGAAATGGGCTATAGAATTTGTTGTACCTATCAATCCTCTAGGAAAGAAGAGTGGTGTGTGTTACATTATCATTGTGAAGGATTATGTAAATAGATGGGCAGAAGCTAAACCTATAAAGGATTGGAATATAGATACCATTGAACAGTTCCTATTTGAGAATATTTTGACTCGCTTTGAATGTCCTCAGATTCTAATAAGAAATGAAGGTACGCATTTTGTGAATGAAACCATTGAAGAATTGGTAGAGGAGTTAAAGATGAATCATCAGAAGAGCTCTCCATATCATCCCCAGGTGAATGGTGTGGTTGAATAATTCAATAGATATTGGATACTATTCTCACCAAGGTGTGCAATGCTAACTGAAATGAGTGGGATGAGCATGTACCTGTACTTCTGTAGGCATATCACACCACATGCAAGAAGTTGACTCGTAGGACACCTTTCAGGATGGTATATGGGAAAGAAGTCATCTTGCCGATGGAGTTCATTGTCCTTAGTCTGCGCAGTGCATCATTCAAAAATATGGGAGAAACAGATGCTATCGAGGAATCGTTATCGCAGTTGGTTGCTCTGGAAGAATATATCATTATTGTCAATTATCACCAACAAGTTCAAAAGGCATGAAAAAAATCATGGCAAGATAGGCACATCAAGCAAAAGGTGTTTAAGGAAGATGATTTTGTCTTGTTATATGAAAATAGGTTTTTGTGCCACCTAGGGAAGTGGAAGATGCATTAGTGAGGGTCATATGTTGTTAAGGAATCACTGATGGAGGTGGAATGCACCTGGACACATTGAGTAGAGAATACCTTCCTATGTATATCAATGGAATCTGACTAAAGTTGTACGAGGATGACCCAGTGCATACCAAATGACTATATGGCCAGAGAACCAGATCTGCATAGATGGGACGATGGATGCACATCAAGGTGCGATGCGTGTGCAGTAGTTGCACGAGGAGGTTGACTAGGTTGCAGAGGTGCCAAAAACTAGCCATTATAAGAGTAAATCTAGAAAAGGAAACCTTATTACTCTTTATGGGAGCATCTAGGTTGCAATTAATGAAGGGATTTTCCTATATTTGGGACCATTTTTTCATTTATGAAGACACATTAATGCAAAAGTAACCATTGAAGATGTGCCATAAGTATAAATATGCCCTATGCAGTTGTGATATTTCCCTTTGCTTTCTGAGTGAATTATTTTACTTGAGCTCTCTGATTTCCGTTGCATACTCTGTGTCTACGTCTTGTTTGGATCCGCAATTTGAGGAAGAGTTACATCGCAAAGTGTTGGGTTTCGTAATTTCGTCCAGTATGATAGCTACATGATTTGAAGATGACCCTGTTGCACTAGAGGTCCCTGTTGTGCCAATTGCTGAAACACCTGCACCCACGAAGTCTAAGAAGCATCATACATCTCGAACAAGAAAATACCCAAGGGAGAAGACTCCAAAGCCATTATCCACTATAGCTAAGCGTCTAAAAATACCAATGGCAAAGCTCCCCAAGATGACTCTGGATGAAGAAGAAGATGTGGTCGAAGTCTCCCTATTCTCACCAATGCCAACCTATGTCACACTGCGCAAACCAATGATTAGGATTCCCAAATATCTTGACAAGGTGTGTGTGAGAATCGAAATGAATTTGACCTCAGAAAAAGTCCTTATGGAAGGGGACATGTTTGCGAAAGTGCCGCAACTTGGAATCGAGGATTGGAATGTCATGGATGTGGAAAAATTTATGGAGATCGCACTAGAACTCTAGCTTCACCATGTCCAATATGAATGGGGAATATTGTTCCTAGAGTTGAAGAGATGGGTGTTGGATCTCCACAAGGTAGGCCTATGGCATTTGCTGTAGATCCCTCACTGATCCAAGGTAAAATCTTAATACCCCTTAACCAAGACCTTTTACTTCGGCTGATAAATAGAATTGCATTTAATTAAGATGTTAAAGAACTGAAATGAACAATTGTAGCTGTAAATAAGAGGAACATAAATGAACAAGATCAGCAATCATAAGAACATGTCGTTTGATGACGGAGTTCATCCAGGAGGGACTACATCTCTGAGCCTTGGTGTCAAGATGGTGTAGGCCGCTGCATTATGTGTTGTTTGAAAAAGATGTACATGGATATGCTTTCCTATGACATACAAGGAAAAAATTTCCCTCACGCAAGAGTGCCTTTACTTCTTTAAGAAATATTCCACTGTAGAACTCTCATACATAAAGAAATACTTCTATCAGTATGACCATAGCTGACATGTAGAAAATAAGAGTATCCCACCAATCTTAGCAAACAAAGGATCTCAACAATACACATATGAAATTGAGCATCCCGCAAATGTGGCATAAAAGGGACTCATACATGACACAAATCCATAGCTGAAAGTACATCAATAAAAACACAAAGCAAGATCCCACGACTCATGTATCAACCGGGATCTGCAAGACATAATGCATCTCAAAGAGAAATAAATGAAGAAGTACATGGAATCCACATCACATACCTCATGCTGCCATTTTTTGAAGGCTGAGTAGCTCTGCGGCTGAATCTGAAAACACCATCAATCTTGTGGCGTCGACAAAGGTGAAAATGACTGCTCACATGCAGAAATCTGACACCTGCATAACCCACTTCCAAAAGTGGCTAAAAAATCAAAAACTCAGATGCAGAAGCTAAGCACGCCATCATAATCTTGGCATTGAGTAGTGCTGAAACGACATAAAATTTGTCTAATTTGGACAAATTCAAAATTTCACCCTCCTGAAATTTGGCCTCAATCAAGGTTCCGCATGCCTCTTTTCTGGCTCATGGTTCCACTTAACCTGCAATAAAAAATAATAACTCTGGAAATCTGTGCGCGCTCCTTGGATTCCATGCCCATGATTAGCTGCAAAATAGCATTAAAACTAAGAAAATTTGTGCTCCATCTTCGTCCTCCTTTGCCTTGGGCACACTATTCAAATTTTGGTTTTAAATAAGTTCTCTGGGCGGAATTACCAATAAAAAGGTTGTTGGTCGAATGGTAAAACTTAGTAATTTGCTAAGGGAGGTCGGGGGATCAAATCCCGACTCCCAAAATCTGCAAACACTATTCAAAATTGGGCGTGATTCGTTTTTTAAACCTGCCATAACTTCATTAAATACCAAGTATGGGGGTCGAGCCCGCATTGGGCGGCCCGCCCCCTTGACTCCCATTGGCACCATTTAATATGTGGTTGGTTTTTTTATTGTAAAACACATAACATATGGTGGAGGCTTCGTGGGGTCCGGTGGGGGTCATGGCCCGCCGGCCCATAAATATAAATATATATATTTTTGATATGTTGTGACATGCGGTCGAGTGGGGTGGTGGGGGTGGTGGCCTGCCACCTCTTTTTTTAAAATGCTAACCATATATTCCTAATATGCTAAATACACTTTATATTTTTCACCTTCAACATCATCGAAATTTCTTTTTGTTTGTTTTATATTGTTTAATTAACCATATGTTATATTTTAATAAAACTTTTGTTTTATGTGTTTTTTTTAAATATTTATTGAAATAAATATTTTAAAACTTAAATGATTTTTTGGACCGTAGGAGGAAAATTAACTGGGCCAAAATTTCTCCCAAAGTCTGACCTAAGCTTGCCAGAATCCAGTGGCCAGAAAAAGTTGAATTTGCACCTTCCTTAAGGCTGTTCAGTCACCAAGTCAACCTGGAACTTTGACTGCTTATAACTTCTTCATACGGACTCAGAATTGAGTGCCGTATGCGCTGTTGGAATCATAAAGACGAGATCTACAACATGAACCTAGTTCGAGAATATTTTGAAAACTATGATTTTTGAGCCTTTTACTCAAGCCACTTGTACTTGTACCTGTTTTATCCACCTGGATCAATCCTCCCCATTGAGGAGCTTTTGGTCCTAAAAAATAATCAAGCTTTATCTATCATCAACTGTCTACAAATGTCATTGAAAGTCACATCCCCACATGAATCCTTCACCTGGTGCACTTCGGAATCACGATGCAAAGCCAACACCTGCAACTGCAGAAATGAAAATGTCTGAAAAGGCACATCCCTTGAAGACTCCTTCACCTCACGTACTTCAAAATCGAGATGCAAAGCCAACACCTGCAACTGTTGAAATGAAAATGTCTAAAAAGGCACATCCCTTGAAGACTCCTTCACCTCACGTACTTTGGAATCAAGATGTAAAGCCAACACCTGCAATTGCTGAAATGCAAATGTCTGAAGAGGCACATCCCTTGAAGACTCCTTCACCTCACGTACTTTGGAATCAAGATGTAAAGCCAACACATGCAACTGCTGAAATGAAAATTTATGAAAAGGCACATCCCTTGAAGACTCCTTCACTTTTGTCCTTCGGAATCGGAATGCCAACACTTGCCTAAAGCTGCAATGAACATTACATTCTCAATGTGACAAACAATGACCTAGATATTTCCATACTTACCACGAGTTTATAACATGTACTCGGTGGTCAAGATTATAGCAAAATGGAAATCATACCTCAACAAAATTACAACACCGGACCTCATCGTTGCATTTCGAAGTGATGAAAAAACTCCTCATCACTTTTACATGAAAGAAATGCATCAGACGACTGATAGAACATGACCAAAACATAACCATCACATCTTAAAGTGATGGCAGCAAATCATCACTTTTACATGAAAGAGATCTACCACACGAGCCAAAAAGAAATGTCATGGTCGCTTAAACGAGTGATGGAAACACATCATCACTTTCATAATAAAAATGCGAAAAATGACTTACAAACGTGGCCATGACAAGCTTAACATCTCTAGAAAAAAACAATCTAGAAGAACCACTTCCCATTTATTAAAACGAGTGGATCATTTCCCTATGGCGAACTTGCTTGTCGATCATCTCTTTCAACTGGTGTATGCATGGGCTCTTTGGCTTTACAGCTGCTCTGGATGAAGTTTCCAGCATGTGGCTCTTTGGTGGCCACTTCAGTCGCAATGGGTGCAAAAGTTATTTTTCCTCCAAACCTACTTAACTGATTTCCTTTCATGTTGGGGAGAAGGCTTTTCATGCCTCTTCCTCCTTTGTGCTACCATCCTCTTCCAGCACTCAGAAATCACATGATTATTTAAACCAAAAAAATAACAAGCTTTACGATGCCATATTTTACGACCCTGGTTATCAACATTCTTATAGTCAAAATGCACTCTGGAATAATGAGACTTAGTAAACCTTCTGGGGTGGTCTCTGGTGCCATCATGATGATGGGAGCTCACCTCGGTTCCTTCACTGCAACAAGAACGACTATGGAATGATGGAAAAGTGTCCCTATCATTCCTCTTCCTTGGAGAGTTCATCAGTATCTGTTTTCCCCTCATGTCCTTCGAACATCCTTCGCCAGTGTACCCCAAACCTACATAACGAGGTCGTTGCACAACCTCCAATGGTTCGGTTATGCCTTGGCCACGAATGCCAAGTCCTCCTCCTCTGTACCCCATTTTGGTGAGGAGCCTCATGCCAGTACCTGTGATAGGTATATCCGCACTTCCAACTGAAATTACATCATGTGAAGAAACTGAAGAAAAATCAACACTGTTTACCTTAGGTGTTGATTGTGAAACAAATGAAGAAAGTTGTTGTAAGCCTTTGTTGCGCTTAACTTCCATTAATGCCTCTGACACGACTTGTAGCAAAAGCTACATCTGCTGCATCTCCTCCTTCTCCTTCTGTAGGAATGCTTTTAAGGCATCATGATCTCTCTGAAGAGTTTCATTGTTGTGTTTCAAATCTTCCCACACCTATGTCTTGGCTTGCAACTGAAGCTGCAATTGATGCTTCTCCTCCTTCTCTTCATGTAGAAACGCCTTCAAGGCATCATGATCTACTTGTAGAATTTAATTGTTGCACTTCCAATCTTCCCAAGCTTCTGTTGTGGCTTGCAACTGAAGCTGAAACTGTTGTTTGTCCTCCTTCTCTTTATGTAGGAGGGTCTTCAATTCTTCATTCTCTGCTGCTTGTTTTTCGTATGCCTCGTAAAACATGTCCACTTTCTCGGACACCCTAAGCATGGTTTCATACATGTCCTTCACATTCTCCATGGCTCAAATTAGAAAACGTTGAATGTTCACGCCTACAATCCAATCAGCAAGAATAGCTGCTCTGATACCACTTGATCCAGGGTAAAATATTAATACCCCTTAACCGAGACCTTTTACTTTGGCTGATAAATAGAATTTCATTTAATTAAGACGTTAAAGAACTAAAATGAACAATTGCAGCTATAAATAAGAGGAACATAAATGAACAAGATCAACAATCATAAGAACACATCGTTTGATGACGGAGTTCATCCAGGAGGGACTACATCTCTGAGCCTTGGTGTCAAGATGGTGTAGGCCGCGGCATTATGTGTTGTTTGAAAAATATGTACATGGATGTGCTTTCCTATGACATACAAGGAAAAAATTGCCCTCACGCAGGAGTGGCTTGACTTCTTTAAAAGATATTCCACTGCAGAACTCTCATACATAAAGAAAGACTCCTATCAGTATGACCATAGCTGACATGTAGCAAATAAGAGTATCCCGCCAATCTTAGAAAACAACGGATCTCAACAATACACATATGAAATTGAGCATCCCGCCAATGTGGCATAAAAGGGAGTCATACATGACACAAATCCATCGTTGAAAGTACATCAATAACAACACAAAGCAAGATCCCACGACTCATGTATCAACCGGGATCTGCAAGACATAATGCATCTCAAAGAGAAATAAATGAAGAAGTACATGGAATCCACATCACATACCTCATGCTACCATTTTTTGAAGGCTGAGTAGCTCTGCGGCTGAATCTGAAAACACCATCAGTATTGTGGCGTCGACAAAGGTGAAAACGACTGCTCACATGCGGAAATCTGACACTTGCATAACCCACTTCCAAAAGTGGCTGAAAAATCGAAAACTCAAATGCAAAAACTGAGCACGCCATCAGACTCATGGCATCGAGTAGTGCTAAAACGACATAAAATTTGTCTCATTTGGACAAAGTCAAAATTTCACCCTCTTGAAATTTGGCCTCAATCAAGGTTCCGCGTGCCTCTTTTCTGGCTCATGGTTCCACTTGGCCTGCAATAAAAAAATAATAACTCTGGAAATACGTGCGCACTCCTTAGATTTCATGCCCATGATTGGCTGCAAAATAGCATTAAAACTCAGAAAATTCGTGCTCCATCTTCGTCCTCCTTGGCCTTGGGCGCACTGTTCAAATTCTGGGTTTAAATAAGCTTTCTGGGCGGAATTACGAATAAAAAAGTTGTTGGTTGAATGGTAAAACTTAGTAATTTGTTAAGGGAGGTCATGGGATCAAATATCGCCTCCCAAAATCCACAAACACTGTTTAAAATTGGGCGCGATTCTTTTTTTAAACCTGCCATAACTTCATTAAATACCAAGTATGGGGGTCGGGCCCGTATTGGGCGGCCCACCCCCTTGACTCCCATTGGCACCACTTAATATGTGGTTGGTGTGTTTATTTTAACACACATAACATATGGTGGAGGCTCTATGGGGTCTGGCGGGGGTCATGGCCCGCCGGCCCATAAATATAATTATATATATATATATTTGATATGTTGTGACATGCGGTCGAGTGGGGTGGCGGGGGTGGTGGCCTGCCACCCATTTTTTTTAAATGATAACCATATATTCCTAATATGATTAATACACTTTACGGTTTTCACCTTCAACGTCATCAAAATTTCTTTTGGTTTTTTTATATGGTTTAATTAACCATATGTTATATTTTAATAAAACTTTTGTTTTATGTGTTTTTTTAAATAGTTATTGAAATAACTATTTTAAAACTTAAATGATTTTTTGGATCGTAGGAGGAAAATTAACTGGGCCACAATTTCGCCCAGAGTTTGACCTGAGCTTTCCAGATTCTAGTGGCCAGAAAAAGTCGAATTTGTGCCTTCCTTAAGGCTGTTTAGTCACCAAGTCAACCTGGAACTTTGACCGATTATAAATTCTTCATACGGACTCAGAATTGAGTGCCGTCTGGGCCGTTGGAATCAGAAAGAAGAGATATACAACATGAATCTAGTTTGAGAATCTTTTGAACACTTTGATTTTTGAGCCTTTTACTCAAGCCACTGGTACTTGTACTTGTTTTATCCACCTCGATCACTCACTTTGGCCGCAACCCAATCAATGATTTTTGTGTCCAAAAATTTCTCACACTCATTCATGACGATGCATTATGGTTGGGAGAGAAAATTCCCATTGATTTTGTGTTGATCCATAGGATAATTGGCCTACATGCCAAAGGTATAGACCCAATTGTCGACATTGGTGAAAAAGCGCAAGAAAACACTATTGCAGAACAGATCAAAACTAAGTACCAAGTCTCGCAGAAGAGTAGAGGCTTTGTCATAAGTGATATCAACGACCTTGTTGTTCAATTTAGTACAATCATCTTGGTTTGCAAGATGATGCACAAATTTCGATCGCAGGAGGTGCCCGCGCAGGTGATTTCTCTCATTGGCTAATGTTAAAAGGGGGTGATCTAAAATTGCTTGAGTTATTTGTGAAAGGAATTCTTAGAGAATGTGCATGAAGAATAGGAAGAAGGAAATCAATTACATTATGCTTGGCTACAATTTTTGATTACTTTGATTTGGGGGAAGACCCCTGAGGATACCCAGTTTCCCAAAATAGAGCCCCAGATGTGTGAGGCTGCACAGTACTTGACACCATGGAACTCATCAGACCCCATGCACATTAAGGAGAATAATAATTTCCACATAGTTTTTGATGCCTCGTTGTATTAGGTCATGCAGTCTAAGGTGAGGCTCTTGCCCACACTATATGATCAGTACAAAATGACCGTGGACCTTAAATCAACTTTCCATAATATTCGCATCTGCACAAAAGGTGTCGTGGAGGGAGTTTGGTATGAGATACCATATTTAGTCATAGAATATGATCTAGTCCACATCACTATAGAATGGCAACCAGTGTGGTTGGAGACTGGTGCATCCACTTCTATCTCTAGAAAAGAAAACGAAGCTATGCACTGGTACTCAGCTAGAGAAAACAACATAGAGTATGACTGAGAAACCTACAACTAAATAATCCATGCCAACCACCACCAGCGAGACTATCAACTTGGAGAAATAAAATGAACCAAAGAAAAATGGTACTGTGCCAAAAGATACAGTGGAACAATTCGAAGCGAAGACATCTAAAGGAACAAAGTGTGGTTCCTAAACCACTGGAAGAACGAGGAAGAAGAGGAAAGGTTGTAAAGATACTAGAGAAGAGGTTTTGATGTTGACTAAGGATGACTTAAATGAGATTGCAAATAGAGTCACGTCTACGACCGAGGATCGTTGGACGGATATGGAAGTGTGGTATAATTTTGTGCTTGAAGTGGTACAAGTTGGCATTCATGAACTAAAAATGTAAGGGATCTTGATTCAAGCGAGCATTGCTGAGGCGAGCCAGACCCAGATGAGCTCACACGTAACCAACGTGCAACATTTGGACATACAATTACTAGCAACTTGGGATGTTCCTCTTGGGAAAATCCTCGCACCGACCATCCATGTAGATGCCAGCCAGCACGCCCAATTCCACAGTGGAGGTGATATCAATATTAACTTGTTTGTTTTACGTGCATGAAAGATACACCTCATGCACGCTATGATTTCCAACAAAATTCAGTTATGTGAGGTTGTTTCTCACACATCTACTATCGAGTTAAAGAAGTAGGGTGCTGACACACAACAAATACAAAAAGCAGTAGAAGAAACCTTTCACGCAGCTGAAGCCGAGCACATTGCACTTGAAGTGAAAATCCACCAAGTCTGTACTGAAGTTCCAGTAGTCCTAGCCACAACTTTGTAGAAGAGAAATTGAAAGGACTGACTTTTTCTTTGAAAGCCTCGTAGACCGAATTGCATAACGTCTGTGTAGATTTTAAACATTGAATCGTTGATTTTCAAATGAATTTGCATCCAAAAACTCCCCTTGAGGTCAGCGCGAAGTGAGCTACCTATGTCAAGCATGCCACTGACAGTATTGCTGCCACAGTCACATAGTTTAACAACCGTTTAAATGACGCCATGGGCATCTAGATGTCAGTTCAAAATTACCATGTTGTATAGCAGTTGCGCAATGAGCTGCACCAAAAAGAGAAACTGCTTTCTAAGATCTGGATGGTGGTGCCTAACCTCATTGTTCCACAGAGCCTCACTCACCTACAGGAGGGCCGAATTATTCAAACAAGATCAAGGACTTGCGTCGTAAAGAGCAGTTGTTAGAGCCATGGATTCAACCATGGGTTAAGGAGGATCTTCAACTCTCCTAGACATTGGACACTACATTGAAGGCTATTTAGCAAACACAACAAAGTATCTAGTTGGCCACTAAAGGGACCACCACTGAGAATTTGGTTCTGCAAGCACAGGCAAATGATACATAGAGTCTGGAAATGGTGCTCCCTATTAAATCTTGTGGCAGCGCTCTCCAAGTCAATTTAAAGGAGCAGACGCGACAGTGACTTGGGACGAGTCAGATGTTTGTGCTGGGGGGCTGTTGGAACAGGGTCCTCTAAGATACACTTTTGGTATCCTTTTGTACAATTTTTGTATATGTGCACTGTGTGAATGAGTCAAGGGGATTTGGGGTGGGTCAAAGTCCCTATTTTGATGTAAAAGGGTTTAAGGGTAGTTTGTGGGCCTCAAACCATGGTTTGAGACCATAGTATTTGTGCTCTAGAATGATATAAATTGATAGATCAAGTATAAGGAAGTAACTTAAGAATAGACTATTATGAATGCTTTGATCTAATTTTATGCATCTGTAATACTTATTAAGGGTGTCATTCCGAGTTGGGTATAAAGGCTCTTGATGGTTGTGTGTGCAGAGACCTAGTCCCGGCTATGTTAGAACTCCACTCGTTGTGTGCAAAGACCACTAGCTATGTGTCAGAAAGGGTAAATGATGATGTACTTAAAGGATATGAATTAATACAAGGACTGATTTTGGCAGAAATCATTGTGTTATCTCTCTATGTTATTTATTTACTATTCTTTCTAATTTCAATTTACATCCATTAGGGTTAGTTGTATCTGCACAAAGACATATGACATTTATGCATCAAGTTATATTGATGGTTGATGAATCTGATTAAGTGATTACGCATTGTTTAGATCTAGATCTAATTCCTTGAGGGTTGTATTATTCCTTGATAGTGAAATTAACCCGAGTGGAATATCCCCACCTGAGGATCTATGTGCCTCGGTGAATTGGGTTCTTCCTCGATTTCATTTCTTTGTCCAAATATTGCCATTGATATAAATCAAGATGATTTTGATAGTCGTGAGTCTCTTTCTATTTCCCCCACCCACTTCCTATGAGGGTGGATTTCGAAAATTGGTCCAATGGACACAAGTTACAACTATTTGTATATAGGAAAGCTCACTCGAATATTTTCTACTTAACAACTTTTCTCTCTGTTGCTAAGAATCCTGCTAGAAGAAATTTGTTCTACCATCTCTAATTTACGCAGAAGAAGTGTTGTTAAATGAGATCATTGTTATGTGCTTCCTAGTTCCATATTGATGAGCCTTTCATGGGGTCATGATATTGAAGAATGTCTTTTGTGTGTACAGGAATGCCATACTTTCTGGTCTAAATTTGTTTCCATAAGTATGGCCCTCCTCTTATCTAGTACCACCAAAGTTTAGTACCCATAACTTGATTAAATGTGAAAGGGTCTCAAAGAACAAGTCCCCCCTCCATCTTGGGCTTTGCAAGATTTGACCAAGAGACCAATGCACATTTCTTCATCTAATGCGTTCCTCCCCGTAAGAACTTTTAAAGGTGCCGACCATTTTTGCATAATAATACTTTGGAGCAGCCGTCCTCGAGAGCTGATAAATAGGAATGGATTAGAGGACAACATTTAAAAGGGTTGTTCGACCTACTAGGTTGAGTGCCCTAAATGGCCAACTATTGTGCTTTAGTTGAATATTTTGAAGCAGAAAATTCCAACATAAAGTTTTTAAGAAATTATAAGGCAACAACGTACCAATATATTTGGTCAGTAAGGAGCCAATTCCAAAGCCCATAAAATGAGCCAAAAAGGACT
The DNA here is from genome assembly GCA_034641835.2 of Pinus albicaulis. Taxonomy (NCBI): domain Eukaryota; kingdom Viridiplantae; phylum Streptophyta; class Pinopsida; order Pinales; family Pinaceae; genus Pinus; species Pinus albicaulis. The sequence goes on from CM076575.1 coordinate 1,916,247,420, forward strand.
GGGTATTCACTGAGGTATTGAAAATGAAAATGCAAGACTTGTCATCATTTATCCATGTACCCGAGGCTTCCATAATGTCATGTAGGATATCTTTAATTCTCCTAGTTTCCCACAAAAATACACGATAGAAGAGCATAATATCATCCAAAAATTGCTGGTGGGTAACAGGAAGGGAATTTCCCCATTGATGAAGTCCTTGAATTTGAGAAGTTAGAACAATGGATTTCAAGTACCTTCCCAATCCTTTAGCCACTAAGATGAAGAGGAAGGAGGAAATAAGGTCACCCTATATAAGGCCATGAGAGGGGCTAAAATATCTAGTGGGAGAGCCATTAAGGAAAATGGAACACACGAGAGAAGTGATTAACGAAAAAACCCAGTTGATCCATTGATGGTCAAAACTGAAAGATTTGAGGATACTTATAAGGCAAGTCTAGCTAAGGCAATCCTAAGCTTTTAACAGGTCTAATTTAACCATCATACCTTGGGATTTAGGTCATTCTAGAGAGTGAAAATTTACTGAGAGGTGACAATCCCATCTATGATTTTGCGACCTTCCAGGAAACACATTTGTTCAGGTGAGACAAGGTTCAGGATCAGGGGATTGAGGCACTTAACAATGATCATGGAAATAATATTATAGATAAAATTGCTAAGAAAAATTGGCTGAAACCCTTGAGGAACTTCAAATTTATACTTTTTAAGGATTAAAGAAATGAAGGTAACGTTAAGGCTAGGACATAACTTTCATATTCATCAACATTCGTGCACAGCCTCCAATATATATTTCTAAATGAAGCTCTAAGGAGCTTGGTAAAATTTATCAATAAAGCCATCTGTTCGATGAGCTCTATTTTTTGGCGTGGCCTTGATAACATCCTATATTTTCTCCAATTTGACTACCTTCATGAGGGAAAAATTATGATCTCTGGAGATAAGCTGAGGGATTTTTCCTGTGGTTCTCTGGATGGATTTTGATCTGTCCTAAGCAGGTTCAAAGAGTAGGGGTTGGAAGTGACTAACTAAAATATTTTCCATTGCTTCATGTTGAACCAATCTATTCCCTACTCCCTCCTGAAGAGAGAATATCCTATTCTGTTCGCGATGCTGAATCATGCTTTTGTGGAAGAACCGGGCCTTTCATTCCTTTTATTGAAGCCATTGTATTCTCAATTTATGTTTTGAAAACATCTCTTCTTGTTTTATTCTTTATTCCAGCTTGTTGAACGACCTCCCTTACTCCTCCATTATTTTTTTGCATGTCCACTAGGTGGGAGTTTGAGATGGTATCCCTGAATGCCTTCATTTGAACATATAAATGGTGAAGACCCCGTTTTTTCTCATCAAGTGATGAGATATGTTGATGTCTTCGCCCACAATCTAGAGGCCTTCAGAATATACCCCTCTATGTTTCCTGGGGTTTTGAAGAAAAACCCCTTTTTCTCCTCAAATGTGAGGCCCATATACTCTAGAAAGTAGGGCCCATTATTCGGTCCTAATGTGCTAGAATTTTCCTACGAGAATTATGGGAAGGCTAACCCAATAATAAAATATGATTTCTGCAGAATTCCAAAGAATGGCTAGAACCCCAACACTCCCCCTCCCATTCTGAGCTACTACCTCATACTCGAGCTTCAAAAATTTGACAATTTCCTTCAATTTGTCTTCCGAGATATTTGTTTCTTAAACAATCATGATACTATGTTTATCTCTTTTTAGTTTGTCTTTCAGGTACCATTATTTTACTCGCCTCTTACATTCGAGGATGTCATAATCACTGAGAATATTTTTTTAGTTGGTGGAAAACCATAGGCAGTGCCACCACGCTTCCCTAGTTAACTAGCATATCACCTACCGTCCGAATGGATTCATGCAAATTCTTTCTTCCTAGTTTTTTCCTTCCTTTTCCTGGGAGAATCAGATCAGCTGTGCGACTTGGTTGGGAACCTAATTAGCGTGGTTGATCTATGGCTATTGCCCCTTGTTTGGCTTTATACTGTTGGAAGGTTTCTCTGTATAATTTATTTTGATCCTTCGGAATGGATCGCTCATCGAGATGGAACCATTCCTTCAACAACCTCCTCATAACATGTTCCTCTGTATTGAGATCATCCTTATGTCAATCAATCTCCATGTTGGCTTGTTCTAATGGCTATGTTAGGGCTTCTTTCTCATGCGACTCTTCTTCTGCCTTTTGTTTGGTTTTGTATCCTCCATTTTGTGGAGTTTTTTTTTTATGGTCCTTGTTAAATGGATCACTCGTCTCTCTGGGATTTTCGCCTTCCTCTATTATAATTCCATACTATTGGTATTATTTAGGACCTTTTAGGGATGCAACTAGGCCGAAGATGGAGAGGTCCTCAGATTTCATTTTTTCCTTTGAACTTCTTGGAAATCATATGGATCCTCCCAACATTTGGTTGAGTTTTTAGTAGCTTGAGCCTCAGGGGCATCTTGTTCGTTCAATGGGAAATCTCAATACATATGCCCATACTCATGTCATCTTCTACACTAGAAAGGATTGTGCTCGTAGTCTAGGGTTGCTGCCATACCTTATCTTGATACTCTAGCTCAATGAATTCGGGAAATGGATCTGTTATATTCATGTTCACACAAATCGCACCATAGGAAGTACACAGTTAGAGTTCACAATTCCTTCTAGTAGTTATGGATCCCAAAAATCTACCTGACGATCAAATACATGAACCCACACCAGGGCTGCCATGAATTTCTCCTCGTCCAGATTGTAACATTCTTCCTAATGGATCATGAAGACACCAACATTGTAGAAAAATACAGCCCATTTTCAAAAACCCTCTCCTTGTCTTCGAGACTAGTAAAAATCAGTGTGAAGAAGCCCTGGACTGCTAGCTTCAACTTATTGTGCCCTTTTAGCTACCATTTGTGTTGGATCCATTTCACCATGTCCCATTCAGTGGGCCAAATACAAATAAACGTGTACATCAATGCATGGACTTTGATAAACTTTCTATAAGTCTCCAATTTGCTACTCAGGATTGCAAATCCTAGCTTTTTTAATACACTTGGAAGGAATTGGTTGTGCATACATGCTTTCCATTGAGTAGCCATGAACGGGGTGCCCTTAGTTTTTTTGTTGGTTCCTCTTGTGGTCATTGTTTCACCTTGATTAGTTGATTCCCCATCAACGATATTGCATAGGAGGGGATCGCTTCCCTCCACATAAGTGCGCACATTCCCTTCCATCAAGAGCACGTGAGAGATGGAAGGTCAATAGTTCAAGGTGAAACATCACCTAAGATGTGATTCAGGGTTTGCAAGCATAAACCCTACTAGACCTCATCGCTTTCCTTATTTTTTTCAAATTTATTCATTAAACTTTGTTATATTTTATTTTAAATACTTTCTTTTTTTATAAAATATTTAATAATACTTTATGGTTACTAATATTCAAAATCAACCTTGAAACTAAAAATAAAGCTAGTCATAATTCATCTTACAAAACTACAAATCTTTTAGCTCTAAAATAATGTCATTAATATTTTAATATTTTTAACTTTAACCATATTAACCATTACATAACATTTATTCTTTTAATTCTAATAACTGTTGATACTTTTATGGATATGACCGGAGATTTCCATAGAGAATTATGTCCATCCAATATTTAATGGACAGTCCACACACTCCACAAAAATTCTTAACTACTTTTATAAAATTTTAATCTCAACAAATATTATTATAATTTTCCATACTTAAAAATTATTATTCAAAAAACTAAAAATGCACTCGATTACATTGATGTAACTCAACAACTTTGGAGACACCTTACTATTTTTTAATTCCATGAATATCATCTCTAGAAAAGAAAGGTGTAGAAATAACTCCATCCAACATTTATAGTGGACACTCCACCTATCATCAACTTAAGAAAAAAATTCTTAATCACTCACTCCACCTCTCCACTCATAAAATTGAATAGAGTTAAATCTAATTCTCTTTAAAAAAAAAAAAAATTCTTAACCATTTTTATAAATTTTTAATCTGAACAAATATTATTAAATATTATTAAAAAATTCTATAGTGAATTACATTAACACCTTGAACCATTTTAATAAAACTTCAATTTAAAAATTTATTATTAAAAAAATTAAAACAATGAGGATTTCATTAATGTGCACCTACCCCTCTCGAGACACCTCACTATTTCTAAATTTCTAAAAAGGATAGGAGTGGACATTGAACAGGGTAGAATTTAACCTCCAACATGCAATCCCCTTTATTTTATTATTTTATACAATAAAATAATGGTTGACCTTATCTAAGACGAGGCAAATTTAACAATATTTTAATATTTTGTTGCTTATTACTATTCTCTTCTAACCCTAACCCTAGGTGCCATTTTACGATGTCGGCATTGGCTCTTAAACCCTAGAATCTCTTTGTTATTTAAAAGATATATCAGGAAGGCATTTTGAAGTTCCTGCCAGTGCAGTTGCATAACTTCCAAGTGCAACCTACCAGGTGGCTTCCTTTCAATATTGAGTTCAAGGGGTTTACAGTTCGAATTAATGGCGTGCGAAGGCAACAGAGTCAAAGCTGAAATTCTCCAACAAGGGAGCAGAACGATTGTGGTTCTTTCGCGAGATGAGCCCTCCAACCCTAAGAGAAAGGTTGTTTCCATTTCGGTTGGTTCAGACGATGTGGTTTCCGTGGATATAGTTGATCCAGACGTCCCCGTGGCTAAGAAGGCGATGGCGGTTCACTCTTCCGCGATGGACCAGACTGCTGCAGTCTCCAAAATTCCGGTAATCTTCAAAATATTATAATTTCCTTTTGTTTCTGAATATACTTACCTTTGAAATTCATATTTCAGACTGCATTTATTAGTAGGTAAAAGGTTATTTTCTTTCCCTAGTGTTCTGTAGACATTTTTCATATTAATCCAAACCCTAGAATATATTTAGTTATTTCATGAGCGGAGTATGGCGAATAATTGGGTTGGGCTATTCTCTATAAAATATTTCTCACCTACAGGAACCGAAGCCAGCTGAGAGCGAGTCCAGCGAAACAGCTATAGCTCGTGAAAAGGTCAAAGTAACTGTGGACGCTATGCAGGTTATGAGCATAACTGGGAACGCAATGGAAGTAGAAGGACATGGAACTATGCTGGAGAAGGAGGATTCAAAGCATAACGACTAGTAGTTTTTTTTCCATGTAACAATAATAATTATAGATAAGTAATTTTAGTGTGTTAGAAGTCATAAGAATATACTTTTGACAGGTGATCTTTTAGCAGCAATTTTGCTTTGCGAATCTAAAATGTCACTTTTGACTGTTGATCTTTCAGCAGCAATTTTGCTCTGCGAATTTGAAATGTTACTTGTGACTCCCTGAACGTTAAGAGTAGATGGGGGCATTGATGCACTCGACTGCCCCTATCTATGTTACCTTTGACGGTTGATCTTTCAGCAGCAGTTTTACTCTGCAAATTTATTTGTGCTGTCTTTCTGTGACGATATGTTGTTATTGTTATAATTGAAACTGAAATGTTTCTACAGTATCTTCATTAAAGCGTATCTAAGCATATCTTGAGTAGTCGTTCGTCAATGTTCTATTTGCAATAGTTCGCCAAGGTTCTATGTAGTGTCTTTTTGTGATGACATGTTCACTGCCTTAACCGGACAAGGCAGGATTGTAGCAATGGATAGATCATTGACTTCAATTATTTGTTGACTAATTTGTTTTGATATTTATTAACCAAAGTTGTATGGCATCATTGTTATTCATTCAAATTTTAACCCAAGGACAAAAAAGATTTATGCCTATGAATGTTATTGGAGAAAATGGAAGAAAGCAATAAATTCCCACATCGCATTTTATACCTATGGTTGTTACTGAAGAAAATTGAGGAAATGCATAAACTGTGGAGCAAATACATCAAATGTGGGTTTCTTACAACAGTAAGTCACAAACCAGTAAGTTATAGCACCTTCCTACAAAGCTGGTAACTATAACTAAGTTTTTTACATTGTCTATCAATTGTCTAATATTACTTTTCTTTACATTGTTTATCAATTATTTATCTCTGCTACTTCCATATGATTTATGTAACCATAAATTATTTTTTTCACTTCCGGACTTTGAAGAAAATGGATGAAATTTTATGATCTAAAAATTAACATGTTAATGAATTAACATATGTTACTGGTGGCATGTTGATGCATCTAGTAAATCTTGTCAACTAGCTAGTTGAAGTAACAAGTATGCATTTGAGTTGATCATTATGTGGGAAGCTCAACCATCATACATTTTAAGCATTCAACCATAATAAGCACAACAAAAAACAAAGAGGTAAAAGCAGAGGCTAGCGAAAAAGAGGTCACTAGCATAGGGGGAGGTACAACTGATAAAGTAAGGGCATGTCTAGTCTTGGAAAGGAGATTTCAAATGAGCAACCAACATAGTAGTCTTCCCATACATTAGGTGTTAAACTGTTTGAGTTTCTACTTGAATTCCTCAAACCATTTTTTGGTTGAATCAATTTTTTTTAATGTTAAATTCTATTTTGAAAGTATAATTCAAGACCCTCAAAATTTGAATCACATTTTTTTATGTTTAAATTCTGTTTTGAAGGTATAATTCAACTTTCTGAAAATTTCAAACACACTAGAATTTACAAATTCTAAAGAATTATTTACAAATTCAAAAAAATTTAAAAATGAAATTGATAATTTCAAATAACTCAAAGAATTCTTACATATCCAACCTAACTTTCAAATGAAACTTACAACTCCATCAAATTTGGTTTCCCCAAATTGTTACATATTCCCCCAATTTTCAAATGACTTTAGCTATTCTAACAAAATTGGCAGAATTTTCAAATGAAACTGGAAATTCCAACAAATTCACCAAATTCTAGATGATTTTTACTTTTTTTACTAGGATTCCAGCATTAGTACCACCAATATCACTAATAGTGGAGGAAGTAGCTGCATACCTTAGAGACCAATAACCATAGTCATATCTAAGCAAGTTCAATGAGTGGTTGAACTAGTCCCAAATTTCCAAAGAAGAAAGTTTGTGAAAATGATCCAAGACAGCTAGTAGTTGAGAGAAAAGTAATTGAAACTTCAAAAATCATCCAAAAGGTCTATTGGCTCTGTATTGAATAAAGCAAGAGGGAAGTTAGTGAAAATGATCCTAGACTACTAATAATTATTGCAGAAAAAGATGATTCCAACTCTAAAATATAATACAACTACAACTCTAAGTTCACACACAAATAAGGTGTAAGATTTCATAGGGCAAGGCTTGAAGAAACAAAAACTCAAGAAACAGATATTAAAAACCCCTATATTTATCCTCCATTACATGCATTTTGTTCTTATCACATTATAGAAGTGGTCAAATTAAAAACCCCATATTTCGGTATAAATGTCTCAAATGTCTGGTTATGTGGTTGATATTTAATTAGGTTAATGAACATATTATCATGTAATTTGATAATTAAATATAGAAAATTATGTAAATTCAAATTCATGTAGTTGATATTTAATTAAATTAAATAATAGATTATATTTTGTTATTTACTTTATAGTTATGTGTGTCTAACTGGATTTCATAGTTGTAGTCATGTTCACGGGATACAAGATATGGTGAAAGGACTCTACTCTATGCCTAAGCCAACAAATAGGACCAACAGCGAGGGTTTTAAAACTATTCACTTAGGATTGATCCTGGGACTTCCCTCAGATTAATGTAAAGAGTTACAGATTTACCATAGTTAGAAAAAAAAAAAAACTGTTCACATACTTTAATTAACTATTTTGTTGTTTTTCATAATGTACACAAGCATTTATAAATTGATTTTATTTTTTCGGACTCTATTCATTCGTAGGTAAAGGTTATTTTCTTTCCCTACTGTTATGTAGACATTTTTCATATTAATCCAAACTCTAGAATTTATGTAGTCATTTCATGAGCGGAGTATGGCGAATAATTGGGTTGGGCTATTCTCTATAAAATATTTCTCGCTTACAGGAACCGAAGCCAACTGAGGGCGAGTCCAGCAAAGCTCCTCGTGAAAAGGTTAAAGTAACTGTGGACGCTGTGGAGGGTATGAGCATAACTGAGAATGCAATGGAAGAAGTAGGACATGGAACTAAGCTCGAGGAGGATTCAAAGCATAACGACTAGTAGGTTTTTTTCTCCGTGTAACAATAATAATTATAGTCTAGTAATTTTAGTGTGTTAGAAGTCATAAGAATATACATTGATCTTTCAGCAGCAATTTTGCTTTGCGAATCTGAAATGTTACTTTTGACTGTTGATCTTTCAGCAGCAATTTTGCTCCGCGAATATGAGATGCTACTGTTGACTCCCCTGAACGTTAAGAGTAGATGCGGGCTTTGATGCACTCGTCTGCCCCTGTCTATTTTACTTTTGACTGTCGATCTTTCAGCAGCAGTTTTGCTCTGCAAATTTATTTATGGTGTCTTTCTGTGATGACATGTTATTAGTCACTGCCTTAGCAGCAGGACAAGGCAGAACTATACTATAAGGCAGGACTATACTATAGCGATCTGGACAAGGCAGAAGGCACGACTATACTATAGCGATCTGGACAAGGCAGAAGGCAGGACTATACTATAGCGATCCATAGATGATTGACTTCAATTAATTTATTTGTTGACTAATTTGTTTTGAGATTTATTAACCAAGTTAGTTTTATTGTCACAATGCTTATTCATCCAAATTTTAACCAAAGTTTCCTTGTGGGTAAAAATGACTTGCCTTACATTGTGGCAATTTATACTTATCCAATGTTTAGAATTGATTGTTTAATTGTGTCCCATGTCTTTGTTGTTTTATCCAAAGTTTTATTGCCAATTTAATTTTAATTAAAATTTTAGTGTCAACAAAAAATATTTCTTATTGTGAGTGTGGCAAGTTATACTCATACAATTTTTCTAATTGATTGTTTAATTGTGTCCAATGTCTTTGTTGTTTTATGAAAAGTTTTATTGCAAACTTGTTTAACTCTTTGTTTTATACAAAGTTTATTTCACGTCCAAGGGGTTTTAACTAAAGTCTTTTTTTAGGTCTATGCCAGTTAGTTAGTTGGCAGCCAAAGGATTCCTGGGAAATTGTATGAATACATCCTGCATTCCTATTACAGCTTGCATTGTGAGGCTTTCCACGCATTTTAGAGACCTCTCTTTCTGCATTTTACAAAGCTCTCTTCTTCTTGTGCTTTTGTTCCACCAACTTAGTCATTCTTCCATAGCTATGGAGGAGTGCTAGGCCAACTTAGTCATCTATCCTCTCAAGCCGTGGAGGAGTTCTGGAATTTGAAATAGTTGCATGTTGTAATTTGTAATTTTCCTAGGTAAACATCCATTGACAACAATAAATTTCCACATTGAATTTTATGCCTATGGATGTTATTATAGAAAATGGAGGAAGAAAATACATAAACTGTGGGTATTTAAAGCAATAAATTCCCACATTGCATTTTATACCTATGGTTGTTACTGGAGAAAATAGAGGAAATACATAAATTGTGGAGCAAATAAATAAAATGTGGGCTTCTTACAATAGTAAGGCACAAACCATATAGCAGCTTCCTACAAAGCTAGTAACTATAATTACTTTTTTTACATTGTCTATCAATTATCTAATTTTACCTTTTTTTACATTGTTTATCAATTATTTATCTTTGCTACTTCCAATATGTTTTCTGCAAACATAAACTACTTTTTTCACTTTTGGGCTCTGAAGAAAATGGATGAAATTTTATGATCTGAAAATTAACATGCTAATGAATTAACATGTTAATGAATTAACATATGTTACTAGTGGCATGTTGAGGCATCTAGTAGACCTTGTCAACTTGCTAGTTGAACTAACAAGTATGCATTTGTGTTGATCATTAAGTGGGAAGCTCAACCATCATACATTTTAAGCATTCAACCATAAGAAGCACAACAAAAAACAAGAAGGTAAAAGAAGAGGCTAGGGAAAAAGAGATCAAGGTTGGGGCAAAGACAAGGGTAGTAAGAGAAAGGGCACTAGCATAGGGGGAGTACAACTGATAAAGTGAGGGCATGTCTAGTCTCAAATGTATAGAAAAAGGAGATTTCAAATGAGAAACCAACAAAGTAGTCTTCCCATACATGAAGTGTTAGACATTTTGAGTTTTCTACTTGAATTCCTCAAACCTTTTTTCGGTTGAATCAAATTTTTTTAATGTTAAATTCTATTTTGAAAGTATAATTCAGCACCCTCAAAATTTGAATAACATTTTTTTATGTTTAAATTCTCTTTTGAAGGTATAATTCAACATTTTGAAAATTTCAAATACTCACTAGAATTTATAGATTCTAGAGAATTATTTACAAATTTAACAAAATTTAAAAATGAAATTGATAATTCCAACTAATTCAGCAAATTCTTAAATATCCTACCTAACTTTCAAATGAAACTTACAACTCCAACAAATTTGGTTTCACCTAATTGTTACATAATCCCCCCAATGTTCTAATGACTTTAGCTATTCCAACAAATTTGGGAGAATTTTCAAATGAAATTGCAAATTCCAACAAATTCACTAAATTCTAGATGATTTATATTGTTTACTAGGATTGCAGCATTAGTACCACCAACATCATTGATAGTAGATGAAATAGTTGCATACCTTACAGACCAATAACCATAGTCATATCTAATCAATTTCAATGAGTGGTTGAACTAGTCCCAAATTTCCAAAGAGGAATGTTAGTGAAAATTATCCAAAACTGCTAGTAGTTGAGTGAAAAGTAATTGCAACTTCAAAAATCATCCAGAAGGTCACGTCTATTGGCTTTGTATTGAATAAAAACAAGAGGGAATTTAGTGAAAATTATCCAAGACTGCTAATAATTGTTGCACAGAAAGGTAATTGCAACTCCAAAATATAACACAACTCTCAAAATATGATACAACTCTAAGTTCCCACCCAAAAAAGATGTAAGATATCACAGGGCAGTGAGAAACAAAAATTGAAAAAACACATATTAAAAACATGTATTTATCCTCCATAGCATGCATGTGGTCCTTATCACATTATAAAAGTGGTCGTTAAAAACCCCATATTTAAGTATAAATGTCTAAAATGCCTAGTCATGTGGTTCATATTTAATTAAATTAATGAACATGTTATCATTTAATTTGATAATTAAATATAAAAAATTATGTAAATTCATGTGTTTGATATTTAATTAAATTAAATAATATATGATATTATGTTAATTACTTTATAGTTATGTATGTCTAACTAGATTTCTTAGTAGCAAATCCTGTTCAGGGGATACAAGATATGGTGAAAGTTCTCTACTAGGAGTATGCCTAAGCCAACAAACAGGGTTTTAAAACTGTTCACATATTTTAATTAACTATTTTGTTGTTTTTCATAATTATTTTGTTATTCGATATTGATTTATTTTAAATAATTGAAGATGGAACTATTTTACTGCACAAATTTTAGTTATTGAAAAAATTCAGAAAACTGCTATAGTTTTAAAACTGGTCATCATCTTCTGCACTTGGTCATCCCTGTTACCTGCTTTCAGACTCAGGGTTTACCGGGATGGTTTTTGGAACTTTTTTTTGGAGTTTGTGGTCATGTGTTCCTTCGACAAACAAGATGTTTCTCCTCACAGGTTACCGAATTGGGCTCAAAGGCTTCAAAGGCGCCATGCTATTTCTGCCTTTCATATTGTTCTCGCATATCAAGTGTGCTCGGTCACCTTCTCCTGTATGTGGTCAACTGTGCTTCTATTTATCTGACCCATCTTCTTTCGGGATTGTTTTTGGAAAAGGGTTAAGGGGTTTGAGGTCCTCTGTTTTCCCGGCAAATATTTTGTCTCTGTGAATCGGTTACCAAATTGGGTTTAGTGGTTCCGTTTTCTTTGCTCTTCTCATAGACATGTTAACTATCATCAAAGGGTATGCACGGGATGTTTAGAGACTGTTCCTCATTCCCTCACTATGCCATCCTGCGTGTTTGTGTCACTGAATAGGATTATTCCAACCATGGGGAAGAGACAATGAGGGTTTGGGTCTCTTGAGAGCGAAGGTCAGGTTGAAACCATCCTTGAAGCCGTGGATGAAAAACCAATTATTCAACTGTTTGCCAAGAAATGCGTGGCTCAGAAAGGGATATACAGACAGACCTTGAAGACAATGAAACATAAGTTGAGATCTTAGATTTCATTACGGACCTTGGCAATACTCGTGGTTGTCTTACTCTATTCAATCAGACTATTCATACATACTGGATAGTCATGTGTCTTATAGAAAAAGCTATTCAAAGTTTCACACCCGTCCATGCTAAGGCAGACCAGCCAAAGATAGAACCTCGCCTTAAGGACCTGCTTCACATACAGAACCAGTTGTAGCATATTAAGATCACCCAATATCAAGCAACTGATCGTATTAGCAGATTGGATGATCAGGCAGGCCGTATGAAGAAGCTGCTCTAGCAGCTGCAACAAGTTGATATGCCTTGGTCTACTATGAAAGACCCAACTCTAGTTTCCTAGTTGTTTTCTGTATTTGGCTTTTTGATGCACTTTTTAAATGTATATGAACTCCTTTTATGTCATAAGTATGTAGATACTACAGCAGTAGGACAGATAGTTCATGTGACTTATAGAGAGATGAAACAATTTCAATTTGGTATGCTTTTCATAGCCAATAGACGTGGTTTCCTACGGGCAGATTGAGGCCACAGCTTGAATTTTATATTTTGTAGCATGTACTTTCATGTTCTCAGAATCAAACAAAGACTCTGTCTAACGATACGTGTGTTACTCATTTTATTGTTAAGCTAACGGGGCCAGATAGTTCATGACTTTATAGAGATATCTCATTTCAATTTGGTATACTTTTCATGGCCAATAGACGCATTAGTTTCCTACGGGCGATTGAGGCCACGGCAATTTTTATATTTTGTAGCATGTCCTATAATTATAAATAGAAACATGTGCGGTCGCACAAAATTTATTGAAAAAAAAAAAATTGTTTTAAATATTTTTATTGTTTTTCATAATAAACACAAAATTCACATATTAATTTATTTCTAATAATTGAAATGGTGCCATTTTACTATACACATATTTATAGTTATTGAAAAAAAAAATCAGAAAACTGAAACTTTTCAAGTACGTTCATTAACTATTCTGTTTTTTTTTTCATAATATACACAAAGTTTTACATATTGATTTCTTTTAAATAATTGAAGATGTACCCATGTTACTGTACAAAAATTTTATTTATTGAAAAAAAATCAGAATATGTTTGCCATATTGTGTTGTTAAAGTCTATTTATTGTGTTTTTAAAGTCTAGTTCTCTGGTAGAAGGCAACGTAGGATTTAAATTAAAGGAAGTTACTTACTAAGAAAAAACAGAACAGGAGTCAAGGTGGCAACGTAGGATTTCAATTAAAGGAAGTTACTTAGAAAGAAGCATCTGAACAGAAGTCAAGGTGGCAGGAGAAAGACCATATTATGATGTCCTAGATTGATAGTCCAACATAAGTAACAGTTATTGAAGTAATAGGCGATCCAGTCAACCAGGAAATGAAGTAATAATTAACAATACAATAACAGGTCAATAACATTTACAGGAAGGGACTACGAGGTGCACTTGTTAGTTTTATAACCGAAATTGAAACGTTTTCACGGTATCTTCATTAAAGCATATCCTGTGTAATAGTTTGTCAAAGTTCTATGTAAATCGAAAACTAATCAATCTAAGAGGTGCACTTAATTGAAATTTGTGTTTTATTAGGGTGGAAAGTTCATTTTGGACGTGGAATTTATATTTAATAAATTTTTAAAAGAGGATATTCTCTTCAAAAAAAGAGAAAACAGATAAGAAAAGAACAAATTAAATGGATTTTTGGTTAGGGCTTTCTTAACACAAAAAGTAGGATTTCAATTAATTTTTAAAGATAAAAGATAAGATTTCAAATTAAATAGTGAATATTACGAAATATTAACACTGTTAATTTCCAAATATTTGTGGAATAAAAAGCTCAATACAAAAAGGTATGAAAAATTTTATTTTATTTAAAATCATGTTTGAGTTTATTTACGCAATTATTTTTTTATCAAAATTAAGATTGGATTATAATTTCTCATTGTAAATGAGAAGAAGCCCTAGTGTCCCAAGACAACCTGTTAGCATTCATTTACCATAGGAAATGACGCAAAGAGAGAATCAGCAAGAGAGACTTGGATTTTTTTGGGAAATACAAGCCTCAAAAATATCTAGCAACTATTATGAAGTATTTTTCTTACTTCAATTTACAATCATTTTATATTTTTAATTTATGTTATAATACTTTCTTCTGTTATTTAGTAGTTTATTTTAGTTTATATTTGTTATTGATAGGAAATGATGCAAAGAGAGAATCAGCAAGAGAGCCTTAGTTTTTTTTGGAAATCTAAGCCTCAAAAATATATATTACGTATTCAGAAGTATTTTTCTTGCCTCTATTTACAATCATTATATATTTATAATTTACTTTATGATACTTTCTTGTGTTATTTAGTAGTTTATTTTAGTTTATATTTATTATTGAGTAGTTTATTTTAGTTTATATTTGTGTTGTTTTATATTATACAAAGTTATGGATTTTTGTAAAGATATTGATAGTAGTTATGAAAATTTAAAAATAGATATCTTCCATATAAATTAATTTCATTTTTAATTATGACAATATTAATTAAAAAGTATCAATCCTAAAACTAATTGAATTCAAAGGATAAATCTTCATTTTAGGGTTAGATAAATTTGATTATTTTTTAATTATAATTATAAAAGATATATATAAAAAATATATAAATAAATTACATTATAAAAAGTAATTTTACAAAATAAATATATTTAAAAAATAATAATAAATTGTTTTATGGTGATATGTTATTTTTTCCACCCAATTTCAAATTCTAGGGGTATATCTTTAGTGTATTTTGGTGGAATGTTATTCCCTATACTTAGCTTCAAATGCAAGAGGGAGACATATTTGGTAGATTGTGATAAGGCTCAAGGAGTGGGCTACCCCATGTGCGTGGAGTCAAGGTTGTGGTCCCTTCCATTTACCCTTGGTGTTATAGTTGAATCCCCTAAAGTTGAAACCCCTAGATTAGATCTTGATCCTCGCCCAAACTACTCCAACTAATTAGGAGTTCATCATAGTCAAAATAAATAAATAAATAAAATTTCATAAACAATTTGTTGAATGAATTGAGAGTGATGTTGAAATCACATTAGCATTATAAAATGTCAAGAGGAGACATCTTTAGTTGTTGTAATAAGGTAGGGTAAGGAGTGGGCTACCCTACCTGCATGGAGTCTAGGCTTGGGGCCCTTGGATTTACTCTTGGGTTTATAATAGAAGTCTTTAGATTTGATCTCGATCCTTACCCAAATTATTCCAACTAACTAGGAGTTCACCATGGTAAAAATAAATTAATTAAAAAAAGATATTTCATAATCAAATTGTTATTTGAATTAAAACTCACAATATAATTTTACCCAAAAAATAGATGATAAAAGAACACATTGAATGTGAATTTTATTGTTGATTCTGTGATTATAGTCTCCTAAGTATAAGATAGTTCTTACTTTTTACTTTAGACATAGTGTGAATTAGAATGAATGAGAAATTTGTTAAGAATATTAACACATAACTTTTATTTTAAAGTATTTAATTAAATGACAATTTTATTTTGAGTAAATGGTGAAAGTAATTATGTGGTAAAAATATTCGAAGAAATCACTAAGAGGTTGAGATAGTTCTTAAAGTTATATAGTTCGGATAGGTTGAAATAAAATTTATCAAATTTACTAGAGAGAGAATTGCAATATAGTTTACATTACTGTATAGAAATATAAAGTTATGAGAGTTACTAATCCCATAAAGGATTTAAGGGAAAATCCTATGAGGGGATTCTTATCTCATACAAATTCCTTGTGGAGCAGGGGGGAAGCATAGGAAATAATTACCTCGCTTATGGTTGGGGAGACCAATAGTTACTCATACAAAATCCTAAACTCTTAAGTAGGTACACACACCATGTAAATTACTATTTAATATTCAATAGTTAACTTATTTTTGATATTCAGTAGCTAGTAACAAAATTTATAACAGTTGAAAGTAGTTGTGAAAGAGATAGGTAGTATCTATATAATTTCTTATGTCATTGTACCAACATAGTATAAGAGTCTATAGGAATACAATAGAATTTATTTACTATTCTTATTTGCAAGGTTGAAATGCAATATATATTAAGATGAAAATTGAAATTCTGCTTTTACTTTTATAGTACCAGAACAACATAGAATGAATTATAAGAGAATGTAATCTGAATTAATATTATAGTGTACTATACAAAAGACAAAAAATTCTCTGTGGTAGAATAATCTAAGTACAATCAAATGCGAACGAAATATCTTTCTATGGAATGGAAAAACTTAGAAAACGTCTGAATATAGTCTTCAGATTTAAACAAAAAAGAAATACTAAAACAACAGTATTACTCTTTAGTTTCTTGTATCAACAGTAGAAACCAGGAGGAACATTCGAGAACGTGCAAAGAAGGTAAGAGTGCTAGCGATTATGGATTACGAAATAGTAATCATTTAATCAATAATAGAAAATATGCAAGGTGGACCATAACTATGTAAAATGACTGAACAATCTTGAGAAAAACCATCACTATAATGCTATAGATATTTCTATGGGTTTAGAGCCAGAAACTTAAACAAGAACCTCACTTCGTTCCCAGTAGAATTATTACTGGAGCATTCGGAGAGCACTCTGAAGATAACAAAGAAATCTCTTTATTGAATCTAGATAGGCACGCCATAAAAGCAGATATACGATAATGTATAATTTCAATAAAACATGCAATATTTAACCACCGAATTAGAAAATAGTAGGACTGAAATATATGTATACAGAGTTTTTGTTTTTCAAGACGAAAACCAAAAAAATTGCTATTTAACCATACTTGATCTGTTCGGATAAGTGCATTTGTGGACGCCTCAAAAATATGTGGCAACAACAAAGGGGGATAACCACTAAAGAAACTCTTTTTGTGTTTGGGATAGTGGCTCCAACTTGCGGTAATGGGACTAGTTTCCGAGTTTTGGGTTTTATATGATTGTTGGGTTTCCTTCAAATGATTTGCAAAGAGAATAACTAAAAACTAACACAATTTTATTCTAAGATGCAAAACTTTGAATTAAATCTGATCTAATCTAACCTGTGATAATGCTGATTTATGTGATTTAAAATGATGTCTATTCAGTCTGTGATGATTTATATCAATGACAAACTTAATAGAATTAATAGTTTTGTAAGAAAACCCTTTTGAGAAAATAGTTAATAGGAGGAAGATGTGAAACATGTTGTATATATTCTGATGATCATATATAAAATAGATCAATTTCTATTCTGATATCATACAATAGTGAAACTCATACTTCAAACAGAAATAATTGATTTCATACATGATTCATAAAAACATAGATTTAACACTAATATTAAGATTGAGTTTAGCATACATGATAATAGTACCAGATTTGTGTTGTCCTGCTCATCTCACCAGTGATAATAGGCCACAATCAATCTTCTATCAATAATTCTTTTGAGAATACAATAGTGCATCAATAGTGATAAACCAAGATATATAATTGAAAAGACCATGTTCCATTATCTTATAAGACTTCCACAAACATATAGTAATGCATTATTTGTAAATGTCAAATCTTGGACCCTTCTCTAAATGCATGAGAAGGGTTTAAATATTAAATTAACTATTTACAAAAATATATTATACAAAACAATTTATGAGGAGGTTTCTAACAACCTTCCTCATTCATAGTATCTAATTGCTAATATTGAAATTGTCAAAACAAACTAATTCATGATCATGCTTGATGATAAGCTAGTGCTAGCTCTGCTTTTCTATTCACAAATATTGGACATTAGTTGAACTTGTGGAGGCTTCCTGAACTATGTTTTCATCTTTCCAGTAAATATAGCATCAAATAAAAGTGGCACCATTTTCTATATGGAATCTAGAGAATAATTTAATGTCATTATTTGACTATGAGGCTTAACCAAGAGTTTTTATTTTACTTCCCAATTAGTCTTTTTCAGCTGTTCAATTGTTTCTTCTCATATTTGAACTATATTTTTCAAAGTTTGCTCCAATATTTTGAGATCAAGAATTGATTTGGGATCTACTTTTTTAATTAAACCGGAGGTATGTAACACGTGGTTGATTGTTTTGACAATGCTCTTTGATATTCCGGATGCTGTAGCTTTCGCGAATTCTACCAGTTTTACTTGTGTATCCGAGTTAGTAAAGAGAATATCTTTATAAGTTTATTTGATCTTTAGGAGATTTGATCTTCTCCCTTCCTCTGAATCCTGCCATTCAATATAGTTATAAATTTTGGTATTGAGTTCATTAAACTCAATTCTCTCATCAATGATTGTATTAGTCAATTTTTCACTAATTTCCAAATGTGGAACTATGTCTCAGATTTGTAAGACAAATAGAACTTGTTGTTTTGAGAGTAGGGAATTTAATGCAATGCTTCTTTAATGAATTCCTCTACAGTAGGAATGCCTTCATACTAAATAAGATTTTCTCTCAAATCTTTAATGAGTGTGTCTTTGCTGGATAAGTCATTTCTATGAATTATCATAAGTACTTCCATATCTTGTTGTAATTTAAAGAGTGGTTGCTCAGTCTCTTTGTTCAAATTGTTCCTTTCTTCATCCACTTGTTGTTGTAGCTGCATTATTCTATCATTCTTATCTTGAACCAAAATGGATACTTCGGCTTCTTTTTCCATTGTTTTGGTAGTATATGCTCCAACAAATTGTGATAGCCGAGTTAGGTTGTCGATTGGGTTTGAAGGTTTGTCTTTCCATACAACTTCCATGATCTCATTACCTGGGGGTGCTTCAATCCTTCTTCTATTTCTTTGTTTCATAACTACATATTTATGAAGAGGGTTTTATAATACATCCAATGAAGGGATATCAATTACATTTAGAATAGTTTCAGCAGTAGGAAATGTAGGAATAACTTCTGTATCTTGGGAGCTTGTCCCAGGACTTTCAGTGGTTTCTTTCACTGAAACTATCTGACCTTGGGGGTTCTGAAATCCTATGTTTTTCTGTGTGGATGATCACTCGGGGATATCCATAAATGTATTGCTAACTAAATTCCACAATTTATCTATCTCATTTTGATTCTGTGGGTCTGATTCTTCTGTTCTGATCACCTTACTTGGTTCAGTCATATAACTAGTAATCGAGATATTTTGCAAGATACGCTTGAGTCTTTGCTCTCTATACTCATGGAATATTTGTACCTCCTTCGAGTTTAGATTCAATCTGAAAAAGTTTTGAACTTCTTCAAAAGTGTCAACAGATTGCAGAACGTCTTCAAATCTATCATCTGTGTGTATGGCAGGTCTCATTTTGATTGACTCAGTAAATTTA
Source organism: Pinus albicaulis (assembly GCA_034641835.2). Classification (NCBI taxonomy): domain Eukaryota; kingdom Viridiplantae; phylum Streptophyta; class Pinopsida; order Pinales; family Pinaceae; genus Pinus; species Pinus albicaulis. The sequence continues at coordinate 1,916,266,976 of CM076575.1, forward strand.
TAAGCGATCTTCTCTAGGTCAAATTTCCTTGGTGGTAGAATAGGGAGCTTAAAAAGATGAATTTTATAGCATTATTTTGACACATGGTTGAAATTTATGAGGGAGAATGAACCACACTAAATTGGGAAACTTGGCCATAAATAATTTTTATTATCTTTGAGAGCTTTAGTGAGTCCATTGCTGACAATTTGGTACGCAACTTCTCTTGCCATTAGTTTATCTCAAACATACAAAGGAAGCGCATGTGGAGGAGTGGAGCTTCTGAATACTCTGATGTATGAAAATAATTTTTCAATGAAACATCCTCCTATCATTTGGAGATCTATGATGGCTTCCTTAGTGAACTTGGGGCTCTCTCTATCAAACATTAACTGATGTAATGGTAATACAATGCCATAACATAACCAATGGAAGTGTGGTACAAAATGATGTTTCCATATCTGTTTATGACTTAAATGAATAGCGGTAGGGTCCTCAGGAGTCCATTTCAAACCCATAGTTGGAAAGTTGGTAGAGAAATAAATGGCATCGAAAACATATGCGCTCATGAAAAATTGGGGGACCGCTTTGGAAGGGATAAGTCTTCCCTGGTGATATTCATTAATTGCTTTGGCTAGGTTTTCAAAAATAATGGTTTCCCAATTCATGATGTGAGAATTAACACACGATTCAATCAAGGGAACCCAATTAATAGAGAACTTGGTGTTATTGGGGAGACCATATAATCTGCACAACATTGATGCTGCAAAATTGTAGGGATTTGTAAGTGAAGCAATAGGATACATACTTGATTTATAATGCTTAAATTTGTTATCCATTTTCCTCCAACCTTGAATAATTTTGAAAGGATCTTCATTATATTTTGCAATTTTTTCAAAAAAATCACTTTCAGATCTTCAGCTCTAAAAGAACCTAGCATTTAATTCTTAATGGTTCTGAATTATCTGTCTTTAATTGTTGAATCATCAACCACCAATCTTATCATATTAGTATATGGTAAAATCCTGGCCCTAGCTGCTATTCTATGAAGGAAGGAACATGCATCATCTTTAAACTGTAAATCTAAGCGACTTCCATCATCAGCGGTTTCCTTGATCTCCGTTACGTCAGCTTTTTCATCTGCGAGGATAGTATAGATGGATTGCCATTTTGTAGCACCTCCATATGCAGTACAAATAGTATTTGTGAATGTGGACGCTATTTCTGTACATTCAAATTCCGCAATAGTTTGTTTGTTGTGTTTCTACATCACTTTGCATATGGGCATATCTTGTGGAAAAATCCATATTTAAGATAGAGTAACGATTAAATGATGAAAGATATAGTGAAATGAACAATTTTAAAATAAAATATCTAGGAAGAAACTATATCATTAATTAGCCGTAACAAAATAATAATTGTTCGCATTGGGATGATGAAACACGTTTAATTATTTCTAACATGATTTGTTTTCACATTAAAACCTTCATTAAACCCTGTCAAGTCCGTCACATCGCGCATTTTTGAACATGTTTTGTGAAGAAAGTTTGTTTAACAAACTTTACGTTATGCGATATGTGATTTTTGCGATATCGCGAAATCGAAAAATTGTCTTTATCGGGATATCACAACATCAGAAATTGATAAGTAATGTCTTAAGTTTTGAATGCATATGTGCGATGTGTGATTTATGATTCCGCTTGCGAATTTCAAATCAAAAATCACAAATCAAGATTTCATGTTTTGTTCTTAACCTTTAATGGGAAAAAGGTTATGCGTGATACGACTTCAGATAGGGTGATCATAAAGATATAAAACTGGAATTTATTACTTTCTTTTAATTCTATTTTATGTTTATAAAACAACAATGTTTTGGATTTTTCTTTTTTATTCAAAATTAAAAATACATTTTAAGAAGGGTCCCTATTTATATTATCAAATTTTAAACTATTTTGAAAATGAATATGAGGGGGTTGTTGCATAGCACAACAATTGTCGATTCACTTGGGAGAACCAGATATCTCTGATTGGTTTGTTTCATATTTCTAAACTTTTAAAACAAGAAAAAGTTTATGAGAATAAGAATACTATGATTCATGAATTAAACATTTTTTTTTCAGAATATAATCTATTTACGTATCTCATTTTTTTCTTAGTTAACCCCTTCAGTGATAACAGATAGGTGTTTGTATTAATAGGTACTCAGATTTAAAAAGATAAAGTAGGTGTTCTCTAAAAATTGGTTTCATAGATTTTTACTCATTTATCACAGATAGAGCCACTATTGTCAATAGGTGTTTACAGCTTCGACGGGGTTATATTTTAACCAATAATGATTCATGGTCCCATCTGAATTTGATTTATTATTTCAAAATTTCATTTAACATATAATTGAATTTCTTTTTTCTGACACATTCTCAAAATCATTATCGAGGTTTGGTGACTTGATAGTGACAATGTCATTCACTGATCGTAATTTAGACTGAATAATATGGCTCGTGATGAGACCCCTTGTATTTTTATTTTTATAATCATTTAGCTATTACGTTGTAATGGTATGAAGTATTGGTAATATCAGACTAGATTATTTCTCTATGATTATGATAAACAAGCTCGTGATGAGACTTATTTTCTTTTGTGTTTGTATATTGTATATATTTCTTTTGTTTTCGAATTATACTTTGAAGAAGAAATTTTATCAGATTCGATGAATCATTAGCTCACTTAAGAGTTATGGATGATAATTGTAGAGTTGGTAGATACCTTTTTGTAGAGAATCCTTGCTTAGTTAAAGGTTCCTTTCTTCACTAATACACAACATCTATATTTTATGGGATGAAGAGTCCTTTCCGAAAGTAAATGTCTTTAGTCAATTTTCAAAATATTTCAAAAAAAAAGGTTTACTCAATTCTCATAGATATAATTATATTTTTACTTTACTTATTTATAGAAGAGAAATATCAAACAAATTTATCAAAAATTTTTAGACTTTGAATCAACCAAAAACAATGCTATTTTTAACTTTTATTTTCCTAAAGCAAAGTGAAATTTAAAGCTTGATTCCTAAGAGAAATATTTTTTAAGAATTTGACCATTCATGAGCAATGAGTCTTTCATACCTAATAAATCTTGTAACAAAAAGTTAGATAAGCCTATTTTTTCTATGATTTGTAATGGACCAAGCCACAGTGTTTGGAATTTGGTATGTTTAACTTTTTCCTCATGTGCTTTATCCCATTTAAAAACAAGGTCTCCAATTTTGAAAGCTTTTGGGCTGGTAGATGCTGTGTCAAAAAACGCTTTAATTATATGTTAATGATGAGTATGTATAGCTTTGGCCTTTTCTCTCTATTCTTCCATTTTAAAAATTTGATCTTGTCTAAGTTGAAGGGAAGAAGAAGTATTTTCATCAATAAACTGCACTAAATAAAACGATGGTATTGTTATATTTGTGGGTAGAACAGCTTATTTCCTATAAACTAATACAAATGTAGAAGTACCTATCTAGGCCTTCTGGGTGATTCTATCTACCCAAAGAGAAATAATAGTGGTTTGTGCCAATTTTTGTTATTTTGTTTTATAGTTCGTTAGATGATTCTAATAAGGTTTTTATTTGTAGGTTTGGCTAATGCATTACCCTACGAATAATAATGAGCCAAGTATTTTAATTTAAAACCTCTTTTCAAAATAAATTTTGTCATAGCATTTCCAGAAAAATAAGATTCATTTTCAAATATCAAAGCTGATGGGAGACCAAACCTGGTGATTATGAAGTGATCAATAAAGTGTGCAATATTTTTTGTATTAACCACCATTAATGGGATAGCTTCTACCCATTTTATGAAATAATTTGTTTCATTTAGAATATACTTATGTTTTTTAGAAGAGTTTGGATTTATTTCACATATGATATCTAACACCCATTGTTTGAATCGTTGTTGGATATTTACTGCTTGTAGTGGAAATGCTGCTTTCCTTTCTTTTCCGGTCGCAGTTTGACATAATTTGCATTTTCTCGCATATTCATGTGCATCTTTAAATAGAGTTGGCCAATAGTAACCGGAATTTAGTAATTTATGACCTATGGTGTTTCCTCTGAAATAACCTCGAGTTGGTCCATCATGTAATTCCTGCATTACTTTTTCAGCTTCAGTTTTCTCTAAACATCTGAAGAGTATGAAATCATAATTATTCCTAAATAACATATCATCTATGAGTTGATATTGATTTTATTTAAGACTTAGAGCACGCTTCGCTGTGTAATTGAGATATAATTGAGCATATCTGTTTTTTAAGAAAAAATTCAGATCAGCGTATTGTGACTGAGAATCGTTTAGGCTTACCTCGGATAGTTGTATTTCATTTGATTGATCCTCTTCTGTTGGTAAATGAGAGGCTCCAGTTAACATCCTGCAAAGACCTTGAATTTTAAGAATTTATGCAGGATGTACCTCTACATCATATTCTTGAAGTGCAGTAACCCAACTTTCTCTCTTCTCTCCTACCTCTCGTTGGATTAATAATTGCCTTACTCCTAAGTAAGGTACTATTGTTTTAGTATGTGTTTTTAGGAGAAAAGGTCTAAAATGTTTCAAGGCTTTAAACACAGCAAAAGCCTATTTTTCCATAGCTGAATAATTTAACTCAACACCTTGAAGCTTAGAACTAAAAAATGAAATATGTGCTTCAATTTTTTGATCATTTTGTTGTGTCAAAACTGTTGCATAAAACGTATTAGAAGAGAATGTGTATAATAAAAATGGCCTAAGAAAATTGGGAGTTGTTAAAATCTCTTTACATCCATCTCCTATCTCAAACCCTCATTTTTTAAGAGACCACAGCTAGCCACAATATCTTCGAGACCCCTCGTGCACAGAAAAGGCTCAATGAAATCATAACTCCTCCCCTTTGTCCACTAAAAACCCATATCTGATCTACAAGAAATGAAACCTCTAGATAGGGAAAAGTTACATCGACAAACGATTAAAATTGTGGTCCATGACCGTTATGGATTTCCCAGAAAACCTCGGAATGCCTACCTGACTGCCTCACGAACCCAAACCTCCAGGCTCTCCTCCTTTTAGAACTGTTGATCTAATGAAATCCTTCATATTTTTCTATGTAACATCCATTCTCCACATCACGAGAATATCCTCTGACTCGAGATCCACCTCCACTCTCCCCAATCCATTGACCATCTTAGAAAACTCTAGAAACCTACACACAGTGACATATCCCATGCTCCTTGCTCCCCACCGGTCGCATGCTGCTTCCTCCAGCAAAATACAGCTCATCTTGTGCACAAAAAAAACTGGTAAAGGAAAAATACCCTAAGCAGTAACAAAATGAATTACCCTTTACCCAAAAACCATAATTTCCTTCCTACTGCTTCAAAAAATAGGCACACAGCCCTAGGCCTTTGCATTCACGCCACCCGTCTCCATCCCTTTTCACCATCTACCTCCATCCTAGGGCCCCCTTTGTTGGGTGATTCCTGCAGGCTACAATAGCCCCATGACATCTGTGTGCCAAATCAACCCATGGTGCCAGCTAGGGTTTTAGTACAAAAGATAAGAAGTTGTGGAAACCTAGTATCCGTAATTGTAGAAAAGATATTCCCAAGCTCCTCTTGATTCCATTCTTTTATATGGAGCTTCAACGTTTTAATATTCTGCTAGAAATTGAACACTGGAGAGGAGTTTGGAGCTTCAATTTCCTAACGCCATTGTTTCTCTTTGATAGGAAAGGAAGGATCTAAGATCAAAGAGATTTCAAACCTAAATGGACTATTATTTGGGGAACATTTGATATTGTTTTATATTTATATTGAATAGTTGTACAAGCACACACTTAGAAGATATACGCTTCCAAAAACATATATTTCTAGATGAGATTCAGGAAATAAGAGTATATTAAAATGATTTCCTATTTAGTGCTTAACTCCCCAATGATTATTCCATGTGTGCATACCATTGATAGTATCTAGTGATGTCACATGCATATTCTTGATTCAGTCCTTGAGGATATGTGCATCCACGTGTACCCTTCGAAGACCTCGTATATTTTTCCCTCCAAACAGGTGATCATATTAAATTCTACTAAAATAATAATGTTTCCTTCTTGGATCAATTTTTGGAGTTGGATGAGGTTATGAAGGAAGTTGGATTTTTTCCTCAAAGGGTGACATCCATAGCCCACTATCAAAAATATTGTTTCTTTATATCCTAAGGGTTAGAAATGTACCTCTTATCACTCATAAGTTTAAACAATTTCATTGATAGGGTTTTGTTAGCATTGGTATTTTCATCTCATCCATCCCACCTTATTTGACTCCTTCCTCATTAATATAATCACATACATTCAAAATCGCTTTTCTCATAGACCAAAACCCAAAATAATTTACATTACCATCTCCTACAAACCTTTCGAAGGACAAAATATGATGAAGTGGGACCCATTTTACCCACCACACTTCCATTTTCATTTCATTATCCATTGAAAATCATTAAACTTACCCTTTTTCGGCCTTTTCGCTTTACCCTTCCACCCTTACTGTTTCATTACTTTTCATTCCCTGATCACGATTAAAGTGGGGCCCTCATCACATTTCGCAGTATTTACTTGTTTGGCATTGGAACTAAACATTAAATATTGCGAACGCTGATTTTCCGATATCGCATCACATTTGTCTTACCTTTTTCAGTGCCCGAAACATATTATATTTTAATTGCGATGCGGTAAGTTGGCCCCACCTCAGAAATTCCACCCTTGCTTTACCATCATTGCAATGCTTTGATATATTGTGAATATCATGTAAACTCCATAACACTTACTACTTTGAACCTTCAGCCAATTCATAAAACTCCGCCACATGCCAATGGGTCCCACTTCCCCGCACTTCGCAAATTAAAAAAGTTAACCCCCGCAGCTTATAACTAAAACTTAAAAGCTGTGATTTGCACCACAGTCTGGTCCCACTTCTTCCCTACCACGTCACTTATCCCCTCCCCCGCGCATTGCACTTCATAGTGTTTAAAATTTATATCCTCCCTGCTTATAATTAAAGGTTAAGAGTTGCGATATGCACTACGATATGGTACCACTTACTCTCAATGTAATTTACCCTCCATGTCACCTCCCCATCGTATCACATCATCGATCGTTTATTCTTTATAAACTAAATTATAAAGATTGTGAAATGCGCGGATGTGATGCGCTTTAGAATTAAAGTTTAAACAGTTTCAAGTTCAGTATTTTGGGGTTTTCACGCTATTTTACTTATAAAAAGGTTTTAACACAGCAAGAGGATTTCAGGTAATAAAACAACAGAAAGGTCGATGTCAAGTAGCAGAAATCATTCAATTCATACAACATACCTACCTGCACAACTCTCAGCTCATCTACCAGCATATCAGTGATTGAGGTTCCACATCCTAAACTACCTCACTTCATCATCACATTACCAAGAATGGAGCACAAGAAAAAAGAGTCAATTCAGCTCAACAATAAGCAAATTCCATCACATCATTGCCTTAAAAGTAGGATAACTTTTTTGTAGTTTCAGTAAGGGAATTTATTCTTTTTTATGATGGATAATGCCATTCGAGCACGTGCTCCTTATCTATGTAATGATCCCCCTATTAGAGAAGTGGAGTAAATAAATGTAAGTATAATCCTATTAGGAAATAAACTCTTAAAGTGAATAGGTGTCTTTTTATGTTCTAGAAATAGAGTTGTCAGTTATGTTTAGCTATTAGAGTTAAATTTTGAGGATCCAGCATCCTATGTAATGTAAAAGGAGACTATTTATAGATAGAAAATCGAATATCAAAGGGTTGGAGAATATTTTACCAAACTGCTACTATGTAATAGTTTTTCAGTTTGAGTAATATATAGTGATATTTTCTTCTTTACCTAAGATTCGAAGGAGGTGTTCAATGTGTTATATGTTCTATATCTTTCATGTTTAATGCCTGCAATTATTTTGATGTCTAATTACTCAGAACTCATGGTAACATGATCTGACTTCCTTTAGAGGTTAAATTGATGTTTTCTTCCTGTGTTGTATCTGTATTATCATTTCCTTGAAGCCTCATTTGCCTTAGTTTCCATAAGAATAAATACTTTCATTGATTTTACTGATATTGACCCCATAGCCCAATGGTAGCAAGTCCTTACATTCTCAACCTGCAATCAATCAAATCAAGTTACAATTATAGAGTTAGGCATCTAAATTTCCATTGAAAATCATAAATTTCCTTGAGAGAGCCCTCTCAAACTGAAGAGGCTAATATTCATTCAAAAGTGGTTTGAAAGAGTTACATTAAATTGATTGATGAGAAACCTATCAGAATAAATTTGGTGATAAAAATACCATTAAAATTCATGGAGCTACAATCTAGTATTGGAAGACTATTTCCTCTAGGTTCCATAGCACAAACAATACTCCCACACTCTCTTGCACATCAAGGCATATTACCTGACTTACTTCCGAATTTTTTTTGAGTGAGGGAGTCCTTATTTGTAATTGTGCATTAAATTTCCCACAATATCACTATATATATTTTTTTTCCTTCCTCATTCTATCTTTGAAAATCATCTACTTGATTTGACTAATAAGGACCCTAATATTCCAAAAAATATATTTCATTAAGAAGGTGAATGGGTGTGGAGTGGAAAATATCCATGAGCATATTCACCTTCCCTAAATTGGAAAAAAATTATCCCGCCTCCTAGATCAATTCTTGTCTCATTTTTATTTCTCTCCTCTTTTCCTCCCTAATGGCTTGAGAGGATATTTAGGGTTTTCTCATTATGCTTTCCAAGTATGCTCCTTTGGAGTTGTGACTAAATCTACTGAAGAGGATTTAATATTGATAAATGACTTAACGATATGACACATTTATGGTTCTAGAACCATTTTTTGATCTTGGTGTTTCAATTCCTCTAGCATGGCTGATAAAAATTTCTCTTCAATATCCATTTCTTTGACATCTTCCTTGTTTTCTTGTTTCTTATTTTTAGATTCAATTTCTAGAATGATCGACATTGCATCACATTCATTATGGTTTCCTGGTTTGTCCTCTTCTTAGTGGCATTGTCTTATTTGGGGTTCTCCTGGGGTTCTTGAGATGTCAGCTTAGTTCTTCTATTTTTTCTAATGGTTTTCCATATGAGCCAAGAATCCATGTTTATTTGTAGACTCAAGGGGCTCCCTTGTTTTTTATCCTACTACCTTTTGGTTCTTGTGCCTTATCGTTTTCCAGTGGAAACCCTCTTGATATGTCGTTGTGAATATTTTAATTTTTTGTGTGGGATTCATCAATTGGAAATATTTGAAGAGAGGGCCATATTCGTGATATCTCCTACATCTTAAGGGGACATTAATAATGTCAGTTGGATTAAAAATGTCTTCATCTTCTAAGGATATTTGAAGTCACTTGGAAAATGAATAAAAAAATTTCATCTACACTCATAGCCTTGCATAGGATATGTATATATTTCTATCGTGTTTCCTATGCCCTCCAAGGTATCCGCTTGGTAGTAATTGATTGGAAGGGAGTACAATGTTATCCATTATGGGGAAACTAGAATTTTCTTCTTATTAAAATTAAATCTATGAGTCCAGAATCAAATGAATAGTATTAAATTACTCAAAATATAAGAGGATTTTTTAAAGATCCTCATTCCATCATCAAAATTTTTGAATACTGTTGTGAAGAAACCCTTAGCTCCCAACTAAAACTCCTTGAGTCCCTTCAGTTTCCAATTTTATTTTATTCATGTTGTCATATCCTTTTCTAATTGCCATATGCCTATAAATTTTCATAGTTATGCATTGTATTTCATGTATTGGATAAACCCTAATATTTTATCGAATCTTACCTCATAGCTAGCATTTTGGACTCCCTTTGAAAAGAAGAAAAATTCATTAGAATCTAGATCAGGGGAAAAATTAGCTCAAAAATGAAAGTGCGCAGAATTGAACCAAACCAGATTCAAATCAACCGACCCATTGCAAGTAATCCAACACAACTCATTTCATTGAAAACCGAGTTCGAATGAGGATATTATGGTCTACTATTCGTCGTTCAAAATATGCAAATTGTAATATCCCTATTTTTGGCATTCTATAAATATAGAATACACATAAAGGTCAAGGGGATCTCAGAAATAAAGAATGGAAATACATTAAATGTGGAAATTTATATATAAATGTGGAATTAGGTCCATGATGTAAAGACAAAGTAAAATAATACCAAGAAGTTAAAATCCATGAGGTTGGACTAGATTCCTAAGACTTTCCCAAAATTATCCCAAAAGCCTTGGAGAAAAATAAAAATAAATTAAATTTTATCAAATGGGAGAAAAATATCTAATAAAAGCTTTAGTAAAGTGGAAAGTTACTGAGAAGAGGTAAGAATAAAACTAGAAAGTGGAAAAGTTACTTTTAAAGAAGCTTTTGTGGAAAAAACAAAAGTAAAGCCTAGGCAAAGGGAAATAACATCCCAAATTAACTGGACGCAGTTATGGGAATATGCTAAGGGAAATAAAGCTTAAATAAGCTATTCCTAGTTAGATAATAGGTTGTCTACACTATGGAATAATTGGTTTCTGCTCGAGGGGAGCTATGGATATGTTTTTTTGTAAGTTAAGCTAAGCTATATTAGATCAAAAAGAAAACTTTACATGGCCATTGGGCTGAGATGGTAAGTTGTGCTTAACAAATCATAGTCTTAGAAGCTTTCAAAATAGTGCAGGTTTGGGGCTACCTCCTAGGAGGAAACCAACCCCTTAATAGCATCAAGCAGTCATTATTTACAAAGTGTTCTGTGACACATATAAAATAAAAATATATGTAGTATGTGCTGAAATAATAGTTAACAGAAAAGAACCAATCAGCTGCGCAGTCATGGTGTTCTTTCATAATCCTCTGTAGCAAGGTCCTCCTCCTCGATGTGGTATCCATATTCCTGCGGAATGGCCTCCTCCTCAGCAAAAGGTAGGTTCACGGGCTTAGGAATGGTTGTGCATATGATAGGAGCGATTGGGTACTCATCATCAGAAAATCTCATCCAAACTCCTTTCGAATCAATGATCCACATGTTTGTATCCTCCTCCCTAGGCTTTCGAACCAGGAGAGGCTCAGATTTTTGATGAGTGGGAAACTTAGAGTGCACAATGGTGGACTTCCTAGGGCCTCTTCTGCCCCTCTGATTCTCCATAGCTAAGTTTGTCTCATCATAGGTGCGCTCAGACCATTGAGGTACTTCCCTATCATGGTTTCCAGAAGAGGAACCCTCAATGGATTCCAAATGGTGGTCCTGACCACGCTGATAGCAACCCAAGAACACACCTCTTTAGCTACCCCTGATAGTCTTTTGACGTTGTCAGAAAACCATGGTAGGGTCAACAAGAAGATGGAAGGAGACAATGCTTAAGATAGTGAAGTGCGTAACAGGAGAATGCTCAGCAGAGAAGAACAATGAGGTAGTTCATAGAAGAGGGTTACATAGCGGCCGGGGGGGGGACAGAAGGGGGTGAGCAGCAAAGGAGCCCGCCTCAGAAAGCACGCAGTGGGATGGAGAAAAATAAAAGAGGAATTCCTGGGGGAGGCACATGGCCAGGGGGAACTCTGAGGGTGGCGCACACCCAAGAGGGAATCAACGGGAGAATCACATCGTAGACTAGCACAAGCAATGGGGTTCATGGCAGGGAAAGTGTTTAGAAGGTTGAATGCGTTGGAAAATTGAAGCAGTATCTCGATGGCTAGGGAAGAGGTGAAGAAGGCTCTGGAGGCTGACTGGAGCAGAAAAGGGATGACATAATGAGGAATGACAATTCCTTTTGAAGACTTATCCATGAATGCAGATGTTGTGCGATTTTTTGGCATGCTCACGTATGGGAGCTGGGACAGTGCACTTGAGATTGCATGTGATTTAGTAGTGTATGGCAGAAGTTCAGGTCAGATGAATGATTTCTCAGATGAGGTTCTGCATCAGGTTAGAGCTGGTTGTGTAGGGTGTCGTCAACCTGAGCATGGGACTAACTGGCTTCACACAATCAAGGCATGTCACCCGCATCCGAGGAGGGGGGAGCTGTGGATTAAGCTCATGGTTGGGTGGAAAATAGTCTTTACCAGATTGGTATGCACATTATGGTAAATTTTGTATTAAATTATTGTTATATTTTATGAAATTATGATGTAGTTATGTATGATTCTATTTTATGAATTTTAGTAGAAATAATTATACATTTAATTATAAATTAAGTGTAAAAATATGTTGTGTTCAGACATGGGTGGTTGTCATATGTATTTAACATAATTTTAACCATAACTTGTATAGTTAAATATTCTGTATGGTTACATAGACTGAAAGTAATATGTTGACCAACACACAGAATCTCTAAACCCAAAGAGAAGGGTTTAAATCTATGGTTAGGTTCATTTTATAAATTTTATTTCCAAAATAAAACACTTTAGATCAACCATAATTATAACTGTAAATAAAAGAAAAGATAGAGATATCTAAACAAAGTATAGTTTAGTCATATCAATATATATTAGGATGATGTATAGACTGTTTAGAGGTAAATTATAACAAGATTAGCGAAAATAAAATTATGTATAATAAATAGATACTTCAGATCTAAATTAAATATTTTATTATTATCCAGGCATATAGATACAAATATGTACTGAAAAGAAATAGTTTCAAATTTATGTAACAATTCTTATATATATGAACTTCCTTTATAGAGGTGAATATAAAATCATAGTACACTTCAGTTGAAATTATCAATTACAATAGTTTGCTACATCTTGACTAAGAGTTATCCAATTAATAATTCAACTACAGAATGTAGAGTTGAAATTGGTAAACAATGTATATGGATGTTGAAGCCTCTATATTTGGATGACTGATTGGAAGAAGACGAAATGTGTCATCAGATCTTCGGGCTTTTTATTGAAAGCAATTGTAGTGGAATTGAAGAAAATATTAAATACCTGTAAATAAACATACATAGTTATGTTAGAATAACACGGATCAAAATAAAAAAGAGTTCGATAAAGATAGAGGATTTATATAATAAATAAGACTACAAACTATACATGTCTAAGCGGCAGTAAGGTGTAAACTCCTCTTGTAGATGACACAAGAAAATAAAATATTAATCTTAGATAATTAAAAGGGATTGAACTAATATAAATACTATAATTAATTAAAAGAAAAACTATGTAACTAATTACTTATGCGGGTAGCTATAGCCTCACACAATGTATTTGGACATAGTTGAGGTAAACTATGTAAATCTGGAAATTGTATTATGAGAATTGACAAAAAAATAAATTCAATTCAGAATACTATCCTTTTTATAAGAAGTCATAATATTAGTACATCAAATTGATTTCATATACAAAGAAACAAAACAAATTTTATACTCTATATATTAGATAGAGTTGTATAGAAAAAATATTAAAGCTAAGAATTTGTAGAGGCTTACCATAGCCATAGAAAAAGTGGATACATACAGGAATTGGAATCATAATTAAGTTAAAAAGACAAATGGTCATACCTATGTCTTCAAGAAAAACCAATGCTAGAAATAAATCGAATAAAATGTATTGAAATCTGAGAATTTTACTATTATGGAAAAGATAATGTACAAATAGGAACTTTATTAAATTGGAATTCCTAATTAACATATCAAAGAAATATAGTATCACTGTGGAAAAACAACATTGGGTTAAAGACAATCCCTACGAAAGTAATAATTATATTAACAATACGAAGGAGAGTAAATCGGGTTGAGAAAGAAATACATTGATATTCATATCCAAAACCCTCTATGTCAATGACAATCGAATTCGAATATATATATATATATATATATATATATATATATATATATATATAGAAACCAGAAATTTCAACAGAGAATTAAATTGTGTTTCAGTTCGAAGATTGTGGTAATCACAAAATTCATAACGTAAATTCTTACAATTATTTTAATGAGGATTAAATACCAATCAAGAAAATCGATATTTAGTAATGTTGAAATGTACGTCAAGTGATAAGAAAATTTGTTTTACAGTCAAAACAAATGTGTATGTGGGACAAATCGAAATTTAGGAAAAAATTGTAATCCAGAAAAGATAAATGGAATAACGATGTTGTCTTAAAGGGGATAAATAGATTTGGGAACAATTCTATTTAACCATTTGAAAAATTATTAAATGGATGGATAATCATTCATTATTACACAAAATTAGAAATAAGATTTTTTTTACCGTCATGAAAATGGACTATGAAATTAATCAACTGTTTTGGAAAAAACCTAAATTGTAAACATACCTTTTGTTGTAAAATATTACAAACTGTGAATTAATTCGAGATATAAAAAAAGGCAAAAACTCGAATTATGGAAATAGAAAATTGGGAAAAACGGTGTTAACTTTAGAAAATATATAATACGCATATTTTGGAACTGGAAATTTCAAATTCGAATTCCATAGTAAACGGGGTGTAAAGAGCACACAAAGAAAACATGAGTTCTCATTGGTGGAATTAAATTAAAGTGGGAGGAACTTATATTCCACCCATATAGATGAGGAAGGGACAACCAAATAATAAGAATTAATATTATGAGTTCCATTAAAAGCTCAGAAACTAAATTTCAAAATGTATTGATACATTTCGTTGTCGAAAGACTAAGAACAGAAAAAATTTATGTGCATGAAATAAAAAGGAAGGACTCAGCCAAGGAGAGATATAATTTGATGAAAATCTAATTATAACATAAATAATTAGGTGTCATACCTATGTTCTAGCCATAGTGAAATTTATGGGCAGTACAAGTGAATTGAGGGTAAGCTCAAAGAAAATAAAAAACCCACAAAGAGGAGAAAATGTAATTATACAAGACAAAGATACACATTGGCATATGAATTTAAAAAATAAATAGAATACAAGTCAAAACATTACTGTGGGAATAGTCATATACCAAAAACATGGAACTCTGGAAAGCGAAATGATAATGTCAAAGAAACACTTATTACCTTAAAAATTACGAGCTGAGGTGGCTCTGGTAAACTTAATAAGTGTAGTACAAATTTGATTAGAGTAGTTATCCACGCTTGGAACCAAATAACTGATAAAAATAGAGAAGAGGTGTCTCTGCAAAATCTCACAAAAATGAAAATGAAAGAATAACCTAGAAACCATAGCCATATTCAATTTGACTTGGAGGGAATACAAAAAAATCTCCACCGTTGAGACAATAGTAGATCAACGCTACAAATTTCTCACTCGTACATGAGCCCATGTGATATTCAGGTGACAGAGGTACAAATATTAAAGCATTGAGAAATAAAAAAGTAGGTTCAATGCATATAACCGTCATTTGATGTGGAATTAATACATACTCATAGAATTCAAAACCCAATGAAATGCACTTAACTAAAGTAATAAAAACGTTGGATGTGAAATGATAGATGCCTTCGCATACATTACGAATATGGTCATCTATATTTTATTCAAATTATTTAAATGCATTTGGATTGGTGCATAGTGTTGGTTTAAATTAGATGGGAAATTTACACTAAATATAATATGATATATATGTATTTGAACCTATTCAATTAAATTATTATATATTAGAAAGTGGTTATATATATACATCATTCGATACATGCATATAAAATTGTAGGGGGGTTTAATATAAAGTTGAATTGGGTAATACATGTAATGAAAACTATAGGCATGATAAGAACTATGAATATAGGCATTCGAAAACCATCTTATAAGAGTATGGTTGATTAGGTCCGGGAACTGCATTAACACTTGAGTCAATATATATATATATATATGGTTTATAATAATTCCCTTTGAGGTTGTAAATACTAATAATGTTGAAGTATAAATATGTAAGGGTGATAAATGAAAAATAGACAAAGAATATATATTTACTTGTCTTAGAATATATGTATAGCAAGGAGTTCTAGGTACTAAACATTATATATATATATATATATATATATATATATATATATATATATATATATATATATATATATATATCTGTGTGTGTGTGTGTGTGTGTAAAATTAAAGTAGAGACCAATAAAATAAATAGTATAAATTTTAATACGAAGGGGATACGTAAAAAGAGAAATAGTGAAGTATACATTAGTTAATACAATAACTAAAATGTATACAAGAGAAATTAAGATGTATTCCTTGGGGGATAAAGATAGTAGTTGTCTTAAAAACCTTTGGGGTAACGAATGTAATTATTGATAAATAAATGAGCAGACAAAGATAAGGACAAAAAACTTGTTCAGGGGTGACATTCAGTAAGATTGTACTGTTGCGACAAGATTAAATTATGGAAGTGTCGATAAGAATTCTGAGTATAACCAGAATTACTGTAAATAGAAAAAAAAATGGGTAAGTGGAGTTGTTATAAATGGTATCAGAGCCCATGTTAAAAATATGGGCTTACGGGTCACAACACACGGAAAAAATTTTGCTGTCAAATTTATTTAAAAATATTATTTATGATTACTAATTTATGTGAAGAAAAATTATTGTAGGAATTAGTGCAGAAAAATTAAAACTGTTGTTATGAATGATAGAGAAAATATGTAAGTAGAATTGCGAAGGGGAGGGGCCATACCAAATCTAAATACTAAAATGCTAAAAATAAAATTTGAGCAATAATTTGAACATTTAAAGACTAACTATGAATGGTTGCTGTAGTATTGAGCAAAATAAGTTGGTAAAGAAATTTCCTTCAAGTATAGTTTCAAATCAAACAAAACCCAATTCAGAGAGATCTGAGAGTGGGGAAGAATTTTCTTAATGAGAAGAATACAAGGGAGTGGCAGGAAGAAATTTGAAATTAAATCTCTAGTCCTTAAATAAGAAAATGAAAGATATGTGGAAATCCAACTCTAAACAAGATTACTTCCACATATATGAATACGAAAGAAATATGAAAATAATAATTAAGGGTTACCAGTGGCAAGGTAAAATCACACTTTGGTGAAAGAAACCAAAGGTATCATCTAAGGCGATACAACTCACTACAGATGAAATTGTGATGAAGTCCAAAACAAAAATTCTTCGATATGTGCCTTACATTAGTGGAGAAAAGTCAAATTTACAGTGAATTCTAAATTGTCAAAACCATCTCTAGAAATACATAATTGAGAGTTACAATTCTAATCAGCTATTCAAAAGAAAAAAAAAACATGACTATATTATCAGCCATAAAAAGACTAGATCGCTCAAATAAAAGGCTAACAGAAGTAAGAGACTGACAAACTGAAAATCAGTTATCAAAAATTGAAATTCCAGGTACACATTCTAACAAATTTGTGGTTTTTTACGTGATTCTGTAGTAAAATTTAAATTGTATCATTCTGAAGATAGTAGAAAAATGTAAATACTCTTGCCTGGTATAGAAAATTACATCAACAAAGTAGAAGGTCAATCCTAAACTAACTAAATTATTTGACAAATTAAGACAAATTTAGTATATAGAGACTGATAGAAAGACTGATGCAAAATAATGTAGAATTAGGGTATGAAACTGAAAGTTGAATTTCAAAGAAACGTGAATAAATTTATATAGACTATGTAGTAGAATTTGTAGAAGAAATAAATCCCTTAAAATTGTGAGCATGGTAACAGGGAGAAACGTAAAATTTGAGATAACAGGTCATAGATATTCCTTTATTCAAATAAAGTGAAATGCAAACTAAGTAAATTGGAAAATTTTTTATAAGAAAAAGAAAACTAAATTGTTGATATGTAAGAAGGCAGCTTCATCGAATTCTAACACATACAAATAGTAGTTGAAAAATTGAGGCGGGAGAACAAATTCAAGTTGCATTATTGAAAAACCCTCAATAGGTAAGCTATCAGTAAGATGAGATTGAATGATAAATAACAATGTATCCCAAAACTATTTTTTAAAAAGAAGGAGGTAACAAAAACAATCTTGGTACAGGATTGAAAAACCAACATAGTATATTAGAACTTCAATATCTTTATGATACATTAAATTCCTTCTTTAATTGAAAATAGAAGGAAAAAATTATACCAAGTAGAAAATGAATTTAATTTGGGACTACTAAGTAGCAAGTCCAAGTAACAAATTGAAAAAAAATGGTGGGAAGAATGGAGAATCTAATGAAAACAATACACTTCTGTTTTACAAAAAGTACATCACATGTGACCAAAATATTAAGTAAAGAAATATTTAAAATCCATAAAATCACACAATAGATTTTTCTAATACAAATTCTAAAGATACATATACTTGGGAACGTCAAGTTTGGAGGAAAAGGGGGGCAAAGCTAAATGTTAGTACCGCTTAATACCCTCATATAGTTAGACAAAATGAGAGATCAAAAAACAAAGTAGCAGACATATGGTATACATGTGAAACATATAAAATATAATAGTTTAAGAAACTTTTGTATTGCTAGAAACTGTATACAAATATAAGTATCAGATATCCAATAATACAAAGCAGTCAAACAAACCGTATTAGGGGAATTTTGAGGTCTAAAATAGGCCTCCTAAGAAAAATGTACAACCAAAATAAACTTTATAAGAATAAATAGTATTCAAGATGATGATGTCAACCATGGGGGATGATTCACCATTTTTTAAGTAAAAGGTTAAAAAGATTAAAAAATAATAAAATAATAAAACTACTTTTTCAACTCGTATTTTCAACTTATCTCCAAAAATTTTTACTCAAGTTTTGAGTGTGATTACATGTTGGATGCAAAATTTAATTCTTCATCCAAGGAGTACCCATGTTGCATACTTTCGATGGACCCTGGTAATCAAAAAATGAGAAATACATGAAAAAACGTGATTGCAATCACGTTTTCCATGTATTTCTCATTTTTCATGTAGCTGGGTAAATCTAAAGTATGCAACATGGGTACTCCCTAGATGAGGAATTATATGGTTCATCCAACGAGTACTCTCACTCGAAATTTGAGTAAAAACTTTGGGAGATAACTTAAAAATACAATTTGAAAAAAGTAGTTTTTCTTTTCTCCCTCTAAAATTTGATGATGTCATCAAATATTATTTTATTATTTCCACTATTATTTTGTAATTTCCTTTGGAGGCCCATTTCAGACCTCAAAATTCCCCTAATAGGCTAGTATGGAAAAAGAAAAGGGGCCACACTTCACTTAATTGGAGTTAACAAAAGGACAAATTGTCTCAATTAATAGAAGTACTACAGTAGGTGGAAACTCATTGTAAAAAGAAGTACCCAAAGTATTTAGGTAAATTCAGCTCATTAGAAGAATGATGCAAGAATTCACAAAGATGATATTTCACACAAAATATTTTGTTGAGAATCGCCTAAAAATGTTGGGTCCATGAGGATTGGAGTGAGAGTGTAATATCACTCTACTTCGTCGTATAAAAATTGGTTTCATATTTCAATATTGAAAAAAAAAAGTATGTACATGAATTTTCTCACTTGATTGGATTGTGATATAGGTGAAAAAGAAAGGAACTCTCGTCTAGATATGGTTAGAAGTGCAATGAAAACACTTCAAAAGTAGGAGGTTATGATGAAAGAAACATAGCCATTACAGGTAATGAAAGAAGCAGGGAGATTGGAAAATACTGAGGATGGTGTTTTGTTTTAGAGGGCAACTATGTAATATCCCTGTTTTCGGCATTCTATAAATAGAGAATACACATAAAGGTCAAGGGGACCTCAGAAATAAAGTATAGAAATATATTAAATATGGAAATTAATATATATATGTGTGTGTGTGTGTGTGTGTATGTGTGTGTGTGGAATTAGTACCATGATGTAAAGACAGAGTAAAATGAGTCCAGGAAGTCGAAATCCATGAGGTTGGACTAGGTTCCTAAGACTTTCCAAAAATTCTCCAAATATCCTTGGAGAAAGATAAAAATAAATTTTATTTTATTAAATGGGAGAAAAATATCTAATAAAATACTCATTAAAGTGGAAAGTTACTGAGAAGAGGTAAGAATAAAACTAGAAAGTGGAAAAGCTAGTTTTAAATAAGCTTTCGTGACAAAAACAAAAGTAAAGCCTAGGCTAAGGGAAACAACATCCCAAATTAACTGGACGCAATTATGGAAACATGCTAAGGGAAATCAAGCTTAAATAAGTTATTCCTAGTTAGACAAGATGTTGTCTACACTATGGAATAATTGGTCTCTTCTCAGGGGGAGTTGTGGATTGAGCTCAAGGTTGGGTGGAAAATAGTCTTTACTAGATTGGTATGCACATTCTGTTAAATTTTGTATTAAATTACTGTTAACTTTTATGAAATTCTTATGTAGTTATGTATGATTCAATTTTATGAATTTTAGTAGAAAGAATTATATATTTAATTATAAATTAAGTGTAAAAATATGTTGTGTTTAGACATGGGTGGTTGTCATATGTATTTAACATAATTTTAAACATAACTTATATACTAAAATATTATGTATGGTTACATAGACTGAAAGTAATATGTTGACCAACAAAAAAAATCTCTAAACTCAAAGAGAAGGGTTTAAATCCGTGGTTAGGTTATTTCAAATATAAAACACTTTATATTAACCATAATTATAATTGTAAATAAAATAAAAGATAGAGATATATAAACAAATTATAATTTAGTCATTTCAATATATACTGGGATGTTGTATAGACAGTTTAGAGGTAAAATGTAGCAAGATTAGCAAAAATACATTTTTTTATAATAAACAGATACTTCAGATTTAAATTAAATATTTTATTATTATTCGGGCATATAGATACAAATATGTACTGAAAAGAAATAGTTTCAAAGTTACGTAACAATTCTTACATATAGGAAATTCCTCTCATAGAGGTGAATATAAAAACAAAGTACACTTCAGTTGAAAATATCAATTATTACAGTTAATTACATCTTGACTGAGATTCATCCAATTAATAATTCAACTACAGAATGTAGAGTTGAAATTGGTAAACAATGTATATAGATTGCTGAAGCCTTTATCTTTGGATGACCGACCTAGAAGAAGACAAAATGTGTCATTAGATCTTCAGGCTTGTTATTGAAAGCAGTTGTAGGGGAATCGAAAAAAATATGAAATACCTGTAAATAAACGTAAATATTTTTGTTAGAATAACACATATCAAAATAAAAAGAGTTCAAAAAAGACAGAGGAGTTATATAAGAAACATAGAACACTTTAGTTAAAAATATCAATTACTACAGTTAATTACATCTTGACTAAGATTCATCCAATTAATAATTCAACTACATTGTAGAGTTGAAATTGGTAAATAATGTATGTAGATGGCTGAAGCCTATGTATTTGGATGACTGACCTGGAAGAAGACAAAACGTGTCGTTAAATATTCGGGCTTGTTATTGAAATTAATTATAGTGGAATTGAATAAAATATGAAATACTTGTAAATAAACGTACATAGTTATGTTAAAATAACACAGATCAAAATAAAAAGAGTTCGAAAAAGTCAGAGGAGTTATATAAGAAATAATCCTACAAAATATACCTGTCTAAGGGGCAATAAGGTGTAAAATCCTCATGTAGATGACACAAGAAAATAAAATATTAAGCTCATATAATTAAAAGAGATTGAACTAATGTAAATACTGTAATTAATTAAAAGAAAAACTATGTAATTAATTACTAATGAGGGTAGCTATAGCCTCACACAGTGATTTGGACATAGTTGAGGTAAACTATGTAAATCTGGAAATTGCATTATGAGGATTGACAAAAAACTAAATTCAAATCAGAATACTATCCTTTTTATAAGAATTCAAAATATTAGTACATCAAATTGATTTCATATACAAAGAAACAAAACGAATTTTATACTCTATATATTAGATAGAGTTGTATAAAAAAAATATTAAAGCTATGAATTTGCAGAGGCCTACCATATCCATAGAAAAATTGGATACATACAAGAACTGGAATCATAATTAAGTTAAAAGGACAAATGGTCATACCTCTATCTTCATGCAAAACCAATGCTGGAAATAAATCAAATAAAATGTATTGAAACCTGAGAATGTTACTATTATGGAAAAGATAATGCACAAGAAGGAATTTTATTAAGTTGGAATTCCTAATTAACATTTAAAAGAAATATAGTATCACTCTGGCAAAACAACATGGGGTTAAGGACAGGCCCTATGAAAGTAATAATTCTATTAACAATACGAAGGAGAGTAAATTGGGTTGAGAATGAAATACATTGATATTTGTATCAAAAACCCTCTTTCTCAATGAAAATTGAATTTGAATATATATATATATATATATATATATATATATATATCAAAAAAAAATTTCAATCAATATTAAGTAATGGTGAAACTATATCAGGTGAGAAGAAAATTTATTTTATAGTCAAGAGAAACACATGTGGGACAAATCAATTTAGGAAAAATTTGTTATCCAGAAAATATAAATGAATAACGATGTTGTAGTAGTGAGGATAAATCAATTTGGGAACAATTATGTTTAACCATTCGATGAAATTATTAAATGGATGGATAATCATTCATTATTACACAAACTCAGAAACATGATTATTTTTACCGTCATGAAAAGGGACTAAAAACTTAATCGAAAGTTACAATGGAATAAACATAAATTCTTAACTTAGCTACAGTCGTTGTAAAATATTACACACTGTCAATTAATTTGACATATAAAAAAGGAAAAAACTCAAATTAGGGAAATAGAAAATTGGGAAATTTTTTATTTTAGTTCAATTTAATATGAAATGGTGTTAACTTGAGAAAATTTAAAATACGCATATTGCGGAACTGGAAATTTCAAATCCCAAATCCACAGTAAACGGGGTGATAAAGAGCACACATAGAAAATAGGAGTTCTCATTGCTCGAATAAAATTCAATTGGGAGAAACTTATATTCCACCCATATAAACGAGGAAGGGACAACCAAATAATAAGAATTAATATTCCAAGTTCCATTAAAATCTCAAAAATGAAATTTAAAAACATATTGATACCTTCCGTTGTCAAAATAATAACAACAGAAAAAATTACGTGCATGATATAAAAAGCAAGGTCTCAGCCAACGAGAGTTGTAATTTGATGAAAAAGTAATTATAATGTAAATAATTAGGTGTCATACCTCTGTTTTGGCAGTAGTGAAATTTAGGGTCAGTACAAGTGAGTCGAGTGTAAGCTCGAAAAAAATTCAAAAATGTGCAAAGAGGAGAAAATGTAATTATACGAGACAAAGATATACAGTCACATATGAATTTTAAAAATAAATAGAATATGAGTCAAAACATTACTGTGGGAATAAAAATATACCAAAAACCTAGAACTGTGGAAAACGAAATGAAAATGTCAAAGAAATACTAATTACCTTAGAAATTACAAGTGGAGGCGGCTCTGGTAAACTTAGTAAGTGTAATACAAATTTGATTAGATTCATTCTCCACACTTGTAACCAAAGAAATTATAAAAACAGAGAAGAGGGATCGATGCAGAATTTCGCAAAAATTAAATTGAAAGAATAACCCAGAAACCCTAGCCATATTTAATTCGACTTGGAGGGAATATAAACCAATCTCCACCATTGAGACAGTAGTAGATCAACGCTATAGATGTCTCACTCATACATGAGCCCATGTGGTATTCAGGTGACGAGGGTACAAATATTAAAAGTGTTGAGAAATAGAGAAGTAGGTTTAGTGCATATAACCATCATTTGACATGGAATTAATACATACTCATAACATTCAAAACCCAACAGAATGCACTTATCTAAAGTAGTGAAAACGTTGGATGTGAAATGATAGTTTCCAATTCGAATACATTAGGAAGATGGTCATCTATATTTCATTCAAATTATTTAAATGAATGTGGATTGGTGCATAGGGTTGGTTTAAATTAGATGGGAAAGGTATACTAAATGTAATATGATATGTATGTATTCGAACCCATTCAATTCAATTCTTATATATTAGAAAGTGGTTATATATATATATAGATATATATCATTCAATATATGTGGATAAGACTGCAGGGAAGAGTTAATATAAAGTTGAATTGGTTAATACATGTAATGACAAATATAGGTGTGATAATACCTATGTATATAGTTATTCTAAAACCATATTATAAGAGTATAGTTAATTAGGTCCGGGAAATACTTTAGCACTTAAGACAAGATATATATATATATATATATATATATATATATATATATATATATATATATATATATATATATATATATATATATATCTATGTTTATAAATAATCTCCTTCAAGTAAAGATTAATAATGTTCAAAAGTATACATATATAAGGGTGACAAATGAAAAATAGATAAATAATATCTATTTACTTGTCTTAGAATATATGTATAGAAAGGAGTTATAGGTACCGAACTTTATATGTGTGTGTGTGTGTGTGTGAGTGAGTGAAAAATTAAAGTAGAGACCAATAAAATAAATAGCATAAATTTTAATACCAAGGGGCTATGTAAAGAAATAATCAAGTATACATTAGTTAATAATTTAAATAGCTGAAATGTATACAAGACAAATTAAGATGTATTCCTTGGGGGATAAAGATAGTAGTTCTCTTAAAAACCTTTAGGGTAATGAATGTAGTTATTGATAAATACATGAGCTGATAAAGATAAGGAAAGAAAACTTGTTTAGTGGCAATCAGTAAGATTATATTGTTGCGACAAAATTAAATGACAAAAGTGTCAGTAAAGAATTATGAGTATAATCAGAGTTGTTATAAATAGAAAAAAAAATTGCGTAAGTGGAGTTTTTAAAAATGGTATCAGAGCCCATATTAAAACTTTGGGCTTATGGGTCACAACACAGGGAAAAAATCCTGCTGTCAAATTTATTTAAAATTTTTATTTATGATTACTAATTTATGTGAAGAAAAATTAGTGCAGGAACCAATGCAGAAAAAGTACAACTGTTGTTATGACCGATAGATAAAACATGTAAGTAGAAATGGGAAGGGCAGGGGCCCTACCATATCTAAATACTAAAGTGCTAAAAATAAAATTTCAGCAATAATTAGTTCATTTAAAGACTAACTATGAATGGTTGCTGCAGTATTGTGAAAAATAAGTTGGTGAATAAATTTCCTTCGAGTATAGTTTCAAATGAAACAGAACCCAACACAGAGAGGTCTAAGAGTGGGGAATGATTTTCTTAAAGAGCAGAATACAAGGGAGTGGTAGGAAGAAATCTGAAATTAAATCTCTAGACCTTAAATAAGAAAAGGAAAGAGATGTGGAAACCTGACTCCTAAACAAGATTACTTCCAGGTATATGAATACTGAATAAATATGAAAATAAGAATTGGGGATTACTAGTGGCAAGATAAAATCACAATTTGGTGAAATAAACCTAAGGTATGAGCTAAGGTAGTACAACTCACTATAGACGAAATTGTGATGGAGTCCACAAAAAAATTCTTCGATATGTGCCCTATATTAGAGAAGAAAAGGAAAATGTACAGTGAATTATGAACTATGAAAACCACCTCTAGAAAGAAATAATTGAGAATTACATTCTAAACATCTATTTGAAAGAAAAAAACACAACTGCATTATCAACCATAAATAGATTGTATCGCTCAAATAGAAGGCTAGTGGAAGCAAGAGATCAACAAACTGAAAATCAATTAGCAAGAATTGAAATTGCAGGTACACGTTCTAACAAATATGTTTTTGTTTTACTTGATTTTGTAGTAAACTTTAAATTGCATTAGTCTGAAGATAGTAGAAAAATGTAAATACTCTTGCCTGGTATAGAAAGTTACAAGAACAAAGTAGAAGGTCAATCCTAAACTAACTAAATTTTCTGACAAAGTAAGAGAAATATAGTATAGCGAGATTGAGAGAAAGATTGATGAAAAATAATGTAGAATTAGGGTATGAAATTGAAAGTTTAATTTCAAATAAACATGAATAAAGTTCTATAGACTATGCGGTAGAATTGGTGGAAGAAATAAAACCATTAAATTGTGAACATAGTAGCAGGGAGAAAGGTAAAATTTGAGATAGCAGGTCATATATATTCCTTTATTCAAATAAAGTGAAATGTAAACTAAGAAAAGTGGAAAATCTGTTGGAAGAAAAATAAAACTAAATTATTGGTCTGTAAAAAGAAAACTTCATCAAATTCTGACACATACAAATAGTATGGAAAAATTGAAGTGGGAGAACGGATGGAAGGAGCATTGTTGAAAAATCCTGAATAGGCAAGCTTTCAGTAAGATGAGATTGAATGATAAATAATAATGCAGCTCAAAAATGATTTTTACGAGGAAGGAGGTAAAAAAATAATCCTGGTACATGATTGAAAAACCAACATAGTATATTAGAACTTTAGTATCTTGATGATACATTAAATTCCTTCTTAAATTGAAAATAGAAGAAAAAAATTATACTAAGTAGAAAATGAATTTAATTCGGGACTACTAAGTAGCAAGTCCAAATAACAAACTAACAAAAAGATGGTGGGAATAATGGAGAATCTAACGAAAACAATATACTTGTGTTTTACAAATAGTACATCACATGTGACGAAAATATTAAGTAAATAAATCTTTATACTCCATAAAATCACTCAATAGATCTCTCTAATAGAAATTCCAAAGATACATACACTTTGGGAACATCAAGTCTGGAGGAAAATTTGAATGTCAGTACAACTTAATATCCTCATACAATTAGACAAAAAGAGAGATCAAAACAAAAAGTAGAAGAAATATGGTATAATTATGAAACAGATAAAATATAATAGTCGAAGAGACTTCTGTATTGCCGGAAAATGTATACAAATATAAGTATCAGGTATCCAATGATACAAAGCAGTCAATCAAACCTAGTATGGAAAGATAAAAGGGGCATACTTCACTTAGTTAGAGTTAACAGAAGCATAAATTATCTTAATTAATAGAAGTTCTACAGTAGGTGGAAACCAACTGTAAAAATAATTCCCAAAAGTATTTAGGTAAATTAAGCTTGTCAGAAGAATGATGCAAGAATTCACAAAGATGATATTGCACACAGACGATTTTGTTGATAATCACCTCAAAATTGTTGGGCCATGAGGATTGGAGTGAGAGTATAAAATCACTCTACTTCGTCGTATAAAAAATGGTTTCATATTTCAATATTGAAAAAAAAATAGTATGTACATGAATCTTCTCACTTGATTGGATTGTGATACAGGTGGAAAATAAAGGAACTCTCGTCCAGATAAAACCGTATGGTTAGAATTGTTATGGAAACACCTCAAATATGAGTAAGCTACTTGGAAGCAGGAGGTTATGATGAAAGAAACATAACCATTACAGGTAATGAAAGAAGCAGGGAGATTGGAAAACACCAAGGATGATGTTTTATTTTAGAGGGGGACTATGTAATACCCTATTTTCAGCATTCTATAAATAGAGAATACACATAAAGGTGAGGGGGACCTCAAAAATAAAGTATGGAAATATATTAAATGTGGAACTTAATATATAAATGTGGAATTAGTACCATGATGTACAGAAAAAGTAAAATGAGACCAGGAAGTCAAAATCCATGACGTTGGACTAGATTCCTAAGACTTTCCAAAAATTCTCCAAAAATCCTTGGAGAAAGAGGAAGTTCTGGTAAACAAGTAGTAAGTGTAATACAAATTTGATTAGATTAATTCTCCACGCTTGGAACCAAAGAACTAATAAAAACATAGAAGAGGGATCTCTGCAGAATTTTGCAAAATTGAAAATGAAATAATAACCTAGAAACCCTAGCTATATTTAATTTGACTTGGATGGAATACAAACTAATCTCCATCATTGATACAATAGTAGATCAACGCTACAAATTTCTCACTCGTACTTGATCCCATGTGATATTTAGGTGATGTAGGTACAAATATTAAAAGCGTTGAGAGATCGATAAGTACGCTTAGTGCATATAACTATCGTTTGATGTGGAATTAATACATACTCATAGCATTCAAAACCAAACAGAATGCACTTAACTAAAGTAATGAAAACACTAGATGTGAAATGATAGTTGCCAATTCGAATGCATTAGGAAGATGTTCATCTATATTTCATTCAAATTATTTAAATGCATGTGGTTTGGTGCATAAGGTTGGCTTAAATTAGATGGGAAAGGTATACTAAATGTAATATGATATATATGTATTCGAACCCATTCAATTAAATTCTTATATATTAAAAAGTGGTTATATATATATACATCGTTCGATACATGTGGATAAGAGCGTAGGGGAGAGTTAATATAAAGTTGATTTGGGTAATACATATAATGAAAAATATAGGTGTGATAAGACCTATGCATATAGGTATTCGAAAACCATATTATAAGAGTATGGTTAATTAGGTTCGAGAACTACTTTAGCACTTAAGATATATATATATATATATATATATATATATATATATATATATGGTTTATAATAATTCCCTTTGAGGTTGTAAAGATTAATAATGTTCAGAAGTATACAGATATTAGAGTGACAAATGAAAAATAGATAAAGAATATATGTTTACTTGTCTTAGAATATATGTATAGCAAGGAGTTCTAGGTGTTGAACTTTATATATATATATATATATATATATATATATATATATATATATAATTAAAGTAGAGACCAATAAAATAAAAAGCATAAATTTTAATACCAAGGGGATATGTAGAAAGAGAAATAGTGAAGTATACATTAGTTAATAATTTAAATAACTGAAATGTATACAAGACATATTAAGATGTATTCCTTGGGGGATAAAGATAGTAGCTCGCTTAAAAACCTTCAGGGCAACGAATGTAGTTATTCATTAATAAATGAGCAAACAAAGAGAAGGACAGAAAAATTTTTCACAGGTGACAATCAGTAAGATTGTACTGTTGTAACAAGGTTAAATGATGAAAGTGTTGGTAAAGAATTATGAGTATAACTAGAATTTATATAAATAGATCAAAAAATATTTGGGTAACTGGAGTTGTTACACAAATTTTTAAAAAAATATTGTAGAACAGGTATAGCCGATGACATGGCAGTCCAGTCAGCATTCAAATAATCTTCTTCACTTTTTTGTCGAATGGGACTGTGACAAGTGTCATAATTGGATTCACCAATTTGGTTTGTGATGGTAAAAATTGCCCAATGTCCTCCAAGGTTGAATGTGGGTCCATGAAATTTTATAGGGTGGAAATTATTTTTTTAATATATCAAAGTTGGATTAATATTATATCTATAATTAATATTTTATATGGTTTAAAAAAAAAAAATCAAATATTATATTAATATAATTATATATATAAATTTTAAATTCAAACTTTAAATATTATTAAAATTTTAAAATTCCACATTTAAATTAAAAAAATCCAATTTCCAAGGTTTATATGAGGGCATCGTATTATAACATGGTGGGTTCATATTTAATATGGCAATATGTGTATTAATGTTGACATTAACAATAGCATGTTTTATACATAAAAATGGCATGTTTAATGCATAATTTTAGTGGCATATCATATATAACATACGGTGGGAAAATGAAATATAAATGGTGGTATGTATTAACCTTTCAAAAGTTAAACTTTGGTTTGAAAATAATGCACAAAAACAAGCAATGAGGGGCGAGGTCGGGGATCGACCCTGCGACCTCCCCCACTCCACCAAGCCTTTCCACCAAAGCGCCACAACAACATTTCTTGAAAATGAAGGCACAAAAACTTTAATTAAAGGTTGTTGCGGATACCAACGGAGGAACTGGAGGGGCCAACCCTCCTTTGCATGAGACCTCACCATGTGACCTTCGTTGAGTGCCTAGTTAAGTGTGGATTAGTGCGCACCTAATTCATAGTTAAGCATAGTTAAAGAATTAATTAATATTCGGATAATTTAGGCATATTTTTAGAATATTCCCCAATTTTGGTGAACTTGCCAAATTTGGTGGAGCTATCTGGCAGTTTTCCAAATTTAGAGGAAAAATCTAGGGAAAACTTTAATGAGGCCTATATTGGTCAAATTTCGACCAAGTTTTGCTCAAGGATAGTCCTTATTAGCATATTGGAATGATATGAATCCATTGGAATAGCTTGAAGAGGCAATGGAGCTCATATACAGGTGTTTTTGGAACATTGAATATTTTTGAAGCCTAGGACCACCAAGAGGGAAGGTCATGCCTAGATCAGTTGGAGGCCAAATGGAGTGCATGAATAGTCAATTTGTGATTTATTTGATGCTTTCAACACATTGGTACAATTTATAAAGGCATTAGAGAAAATATGAAGGTGATTTTGTCACTTTGGAGATTAAACAAGCCTATGGCCACTAGGATTGGAGGTCAAGCCTAGAGGAGTTGTGAATGGAATTAAGAGATTGGATAGTAATTTTTGGGGTATTTGAGTGTTTTGAAGCCAATGGAATAGTTAAAAAATACATTGGAGCAATACTTTTTCTTGTAATAAAAATTTTTACTCATAATCCTAAGAGGGCCTAGCTAGTTAAAGTAGGTCCATGGAGATGTAGTCCAGGAGGGGTGAAATCCATCATCATACATTGTGTTATGTGATTTCTATGAGTTTTTTTATTGCATTTCATTTTTTTTGTGAGTTTTAAAAATATAATTAACTCATAATTCGATCATCAAAGACACATGAAACCTGACAATTTAACCCCTTCACAAATGGTTAAAGGAGACGATCCTTAAACACATTTTTAATACTAATGGGGGAGCTTGCATAGAAATAACAAGTTTTCTCATATTCATATCAAGTTGGTATCAGAGAAATTTTTTAGTTCATTTTATCCAAGGATAGCTAAGTCATCTATAGTTATTAGTTGTCGAATTTGTGCAAGGGGAATTTAACAGTTTTCCAAGTTTATGTGTGAAGGAGAAGGCCAAGATTGAGACTTCAAATTATCAAAAACCCTAGAAAAGAATCTTTGTGTGCATTTCATGTGTGATGGAAACTTGATTAAGTGATGCTTCTATTCTATCTTCCTTACAAAAATTATTTGATAAAGAGATGTTGCAAAAGCTCTACATCATGATTGATATGGTGCAAGAGAAGTATGAAGGTAAGAACATTAAAATTCGAGAGTAGTTGATTTCCATGAGGAGGAGAAGAAAGAGCTTCTTGAAAGGATGCATGAGATGGAGACTTAGCTCCATATTACAAGTTAAAACCTTGAAAATATGCACGAGATGGAGACTCAACTCCATGATCCCAAGGAAGCCTTAGCCAATGATCTAAAAATGGGTTGGATAACTTGTTATGATTTTCAAGAATCTCCCACTTAGTTAAACAAATAAAGATCTAGCTTATTCTTGACTTCTGTGGAATTTTATACTTGAAACATATGTAACTTTTTTAACTGTTTAAGTGCTTAATAACATTTTTTTTTTCTAATATTAAGCATGTGAAACTGCCATATAATGTAGAAAATAACCATCAACACATAGCATAAAATTTAATAAAGGAGTTCACCCGAATATCATGGGATACGTCTCCTTGAGCCTTTGTCAACTGACTTGGATCTTTGGGATTAGGATGGAAAATTTCTTTTACAAGTACAAAATAAACTTCAATGGTTATCCAAACTGAACCAGATAGGTTTAGAATACCATTTATATCTCTAGAATGGTTGAAATTTCTCTGAAGATGAACCTCGGCTCCCTTAGAATTGACTCCTTGACTCGATCCCCTTAAGCTTCCCTGAGCTTCTCTTTGGAAGTAACTCCCTCATAATCCATTTTATATCCCTGAAAAAATTTCTAATGTCTCCATCATACATCAAGAATCCAAAATAGGCTGATTATTTTCTCAAAATGAGCACTGGCTCCCCAAGCTAGGCCTCCATCCACTGATGGCCCTGGGCTGCCCAAAACTTCCCTATTTATCTTCGACCTTCAAAAGTCTTCAAATGGCTCTAAAGATCCTTTAATTGGATTCAAAATTTTAAAAATAGTTATAATATACTATTCACTTGCAGAAATTGGCCTCCATTTGCTCCGGTTTTGCCTCCAACACCTAGTGGCATGCCCTGGCTCTAGGTTCACTAAAAAATTCTCTGAAGCATATCGAATTTTAGAAGTCCTAAAAAGCTTCTGAAAACTCCATAAATGGATTTAGAAGTATAAATACAGTCAAAAATGACTATTTTTTTGCTGAGTGTGGATAATGGTTGCCTTAGATAGGCCTTATTCTCCTACTGGCACCTGGTGGCCCTAGTGACCCTTGGAACTTCTCTGAAGCATCTCAACCTTCAAAAGTCCTTTAAAGGATCTGAAAACCACACCATTAGTTCCATAATGTATTAAACATCCAGAATTGACTATTGGAATCCTTAATAAGGCCTCTAGCTACTTTGGCTAGGCCTCAAACTGTTGTTGGACCTTAGTGGCCCTCGTGGCCCCTAGAACTTCTTTGAAGCTAAATCATGCTCATAAGTCCTCTGATGGCTCTAAAACCCTCAGAAATGAATCTGGAATGTTTGATATATTCTAAATTGATTATTCACCCTCTCAGAATGGTCGAATCTAGCTCAAGATAGAGCCTAAAAAACATTTGTCCAGTGACCCCTAAAAAGCTCCACCAAATGTGGAGAAACTATAGTTAGCCAAACTAGTTTTCGCCTGAATGCCAATTTTGGCATGCTACCTCCAAAAATCATGCCAAGATGAACAGATGGCTTAAATAGTGTTAATCACGCTTAGGGGAAGATAAACAAAGTTTAAATGCTAAACGCATTTTAGGCGCTAATGACCATTATTTGTGGACTAACCACGTTTAACTGTAATTAATCACCATTTAAAAAAATCCCGCCAGTTAGTTTAGTGCTTTTTCATGGTGCTTGGGCACATCGGGAAGGACCAACTCTTGGGGCTGGCCCTCCCCCCCCCCCATAGGCACGCATAAACAATGTATTTAACCCGTGTCACTATATTGTTAAGAACTACATGTAGTTGAGACGGTTAACATAGGGTCTTTCTACGCGGGAGATCACACAATCGATCCTCCCGAGTCCCAACAAATTTTTCAATGCCATCTTGGGCCACGTGGCAGCCTCCAAGCTCGCCACATGGCATCCTATGATTGGTCCAAACCTCAACGTGCAATCCATTGACCAATACGGTCCTGACATTTATCAGCATCTAATTCACCCAGAAGGAATATTTCGGGAAATATTCTAAGGAATATTCCCTGGAATATTATTTTTGTTGTACCCTTCACCAGTCAAACTTGGTCAAACACCAAAATTTATAGTTTACTGGACTTTTCAAATCGTGATAACTTCTTCATACAGTGTTGGTTTTTTGAACTGTTCGCGACATCGAAATCAGGAAGACGAGGTATATCTAGTCACTCAGGTTCGACACACATTCAAACACTTTTAATTTTGAGCTATCACTTAGGTCCTTTATCCAAGTCTAATCAAACCTCCCCATTGGGAATCTTTTGGACCCAAAAATACTGATTACCTGATTTGTTCAATAGATGAGAGTACAACACCCTCACTTTTCCATCCTCCATACACTTTGCTTTGCATGCCTTAGTCCCTTTGAACCCAACTCAAAGGTAGTCAACACTTCCCTTCTTAGATGTCCTGGTCTTCCTGTCAAGAATTGTCTTCCCTGAACTCACTCAAAAATTTCTAACGGGAAATTTTCAATTGAAGGAATCTAAACATCATGTCCTTGATCATCGATCCAAGGTGGCTCACACAAACATGATATTACAATAGAAAATATGCATAAACTATTGAAATTTTCATATGTACAAATTAATGTATGTATTACTGTGTTAAGAAGTCAAACCACTTCTTACCAAGCCACTTCGATGGCGAATTTTGTTGTTGAAAATCTTCTTCATGTGAAACATTTGTTCTCACATCAATGATGGAATCTTTGGTTCCACTTTTTCCAATCTTTCTATCCTTTTGCTACAAATGCTTGCAATGATTAGTTGGATGCAATATCCAACATTGAGAAACAACATATCCCTTTCTCTAGCAATGTGTGCAAATATTTTTCACCTTCTTTGCAAGTTTCATTTGCTTCAATTTTTTTATGTATGCCTTAATCCTCGTCCAGCATTTTGAAACATCATGATTACACATACCACAATATACACAACAACTCTTTCTTCCATTCAAGCATACAAATTTTTCATGCTTATCAAAAACATAATCACTTGACTATGGAAAGAATTATACCTCAAATGCTGCTTTGCATGTCCAACTTTTTTACCTTCTCGAGGAGATGAACTTGTAGAGGTTCCAGCTTTATTTTGTAGACCAACACTAGTGTTCATGTCTTGATAGATGTCTGAACTCTCATGCTCGCCATAAGTTGCATGTCTACACACATCTTGTTGCAACAAAGGCTTCAACAATGGCAATCAACTTGAAAACAAACTTGACATGTTTGTGGTTTAGAACTTGCGACAAAATTTCTTCTTGAAATTATCTAACATGCCTTCATGGATGTAGATTTTTCGCCATAAGATTGAACATAGCCTAGACCAAACTTCTTAGGTCTTTCCTCAACCAAAATAGGATCAATCATGCCTTGTGCATATTTTCCTAAACCTTGCCTTCATAGCCAATTATAAACATCAACCTGGAACCTATACCTCTAGTGTGCTTTTCAAATGAACCTACACATATTTGAAGAGGAAATTGAAGACAAATTTGATTGAATTACCTCTACTTCATGCATGTGCTTGGTTAAGGCCTCTTGGGCTTGATGGAGTTGCATCTCCATATCATGCATTCTTTGAAGAATTTATTATTTCTCTTGCTTCATAGCTGTTGATAATGCAAACAGATGATGAGCTTAGTGGAAAGAAGTCACCTTCACTAAGTGGGCCCGCAGGCTATTTTTGGCGCAAAGTCTATTTTTAGACTATGTCTATTTTTAGACATATGGATCATGTTCTATGAGTTGCAGGATGCTATTTCTGGATGGTTGGTCAAGTTGGAAAAATGGATGGACTTCTATTTTTGGACATACTGGGTGGAATCTATTTTTAGATTGCCAATATAAAAATAGATATGTCGAATATTATTAGCTCTTAATAATATTTGGACTCTAAACATTATCTTATCCCCTTGGAGCACTTTAGTTAAGTGCACAGATGTGGCACATGCAGCTGACAGAAGGAATTACACTATTCCTGAGGGTTTAGTGGAGCTATTGCATGGAGACTTCAGTTAGAACTCAAGTCACAGAGTTTGGTGGAGTTGATTGAGGAGTTAATGGAGTTGTGTTCAGTTTAACTTAGTTAAACATAGTTGAGCTAGTTGTATCTAGTCTAAATGATTGATACTAGCAATGATGGTATGATGGTATTAATTAATTCACTAATTATAAACTCATAAATCAACTAAATAATACATCAGTTAACTTCAGTGCATGGACAGTTTCAGTGGAGACTAGTGGAGAGGTAGGTGAAAGAGCAAGTGTGACTATCAGTTGTGACCATACTGGTGCATGAGTTTGCACCACACATTTATGGAGATGCTAATGAGGATTGCGTAGTGCATACCAGGTGGATTCAAACTCATATTGGGCCATTATTCATCTTGGATTGCGCAGTAGAGGCAGTCTAACAAGTGGAGCAGATTGGAGCATGTGTTTTGCTAGATCTGAGCTTGTGTAGTGTGTAATAATTGAAGATTGTATTGAGAGCTTGTGAGGAGTTTGTAAAATGATTGTTACATGATATCTATCATTATAATATACAGATAGTTGGGGGTTTTCAGCTTTAAGCTTTCCCATAAATACTGTGTTTATATGTGTGATTGTTTATGATTTTAATGTGCGCATGCGATTGTTTATATTTCCGAAATTAATGATCAATAGTAGAAGAGGTTATGTATTATGCATGAAGCTCAAATAGTGTGTGATCAGGATAATCTCGGTGAATAATTTAACAGTTATTCAAATTTCTACAATAGCAACCAATTTCTCACGAAGTCTAGTGCTTTCCTTTCTATCTTCAAACATAATTTGCACCCTATCCTTCAGGATGTAGAAGTCTCGCTTCATGTCTTCATCGAAGAATCTTATGAAGGAGGAGGATTTTGAAACCTCACTTGAAGAATTTTTCATCTTATGTCAATGAACTAAAAAAAATCAACAAAATTCACAAAGATTTCAAAAACAATTGACAAAGCTTTTGAACAAAATGGTTGTAGATTCAAGCTCTTCTTCAAGCAGCCTTTTGCAAACAAACCCTCTTGTGCTTCAAGGGTTTCCTTGAGGTCCTTTGGGTAAGGAAGATGCCTTCATCCCTTCTTCCTTCTTGTCCTCTTATGGACTTAAATAACAATAGCTTTCCCTTCACCTCTAGAAAACTTAAACTTGTAAGTAATAGTCAATTTGCAAACAGTCAAATTCTTTCCACTATTAAACACCTTTCAAGTCAAACAAGAAACCTAGTTCTTTGTCAAGCAAGAAACTATGGTCTGATACCAACCTGATTTGAAAATGGGTTGGATAACTTGCTATGATTTTCAAGAACCTCCCACTTAGTTAAACAAATAAAGATCTAGCTTACTCTTGACTTGTGCAGAATTTCAAATAGTCCTATTCACTTATAAAGAATTGGCCTCTGGCTGCTTCAGTTTTTCCTTCAACACCTGGTGGCACCTCCTGGCTCTAGGTTCACTAAAAACTTCTCTGAAGGATCTCGACCTTCATAATTTCTCAAAAGCTTCTACAAAATCCATCAATGGATTCATAATTATCAATACATTCAGAAATGATTATTTTTTTGCTGAGTATGGATATTGGCTACTCTGGATAGGTCTCATTCTCCTGCTGGCACCTGATGGCCCTAGTGACCCTTGGAACTTATTTGAAGAATATCAACCTTCAAAATTCCTCTACAGGCTCTTAAAACCACACCATTAGTTCCATAATGTATGAAACATCCAAAATTGACTATTGGATTCCTGAATAAGGCCTCTAACTACTCTGGCTAGGCCTCAAACTACTGCTGACCCCTGGTGGCCTTAATGGCCCCTAGAAC
This sequence comes from Pinus albicaulis, assembly GCA_034641835.2. NCBI lineage: Eukaryota > Viridiplantae > Streptophyta > Pinopsida > Pinales > Pinaceae > Pinus > Pinus albicaulis. The sequence continues at coordinate 1,916,304,082 of CM076575.1, forward strand.
TTCTCTGAAGCTAAAGCGTTCTTAGAAGTATTTTTATGGCTCTGTAACCCTCACCAATGAGTCTGGAATGTCTAAGATAGTCAAAATTTACTATTCCCCCTCTGAGAATGGTCGAATATAGCTCAAGATAGAGCTTAAACAACATTTGTCTAGTGACCCCTAAAAAGCTCCACCAAATGTGGAGAAACTGCAGTTAGACAAACTAATTTTGGCCTGAAAGCCAATTTTGGTGCACTGCCTTCAAAAATCCTACCCAGATAAACTTATGTCTTAAATAACGTTAATCGCGGTTAGGGGAAGATAAACGTAGTTTAAATGCTAAACACATTTTAGGTGCTAATGACAATTATTTGTGGACTAACCATGTTTAAATGTAATTAATCACCATTTAACAAAATCCCCCAGTTAGTTTAGCACTCATTCACAGTGCATGGGGAACAGCTAGCCCTCGGGGCTAGCCCTTCCAACCCCCCCCCATAGGCGCACATAAACAATATATTTAACCTGCGCCACTATAGTGTTAAGAACTACATGCAGCTGAGACGGTTAACACGTGGACTTGCTATGCAAGAGGTCATGCGATCAATCCTCCAGAGTCCCAGCCAAAATTTTCAATGCCATCATGGGCCACGTGATTGCCTTTGGGCCTTCCATGTGGCGGCCTGTGATTGGTTCAAACCTCAGCATGAAATCCATTGACCAATACGGTCCTAACATTTGTCAGCATCCAATTCGCCTAGAAGGAATATTTTGGGGAATATTCCTTGGAATATTCTTTTTGTTGACTGTACCCTTGACCAGTTAAATGACAAAATTTGCAGTTTACTATACTTTTCAAATCGTGATAACTTCGTCATACAATGTCGATTTTTTAAACCATTTTGTGGCACCAGAATCAGGAAGACAAGATCTATCCAATCTCTCAGGTTCAACATACTTTCTAGCACTTTGAATTTTGAGCTATCACTTAGGTCCTTTATCCAAATCTAATCAGCCAAGCATGTGCTTGAAAAAGAGGTATGAAATTCAATTTTACCTTCAATTTCCTCTCAATATGAATTTTTAGGTTCTTTTGAAAGACACACTAGAAGAATAGGGTCCAAATCATTGATGAAGATGGGCTATGAAGGTAAAGGGTTGGGAAAACATGTAAAAGGCATAGTTGAGCCAATTGTTGTTGAGGAAAGGCCTAAGTATTTGGGTATTGGTTATGGAAAACATGATGGAGAAAGCTCTAAAGAAAAGGAAGCACATGAAGGTGTTCCAAGAAGGACTTACATTTCATGTTCATTACCTCAAGCTTGTGAATATTGTGTTCATGAGGAATGAAAAATTTTTACACCCACTTTGCAAGATTGTGCTCATAAGCATGCAGCTAATGAGAATGGAGAACAAGAGGATGTTGAAAGCTATAAAGTCATTGAATGCATTGCTAGTATTCTGAAGAGAGCCACTACCTCATCAAAATTACCACCTCAAGAAGGTGACAAAGGTGAAGGTTCAAGGTATAAATATGCCTTTAATCAAGCTGATTTTGATTATGATAAATATGGAAAATTATCACATAATATTTGGAAAAAAGTTACATGTTCCTTTTGCGGTATGGATAACCATAATGTTTCAAAGTGTTGGAAGAAGATATCCATGCACAAGAAAATTTTAAACAAAAGGAGGTGGAGAAGGCACTAAGGAATCGATTTGGTACAACAAAAGTGTTATATCAGCAAGCAACCAGCAAGTGTTGGATTGGGTCAGTAGTAAAAGGAGAAAAATGGTTGAAGAGCCAAGCCATTTGCAAGGCAAGACAAGGCATGTCAGTGACCAAGAGGTTGTCAAAGAGATTTCTCCAAGTAGAATCAAGATGATATAACTTTGGAAAAGGAAGATTTTTTTAGCACTCATGAGATAGCCAATTTTGTGGGTCCAAAATCATGTCAGTGGGAATGAGTAATCAGAATCTGGATCATGGGAAAAAATTAGCTCCAAAATTAAAGTGCTCAGAATTGCACCAAACTAGATTCAAAACAACCGGCCATCGCAAAGAATCCAACGTAACTTGTTTCATTGAAAACCAAGTTCGGATGAGGAAGTTATGGTGTAACAACTCCAACTCACCAAAATAATTTTTTATATATACTAATTCTTCTATAACACAATGATCCAAATTATTATCTCAGCCTTTATTTTTTGGAACAGTACCATTGTCAACATGATAATTGTTTTTGGATTTTAACTTTTCACAATTCATAATTCATACCTTTACTCATATTTCCATGGCTTCTGATTTGTTGATGAGACTCATTCATGTAATCCACTAGTAAAAAATGATGAAATTAATGACCAGGTGACTAAAAAAGTTAGTCACTGCTATTATTTAAAGTGAATTACTACTAAATTTGAGCAATTTTCAGAGGAGGAACAAGATTCTCAGTGGGAAGGAACTAAGGAATCGATTTGGTATAGAAAAAGTGTTATATTAGCAAGCAACCAACAAGTGTTGGATTGGGTCAGCAACAAAAGGAGAACAGTGGTTGAAGAGCCAAGCCATTTGCAAGGCAAGGCAAGGCATGTCCATGACCAAGTGGTTTTCATAGCAATTTCTCCAAGTAGAATCAAGATGATAGAACTTGGGAAATAGAAGAGTGTTTAGCACTCATGAGATAATCCGCTTTTGTGGGTCCAAAAGCATGTCAGTGGGAAGGAGTGATCAGAATCTGGATCAGGAGCAAAAATTAGCTCAAAACTGAAAGTGCTTAAAATTGCACCAAACCAAAATGACAATGACTGGCCCATTGCAAGGAATCCAACGCAACTTGTTTATTCAAAAACCGAGTTCGGATGAGGAAGTTATGG
>CM076575.1:1916307034-1916689770 GCA_034641835.2 Pinus albicaulis
TGGTCTAGTACAGAACATTGCATACATCAGGCTACCCACTGCACTTGCATAAGGAACACAGGACATATCCTCCTCTTCTTCTTGTGCCTTGGGACACTGTTCAACAGACATCTTTATACCTACAGGAATCAGAAAATTCACCGGTTTACTATCTTGCATATTCAACCTCTGCAATATATTCTCGACATGCATCCTTTGGTTTAACCAGAGCTTCCTCTTTGCCTAATCTATCTTAATTTCCATGCCAAAAATATAGTTTATAGCACCGAGATCCTTCATGTCGAATTTGGAGAACAGTTGGGTCTTCAAATCTTGGATAACTTCTTTTTCGTTTCCAATCAACAACATATCATCCACATACAAGACCAAATAAATAACACGGTCACCAATTAATTTAAAATAAACACAGTGATCCTCCTTGCTTCTGGTGAAGCCAAGTCCCTGTATATAGGTATCAAATTTCTGATACCACATCCTTGGTGACTATTTTAACCCATACAGAGACTTCTTTAACCTACATACGAACTCTTTCTTTCCCTTCACCATAAAGCCTTCAGGTTGTTTCATGTAGATCTCTTCTTCCAGATCCTCATGAAGAAATTTTGTATTCACATCCATCTATTCTACCTGAAAATAAAATGCAACAACAATAGATAAAAGTAAGCTAATAGAAGTAACTTTGGCAACAGGAGAAAAAATATCACCAAAATCAATTCCCAGCACCTGGGAATAACCTTTTTCTACCAACCAAGCTTTGTATTTCTCCACCTTGCCTTCTACATTCATCTTCTTCTTAAACAACCATTTGCTCCTGATGGGCTTCCTTCTAGCCGGCAACTCCACCAGATCCAATGCCTCATTTTTATTCAAGGATACCATTTCATCAACCATGGCCTCCTTCCAGAGTTTTCCATCCTCTAAATCTAATACCTCCCTAATGGTTCTGGGATCATCAACAGTTATAGTTCAAGCAAAATTTGAACAGAAAGCAGATGGACTATACTTTTCTTGTTTTTTTCTTTCCCGATCTGATCTTCTCACAACTCGAGTTTGTGGTTCTTCCTCTTCTAAGTCTTCTTCTGTTGTAGAGTCTGATTCATCCTCCTTTAGCTCAAAATTTATCTTCTTAGGTTCCTTTGGTGGGACTTCATGTTTAACAATATCTTTCACCTCTATAAACACCACATCTCGGCTGTACATAACCTTCCTTATTTCCGGGTTCCAAAGCTTGTAACCCTTTAAACCATACTTATACCCAATAAAGATGAACCTTTCAGATTTATTGTCCAACTTGGTCCTTTTCTCCTTCGGAAAATGTACATATGCATCACATATAAATACCCTCAGATGTGAAAGAGAGGGTTTCTTACAAGTCCATACCTCATGTGGAGTCTTATCCTCCAACATTGATGAAGGTGATATGTTCACCAAGTAATATGTAGTCTCCACTCCCTCTTCCCAGAATTCTTGTCCTAACCCGGTACCACTGAGAATGCTTCTTTCCTTTTCCATCAACGCTATGTTCATTCTTTCTACAACTTCATTTTGCTCAGGGGTGTATGGAGTAGTTTTTTGATGTGCTATACCACACTTCTTATAGAACTCTTCAAATTCCTTCTTGTAGAACTCCCCACCATTATCTTTCCTCAACACCTTTATCTTCCTCTTTCTCTGGTTTTCCACTAGAGTATTAAATTATTTAAATCTGTCAAAGACTTTAGATTTATTCCTCAAGAAATATATCCATGTATTCCTTGAGAAGTCATCTATGAATGACACATAGTACACATACTTACCTAGTGATGGAACCAACAAAGGTCCAAACACATCATTGTGGACAAGCTCTAATATCTTGTTCACCCTCTTAGCACTAGAAGGAAAACTCACCTGATTTTGCTTCCCATATACACAATTTTCACAGAAATCGAAATCCATAGAGCTATTATACATACCTTCTACCATACCATTTCCATGCAGTATCCAAAGGCCCTTCTCTCCAATATTTCGAAGCCTTTGATGACATAGCATGGTCTTTTCTCCAGAGACCACTACACTTTCCACTCCACTTTCGGGAACCACAAAATTGTTGCACCCAACAATAACAGTGTTGCCGTGAAGCTTGTATAGAGTTCCAATCCGAAATACCCACATTAATACCAGTGCTCCCCGAACCCTATTATAGGTTTATTTCTCGAACACTGTTTTTACACCTACATCATCCATCTTGCTTATAGAAATCATATTTCTAGCCAATGCAGGAATGTGCAGAACACCAGGAAGTGTTCTGATCCTTCCACCTTGCAGCTTCAGCTTGAATTTTCCATGTCTGATGATTCTGGCCTTCCTATCATCCCCTAGGAAGACATCAACACCATCATATTTCTCATAATCGTAGAACCACTCCCTATGGGGAGTGAAGTGAAAATATGCACTCAAGTCAATCAACCATGAATCATGATCTATATGTGTATTTTAAGAAGAAGCCAAATACACATCCCTACCTTCATCCGAGGTTTTTTTTTCCTCTATAGAAGGAGCATCATCAAATCCCTTTCCTTTCTCAGGAGCCTTAGATCTGCATTCCTTTTTGTAGTGCCCTTCCTTTCCACACTTTCAGCACACCTTTACAAACTTTCCAAGAGATTTAGATCTCCCACTCGAAACCTTATTCTTGTTTCTATTTTGGGACCTTACTCATACAGATAAGGCATCTCCATTTTGACCCTCCATATTTCTCCGTCTCATTTCCTCCAATAGCAAGGATGAGACAATATCATCAAAATTCAAGGTAGTATTGCTACCTATTGCAATAACTAGACTATCCCATGAATCTGGTAGAGAAAAAAACAAACTGATGCACTTATTTTCATCTGAGATTTTAATATCAACAGATGAAAACTGACTTACCATAGTATTGAAGGCATTCAGATGCTCTGTCACCGAGTCTCCATCATCCATCCTTAGGTTATACAATTTTTTCCGTAGGAAAAATTTATTCACCAGAGATTTAGATCGGTACAAGGTCCCTAGCTTGTCCCACAAGATCTTCACCGTAGCTTCTCGAGATACATTAAACAATACTGAATCTGAGACACACAATTGTATTGTGCTCTTTTCCTTCCGATCTAGTTTCTTCCAATCTTCATTTGACATTGCCGTTGGTTTAATACTCAGATCTACTGCGATCCACTGGTCCTTATCCACCAGCAAATCCTCCATATTGAGCTTCCATGACTCAAAAATATAACCATTAAATTTCTCGATCATTATCTTCCCGCCGCTCGCCATCTTCTTTCACCGCAAGAATCGATCTCGCAGATCTCCCACTAAACAGGGTCTACCTCAGGCCCGAGAAAAAAAACCCCTCAGTAGCAAAGGCATCCCCTTGAAGCCGAAACTACTTTGATACCAAATGTAGGTTTTAACTTTGTACGTAAATTATCTGCAAACAAATCTTAAAGGCAAAAAATAAACAATAGTGAGAGCATAAAACATAAAATAGAAAAACACAGAGATTTTCCCCTGGATCCAAAATCGGGATGACCATCTTGATTTTTCATTATATTCCTTTTAGTGTTACAACACATATATATACATGCCGAAGCATACCTAAACCCCAATCCATTAACCCTGGATTAGAACATAACCGTATTTTCCTTGACCGGATCTACAAAATACAAGGGGCCAAAAACCATCGTACCCGAAAAACATGTGCAAACCCATGCAAAAAACCATGGGCGGGTCCGCCCACCAGAAAATAAGGACCAAAATTTTTTTCTAGGGTGCTGCCCCGGACCCTGACAAGGGGGGCTATCGCCCCCCCTGTTACCCCTGCTGGATATCGAACGGAAGGTCTTTAATAAGCTTTCGTAAGATCTTTTATTAGTTCAGGTCTTCTTTCTCGGTCATCAATCAGCTATAGATTTCTGCGAAGCGTGGAAGTGTGGAAGCGTACTTTGGCCTACCTTCCATAATGCTTGTTGGGCTAGTGGGGGCATGGGTTGCAGTAAAGTGGGCAGTAACCCTATCAAATTCCTTCCTTCAATTGGTAAGAAGATTAGGTATAACCTTGTTTATTATCCTATGTTACATATTTAGATTAGGTAGAACCTTGTTACTATAGACGCGGTGTGCATTTGGTAGGAAAATCAGTATGAATGAGGGGAAGGGGGCTGCCGGTCACGAGGGAGAGATATAGAAAATACAAAGCACCTTAAAAAGGAGTAAATAACTATACAAGGGGTAGTCACCCGATAACTATAAATATACCAAAAATTGCACCTTAACGAGGAGGAATAGGCCTAGCAACAAGTAAGCCAACCAGTTACGAGAGGATAGAAAGAGAAAGATAAGATGAAAGCCCCATCACAGCTAACAACGATAAGTAAGCAAACTAGTAGCAAGGGGAAAGAACATCAAGGAAAATATAAGACAAAAGATCCATACGAGAGTAATAAAAGACAAGATATGATGAAAGTGATCTCCCTCTATAAAGAAAAAACCCACAACAAAGGACCAAGCAAGGCCTATTAACAAAGTAGAGGCCAAGCAAATCCCTTTCTTTCATGAGGGCCAAAGAAAGAAGTGTGCAGTAACGAAAGGTCAGGTAGGGAACTAGAATAACGAAGGAGAACTACAGGGATAACCTAGTAAAGATAGATTAGTTGGCCCCAAAAGAGAAGAGGATCAATAAAGTGTCTTGGTGAAGAGAATTAAGGAGCTAGCAGAGTTGGAAGGAACCCCTGAGGAGTTTATATGGTTGACACATGATGACGCAGGGGATGTAGATACTCAGAAAGTAAGTGTAGAGATGTTGGTCTCAATAATTGTTGTGGAAGTTCTGGAAGTGCAGAGTAAACCCCATACCTACCCCTATAAGAATATGACCCTCTATCCATCCATCTATAGTAAGAAGCATCCATGTTCCTAGTGCTTGGTGGGTTGCTAGGAATGAGAGGATACGATCTCCATTCAATTTTATGGTATATTTTAAAACTATAGCTGGATCATTACCAACGGGATGAATGGATGACCTAACCCTCCCTATAATCAAGTGAGTGAGAAATCCTTATTCAAAGCATATCCCAAAATATGGTGTCGGATATGTATCTTTACCATCCCGGTTAGTAAGGAAGACATAGAGAGGGAAGGCAGAGAAGGGAGAGGGAAGGCAGGGGTGACGTGTTGATCCATATAATATAATAAGAATATAATAGAATCATAATAGATCATTTCAGAATCTATTAATAAGCATTCATATAGGTGCAGGTGAGTGAGAAGCCACTGAATTGGTATTTGTGTGCGTTTTCTCGCCACTTTAGCCACACGTTGGTACCAACCCCTTCTGAAATGCATATATTCTATATTACATTATGTCATTAGAGACTCTCTTACCTTATCTCTAGCTGTAGGGTTCAGTGTCTGTCTGGATTCAAATCCTCGTGGAAAAGAAAGTAATGGTCTATAGTATCGGGGCACCTCCCCTACAAACAAGGTTTGGTAGTGGGTCAAAATCTTAGCAATAAGAAAGGTTCTCAAGAAGAGTCCCTCCCCATGACATATTCCACTAAAGGTTCAGTGACAAGGTGAGTTTGGGAATATAGAATCAAATCCTAACAATGAGGAATTTATTACTCGACTATCGAGAGAGGAACACCAAGTGCTAAGGAAGAGAAAAACCACTCTAATGTGGGGTTATAATGCCCATAATAGTAGTTTTGGAAGACAAGTCCCATCTTCCTCTACTAGAAAAAGGGTGAGGTGTTGGGGAAAGGTAGTTGAAGTAAAAAGAGTAGGAATTTCCATTAATTAGTTTCTCTTTTATTTCAAGAAAGCAAACAATACCTAAATATTCTTAACCAATAGATCTAATCCAAATCTATCTTATACCCATTCTAATCAATATTATACCTATAGATCAGAGTGAACCTTTTACTTATAAGGAGTCTTTGTTCTAGCTTTGATATCTCATGATCATCAGTTATATTTCTAGTTAGTTAGGAAGAGGCAGCAGGTAGATGGCGGCGTTCAGAATATTCTACTTGATTGATAACCATTCTACTTGATAAAGAATTATAATCTCATAAATACTAACTAGATAAAGAGTAATTATCTAAGACATAGTTCTGGCATCTTTATCCAAACCACACGAAAAGTTCTCAAAATGAAATCAAGTAAATTCGATCAAGTCATTCATGCATAATGACATATATAATATATACATTCATGATGCACTTTAAGGATCGACCATAAGGATAGGATTTCTATATGTCATGACGGTATCAAATTCATTATTCGATCGATCCTTCTTAAATGCAATATTATATATGTCATTATGGTTTCTCATTTCTTTCTTCCAGTCATTCATGAGAGATATTATACAAGTAATAATGCATTCATTCTTTATATATGTAATTACACTCTCGAATCCAATCTTCTTAGGATACTAGCTAGTATGCATGAACCCTGCTGATTTCATTCCCTTGTGGGGGAGCCATGATCGAGGTGGGCGGGGGGGAGCATTTAAAACAATGGGAGGGCCGGGATGAACCCAAAAATACTAGTGATTCATTAATAAAGCACCTTATTTGCACAACCCCAGCAACATGCAATTCCTTCCAAAATCAACCAAATTCATTACATACCCTCTCCCGACCTGATTGGATTGAAGGGTCAGGTTTAGCGTCGACATACTCCCTTGGGGCGGGAGAGAGTGCCAGCCAAGATCAATGAGGATAGATAACGGGTGAAGGAGAATAGGATAGAGAGGTACGAGGGTGTGATGCCATCTAACTGTGAGCAAAGCGAGTGGATAATAGTGAAAGATCTTAAAGGAGAGGGCAAGCTAAGAGGGAGGAGGAGTGTCAAGGTGCAAGCTACAATCGATAGAGGGGGGTCCTTTTCCTTACGTTATCCCTTGTTGATAATGGGACGTACTGAGGAAGGAATGCCACCCGAGCATTCTTGTCTCACCCATAAAATACCGAAGTTAGGCAGCACTATGTTGGGAAATCTCACTATGAAACCAATGGGAGGTACTATGGGTTGAGGTAAGGAATGTCACCAATGCCACCGCTCATTGGGAAGTACTACGGGTTACAGAAAACTCGAAGGATCACCTCCTATGACTGACATTATCTATACTTTTTCATTTGTTACGGTCAAGAAGCTTCTCGTTAAACCTCAATAAAAAGAATATCACCAGGGTCGAGTGGCTCGCTACGCTCAATAGAGTACTGCCCGAACACTCTCCCAAGGAAGGATTCTATTTCTAGAAAGAAGGACGGATCACCACGATGCCTCTCAGCAGCATTTACGATGCCATTTCAATACAGTCAATTCGGTCAACATCGCCAATGCCACCTCCTCAATGAAAGGAAAACTTGGTTGCCCTCTGGGGGTTGATAACAAGACTTACTTTGGAAAATTAGGGAAAATAAACTTCTCGTTCAACTAGAAAATAATCACGTACTACGACTGACATTGGGTTGAGGTAAGGAACATCTTTCCCATCAAATACTGATTCATTTGGTAGGATCAAGAAGCTTCTCGTGTTCTTGGGCAGGGATTCAATTCAGGACCTTGTATATCTATACCATAAATAAGGAGGGCTTGGGTGGGTGTATGACTTCATGAAGAGATATTTCTATCTCATAATATAGATCAGGACTCATATATTGTATTGGTTATTATTTGGTGGGCTGGCTTGAAACTCACCGACCATAGGGCTCTTAGCTGGACATTTTATCCTTATTTTTAGGGTCCACCATGGGATGGAATGCAATGCAATGGAGATATATTCATGTAAGGCTCTTTCTCTGGCTAGCGGAAATATATCCTTTTGGTCAATAAGACAAAAGAGGTATTATTACAAGGAAGCAGGGAAGGTAGAGAAAGAGGATTTCCCTTAGCGTAGTGACCTGAGCTATGCTTAGAAAAGGGTACAAGGCATAGGCACGATCCATAGGCACCTTAGGAAAGGGCATGAGGCAAGGACACGAGATTGAAAAAGAAAGGGGATTCTATTTTCAGTCGCATAATCATCCTTATACCCTTATTTGGCAAGTATTGAGGCTTCATACCTCCTTATTTGGAAGAGAAAGAAAGGGCACCATGACTTAAAATACTTTCTTTAAGGAAAGGGACGTCACGAAACACCTTAGCCCCTTCAACCCTTAGGCCCCTTAACTCTTTCCTTCACCCATGACTACTTAAGGAATGGAATGGAAAGGCTTACCTGAAGGGACCGCGTGTTAAGGCCATTTGTTAACTTAGGCAATTCACTAAGGTGAGCTTAAAGCCCCCTCGCTCTTACTTAGACAACCTAGGCCCGAAGGAAGAAATAGAGAAAGAATTACATATATATAATGAATTTTATCACTTTGCAAAGACAGAATAATGCCAAGGATACCCGTACATAACTACATAGAAAACCTTCAATTAGTTAACGAAGGAAGAGGTTTTTATGTCAACCCTCCATTGAAAGGGCCTTGGAATGACCAGACATGCCTTCAACAGCCCCTTCGAAAGGCTCTTCTTCGCTACTACATTTAGACCTCCATATCCATCCCACTCTTCTCTTTGCAATATTTATTAAGGCTAGTGAATTCTGGCATATTTCTTTCTATGCATTCTAAGAAGGCCGAAGCGAACCATCCCACCATCCTTTGTGAAACTTCCCACTATGATAGCTAGTTACCTCTCTACTATTCTAAGAAGGCTAGTGTGATTGAGTTCCACTTCTTCCTTTGCATGCAATCTGTCTTGATCCATTCCATCCTTAGTGAAACTTCCCACTACGAGTCTAAGGCCAGTGAAACCACACACACTATATGAGTGAGCCAGGCACTATCTATTATTTCTAGAACCGGAATCTATTCTATATACTAATAAGGCTTAGAAGGTGCCTCCCTTCAGTCGGGGATAAGTTAGTCTTTATATTTCCCTCTCTTCGGCTCTAAGAAGGAAGGCTACATGCTCTACTAGTGAGTTTTCGCTAATATCACTAAGCTATGTGTTTTACTTTTATTTCTGTACATGCGGTCTAGTCTTAGTTTGCTACATTCTCTACTAATCCAGGCTAGCTAGTTAGAACCTAATATTTATAAGGAGATTTTTCTTTTTCCAGCTTCCCATCCTTCTGAAGTTAGTAGTCCCACATCTTTCTTTGCATGCAATCTCTTCTTTGCTTTGTCTATACTGAAATATGTGCTTGTCTCTTTGTGTCTATCTATGAATCCATCTCTTTCTTGTACTCTCTAAGCTTATAGTCCAGGCTAGTGAAACCAGACGCGTAGTGGTGCTGGCCTTTATTGCTTGTATTGATTGGCCGGGTGAAACCATGCACACTATTTGATTCTGGTCCATCCTTAGTGACACTTACAGACTAGTGTGTAACAAAAATCCCACTGCATTGATTGGCTAGCTAAAGCCCTTCCCCAAACAAACTAGACTGGTTGAATGACCGAAGGGAGATAGTGAATCCTCACTAGTAAGCCCAAAGGGGACAATAAATTTGTTTGTAAAAAAGACTCATAGAGACTAGTGTGAGGCTTCATCACTTCCCATAGCTACCTTTATACTGGATAGTGCGTGGATGAAGTAAACCTTATTATAACCTTTCTAAGCTTCCATTAAGGCTAGTAATGGATGGGGGACAGTCTAGTGCTTCTATTGAATATGTACTAGAATCTTCTCTGCATAGTGCCAAAATATTTCTCCATTATTCCAATCATTGTGCCAGATGTTGATTCTCTAATCAAATCACCTGACTTGTGCTTTTATTTGCATGCAACCCGTTCCAGTCCCAATGAGTACCAGAATATCCAATCACTGCGCCTGACCTGTTTCTTTCTTCCATAGGGAGGGAAAACCACTCATTGAATGACTTTGCTATGCTACAATGGATGGCAGGCAGAAAGTTCGTAGTACCCTACCCTGACTGAGCCAGGGGAAGCACTAGAGTGATCCAGTAGCCAGCTGGGAAGGGGCCTGATACTGCTTGACCTTTGTCTAATGTGTCTGGCAAGGGACAGGGCCTTGTGATCTCTAGATGCATGGCACAAGGGCCTCGAGAAGAAAATATATAACTGTGTGCCATCAAGGCTTGCCTCTTAGGTAGGGAGAAGTGTTCATTTGTTCATGCACCCTAAAAGAACAAAGTCGTTAGTATCATTTGTAGAGATTGACCCCGCTTTCCTTATCCCATTCATTCCAGATAGAAACAACTGGAAGATTCCTACTTCTCCTGTTGGTCATCATAGTCTCGTGCCAACTATAGTTGCGAAAATACTCTTTTCTTAGAAAGAAAGACAACTGGGCTTTTTTTTGTTGGGTTAGGGTGGGTTTCCAGCTGTGGCAGGATGAGGTTGGGGGTTTCGCCTTATCAAATGGGGTATCGTGCCGAAGCTCATTTGTATATTACATGCATGCGCGAAAAAAACTGTATAAATTAGCTAGAACAATTGATTCATGGGGAAATAGAATCGATTCACTGGGAAGTGGGGAAATGAGGGTGGCTAAAGAGAATGCACCTACTATGTTGGATCAGAATGTAAAAGTATCATATGAATTGTTTTCCATTCATGAACACTGGGGGGGGGATGAAGCTTCTTGTTCATTCTATCCCCTACAGATAACCGAATGGAGGGAACAAAAGCGCGAGTAGACCGATAGGGAAAAAACGCCCTATTTTATGGATCTTCCCTGTTCTGCAGTGAAGGGGATGCATCAGATCTACTTGGATGTTCCATTGGATCTGAAATATTGGGCTTACCATTGACATGCATCTAGTTCGTTGTTGTTCACTCACTGCACTCCATTCCTAATCAGATTCTTTTTTCTTTTTTTGAGAACACATCTAAGGTTTAGTGAGGCACTTCGATCATGTTGTTTGGATGGAGGGAGATCGACTGTTCAATGGTAGAATACAAGAATGAATTGTGGCTAAGGGATAAGCCGCCCTAAAGGTCCATTATTGATAATTGGATAGCTTGCATCATGTTAGCAAAAAATACCATTTCTAGACTGGAATAGAATAGTTCTCCATCTAAGGAATACTGAGCTGTTAGTCCTTTCTCACCATAGCTCTTGGCCATGCTTATTGGATACTTATTGGCAAGAACATATATGCACCACATCGCCAGTAACCAAACCCAAACCCCTCCTAAGCTTCCCCTTTCTACGTGCTTTAGGTTTGACCCAACCATTCTGACTAATGGAAAGACCGTTGGAAAGACCCAGGCTCTATCTAGGGACTTTAAGAATAAGGTGAATAAGAGAACAGAAAGGTTATCCCTATTTCTAAGACCTACTTTTTGGTTTGAAATGTCTAGCAATTGACTGTCCAGATAATAGACCCTACCTTAGGCCCCTTCAAGAGGCATGCCTGAGGTTCTATATGAACCTGCCTTGCGGGAAGCATGCATTAGGTTCTGAGATCAACCTGCCATCAATAGGAGGGTGTGGTATTGATATTTACTTGCCATAGGGAGAAGGCATTGGAATATAAGCAGCACAATAGAAACATGAGCGAGGTCGAATATTAGGAATATCTATGGAAAAAGGGTGGCCTATCAGAACATGATTTAAAATCTATTAATATATTTGATAAATATACTCTGGAGGCCATAATGATTCATGTACTTGGGGCAATTTTCAACACTTTACAAGATTTATCCATATTGAGGGTATCCACTTTGATCCAACATATTGATTCTGCTATACAAGTTCAAGCAGTGAATATTGGAATTCAAAAATCTCGTGGTAATAAAGACGACGGTGTGAAGTTATTTTTAAAATGAGAGAAACCAAGGAAAGTTATTAGGAGTGATTATGCAATTTTGGTTGGCTTGGTTGAGTTCCTGGTTGAACGCAGATTGACTACTCTCCAAACAGATGAAAGCTATATGGAGGTATTATATTTTTCTAAAAATAAGGGTTATATACGATCGAATTGTTACACAATGTTTAATTTCGACTTAAGTATCCTTCCAATCAAACTAAATCTAGCCATGGTTTCCAAGCCATTACCTTGGAAATCTAAGGTAGATGTACCTTCAACTTTAGCTGATATTGAAGGGGGTTACCTAACCTCCCTAATGGGAGATGTATTAACAGGTTTCATCTCTTAACTTCTAAGAATTTACATAATTTCTATCTCCAGTTGAATGATCCTCAATGTATTTGTGATGTACTGAATACACTTCAGTCTCAAGTCTTTGAGATCAACAAAAAAGTATTGAAGTTTATTGTCTCAAATCGTGATACCTTTGAAGAGGTGGGTATTCCTATGGATAGAAGAATATCTAAGGTTAGTCTACCAGAGGTGTTAGACCTATTGAGGGATTGTTACTATGATAATTAATATGGGATTAAGGAGGTTTGTACCTATCATGAGTTGTGTTTGGAATTAGTTAGGTGGGTACAATGATCTAGGTATGAAGACTTTGTACTAGTTCTAGCGAAGGCATATTCTAGTTATCAATTTTATCTCCTAGCGTTCCTTGACTTCTGAGGTCAAATCTACCACACAGGCGTCTTGCATTTTCACAAAAGGGATTTGGAAATTTTTTTTATTGTATTTTATTCTTCTGCTAAAGCCCCTGAAGAACTAAGAAAGCCTGATGAGGAATCTCTCATATTTACATTAACATGTGCAACAACCTTTAAGTATTAAAATTTTGTATCGTTATATCAAGCTTATGGCTAGTATATGCAGAACCGTGAATCAATGATTGAGTCAGACCAAAGTTTAATTCACTTTGCACAGAATGCTAGTGATCCATTTCAATTTCTAGCAAAGGTTGTTTGTAACTACAGAGTAAGTTATATTGAAAGAATTCATGGTTTTAATAGGGATCCCTTATCTCAAGATGCTTCTGCTAGTGCTTATCAAATAATGAGTTACTTGTTGATGAAAGAATCAATGGGTAGGAAAAAAAATCTTATTCTGTCTCTTGATAAGGAAATACAAGATATGCATGTGTGTTTTCAAAATGAACTACTTAAGTACTTGCAGCAAGTGTTTGATAAATCTAAGTATTCTATCATAGAATCTTTCTTAACGAGAAAGGTTGTAAAACAACTATTTATGCCTTTGATATATGGGAAGACTGTTTTATCCATGGCTCATGATATTCATGAGGTTTATGGGTCATTGCTAAGGAGTAAGGAATTATATTCCCTCGCTAAAGTATGCTACTCCTTTCGGATATTTAAATATCTGGACATCATCAATTTCATGACGTTGATTAACCTCATTGGTTGGTTTTGTTCAGAAATGGATCAACCAATACTCTATAGTATACCATGCTTCATTACCGTACAAGATTATATGCGTTATAATACAGAATATATATGGTTCTATGATAGAGTATCCAGGAAGAGACATCGGCTGACTCTCCAAGAGCCTACATTGGATAGGGATAAGCGAAAGACTCAAGTGGCTACCTGCGTGAAATTTATTCATCAGAAGGATGCTTTTATAGCTATGAAAGTGATGGAGCAATTGAATTTAAATCAAGTGCCTGTATACACTGCACACGATAATTTCATTACAACAGTGATTTCTGCAGCAGGGGTTCCCGAAATTTATACTAAGGTTTTCATGGAAATGGGTCCTCCACTTGGAATCATTAATGAATTCATTATGCTTAATCTGATCCAATCATCAAGAGGAGATTCCCCTTGGAACTCTGACTGGGTTAATTATCCTATTCTAGGTGAGGAACTTCAAACTCTCTTAATATCTCTAGAGCCTAAGGATAAAAAATAGATATTAAAAACTGGAGTAAAAAGGCCAAGCAAGCCGTGAGTTGTTACGATAAATATGTCGATACTGTGTGCAGTGGTCATCGTCATGCTGAGAAGTGGAATTAATTTCATTCACTTCTCAATAGATGGGAGTCTCTTGGGTTTAAATACATCATGCACTACTGAATATGAAAAAATACATGAAAAAAATCCATTCTTATATAATTTCACCGCTTCAGACAGTTTATTTGCTTATTCTATTGATGAGTTCAATGGGGATTTGACCCTATTAAAGCTATTAATCAAGGATGAAAGATGCCTTGATCCATATCCAAGGTTGAGAATATCAGAATTGGGATTGAAAGATCCTTACCTTCTTTGTGCCAAATATCAAGTGATAGCATTGGTTGTCATGCGACTATTAATGAAATACGGGTACAGTACAGTGTTTGAAAATGGGAAGTTTACTATTGGTTATAAACTGAGTCTACCAACTATAGATGTTTATTTTACAATAGGTCCTACTATTTCTTTAAATGATCCTTGCATTAATGTTGTTCGTACAAAACAAGTATATGCTATTATTTTGGAATTAGTGGCTAAAAAGGCTAAGGAGTATGATGAAGATGTGCTATCAAGTTTATGTATTCACATGTATATGGATGGTATGCAGGACAAAGAGGTCACTCTGACCTACGAGGATATTGATACCAAAATTTGGGAATTACTTAATTCCAACATAGCTAATGGTGAACTACAAGAAGTTCAAGCTATGGGTGGTAGTAAGTGTCATTATCTCGATCATGTAACTGCACTTGTACCTACGGGTAAGGAAAGGAGGCCTTTCCCAGCTGCCGATATGGAGACAGTTCCAGTAAAGGGTGTTCATGTCCCTGACGCTGCTGGTTTCTTAGTGGTTTACTCGGGTGAAGATATTGATACCTATTCAATAGACACAAAATTCAGTGAAGATTCATTATTCTTCCTACCTGAATTCGAGGACAAGAGTAATAAAATGTTGTTTGACTTTCTAGAGCGTTTAGCAAGGGTAGCTGATCAATCTAATATTCGAACAATTTACTTCCATAACTTATCCCACTTCGATGGTCTCATACTGATGAGATATTATGCTAAACATGGGGATAAGTACTCCATAAAACCTCTTATGAGGAACCTTAGGCTTTACAAGTTAGTAGTGTTACGGGGATAGAAAGTTGTGTTATGTCTACAATATTCTTTAACTCTTCTCCCATGCAGTCTGGATACATTGACTAAGAATTTATGTCCTTAGTTAGGTTCTAAAGGCTCAATTGCACATGAAGAAATTCAAGTGGAGTCTTTGGAGAATCGTAGAGATCAATTGTTGGAATACATGAAATGAGATATACATCTGTTAGGTGGTGTGATGCAAAAATCCCAAGAGATTTATTGGACTGAGTTCAAATTAGATATCGTGAAGTGCTTGACATTGTCTTCTCTAGCTATGAAAAATTATTGTATTAGCTATTATGATCCTAATAGTTTTCCTATCCATATACCAAGTAGGAACAAAGATACATTCATTTGGTGTGGTTACTACGGAGGCCATGTGGATACATATATCCCATATGGGGAAAATCTATACTACTATGACGTTAACTCCTTATATCCATATATAATGACAAAATTCCATATGTCGGGTGGAAAACCTGTATGGCATGGGGATTTGGAAGGCTAGGAATTGTCCAACTTGTATGGATTTATTGAGGCTTATGTTGTTTGTCCGAGTACAATTACTCGACCATTCCTACCATATAGGTATAATAATACTTTATTGTTCCCAACGGGTAAATTCATAGGTGTGTATTATAGCGAAGAGTTAAAATATGCTCGTGACTTGGGTTACATGATTATACCACTAAGGGGCTACTTGTTTGAGGAGTGGGCTAGTCCTTTTGACAACTTTGTGTCATCCCTCTTCTATCGAAGGCAAGAAGCTAAGGTGTCTGGTCATGATGCTATGGCTTATGTTTACAAGACACTCATGAACTCCCTGTACGGTAGATTTGGTATCAATCCACAAAGTACTATCACAGAGGTATGCAATGGAGAAAGATACGACACTTTGACGCAGAAGGAGAATTTGATCTTCGGGGATAAGCTTAGCAATCATTACTATATTGTAAGTTGAGAAATACAAGACAAGTTGACGACTTCGACTGGAATCCTCCGAATATCTCAGTTGTTCAATTGGCAGCAGCTATTACGGCTTGTGCTCGTATTCATATGTACAAATACATTTCCAGACCAAACTGTTACTATACTGATACTGTCTCAGCAGTTCTAGGAAGTCCTCGTCTAGAAGAGGAAGTCTCTTTAGTTGAACTGGGCGAGTTAAAGCTTGAGCACATTGTTTAGAAAGGGATCTTCTTGGCAGCCAAGAGGTATAGTTTAGTAATAAAATATCAAGGTCATATCCTGAAGCAAAAGGGCCCTACTAGAAGCTTGGTCAGTGCTGAATGGTTTGAGTTACAATACACTAATCCTTCTCTCACTAAGCAGATGACCATGGCATCTAACTTCAGAATCAATTAGCATGCCCTCAAAATTGCCAAAAAGGAAATCCAATTACGCCTTGGAACCAAAGTTGGTACCAAAAGGGATCCTGTATATGATAACAAAGATGTTTGGGTAGATACGAAACCTAAGAATGTCATAGACTTCAGTGGTCAAGAGAGCACTATTCTCAAATTGGAAAATAAGATTCTTCAGGAGAAGTTAGATAAGAAAGAGAAAGAATTAGCTCAGATGGATGCAAAATTTGATGGTATGGCTCATATGATGGTTGTTCTGCATGAAGAGAATGCTAGTCAAGCTTAGATGATTGCTAGTCTGCGTGAAGAGAATGCTAGTCAAGCTCAGATGATTGATGGTATGGCTAAGATGATGACTGGTCTGCATGAAGATAATGCTAGTCTGCATGAAGATAATGCTAATATTCTTCAAGATAATGCTAGTCTGCGTGAATATAATGCTATGATTCTTGCTAAACTACATGAGCTCAAAAATAAGATTCCGCAGTCAGTTGCTAAGCTTCCAAAGGAACTAGTGAGGCCCCCTATTACTGAATCACCAAGTGAAACCTACTCAGTTCAAGCACCCAACATAGGGTCATAAGGTGAAGTCAGATAAGAAACTATGAAGGGAGCAACGACAGAGGGATAAGAAACAGCTCCGAAGAGATCAGAAGGCTAATAAGGATAATGAGCCTCCGTAAGTAGAAAGGATAGGACCTCACATGTGTCTAAAGTAGCACACAAATGCATGAAAACAACCTTTCAGGGGCTTCTAACCATTCTGAATGTGTGGTCATCAGCTAATAGAGAGTTGGAGGGCCACCTCTTATTGTATGTCCTTCCATTATCAGCCAATAAAGAGTTGGAGGGCCACCTTGATTTGTATGTCCTTCTGTCATTAGCCAATCAAGAGAGTGAAAGGGCATAGGAAAGCTCCTCATTCTTAAGAGCTTGAACTTCTTCATTTCAAGGATGCTACAAGAGGCTCGAGCATAAGGGAGAGGAGAAAAAAGTACATGAAGAAAAGTGTTTGACTTTAGTGTATTAGTCCCTCTGTAGACATTCCCACAACTATGAAAGGGGTCCTCAAACAAACATGACCTTCCCACATCCTCAGATCCCCAGCAAGATCCCTGCCCAAAGACCAACCACCTTCCCACAAGCTTGCGTCCACAAGCACACAGGCACAAGCCACAAGCACGCAGCCCCATCAAGCCAGATTCGGGTCTTCAAGCTAGATCCGAGCCAAGCCAACAAGGTTAGCCAGCAAGGTCAGCTCCTGCCCAGCCAGCCAGCAATTAAAGGCTCATTGGGATTTGTTCTGGTTCCAACAGGGTCGACTCCTTGGGGGTTAAAAAAGCTGACCCTGAAAACTAAGGTCATCATCTCTTTCCCCAAATCAGCTTATTTCCGCAGAACATTTTTTTTCTAGTTTTCCGCTAGTCATTACGAATAACCTAACAGAAGATGATGATGATCTCATATCATCATCAGGGTTTTGCCTCACACACCAGAGGGGGCCCCATAACTAGAAAAAAAAAATAGCCATGGTAAGGAGAAATTGTGTGGCCTCATGGTAAGGAGAAATTGGACCTTTTCTTCCAGCATCTTAACGATCAATCTGACTTCATTAAGTTCACCATGGAATTTGAGGATAATGGTAGCTTGCCTTTTCTTGATGTCCTCCTTTCTAGGAATGAAGATGATTCTTTTTCTCATCAATTTTTTAGAAAGAAGACGCACACTGAGTAGTATTTACATGCTATTTCTCACCATTTCCCTGCTCAGAAGCTTGGGGTTCTCAACACCTTAGCTAGCAGAGCCTTTAGAATCTCTGATGTAAACCATTTTGAAGGTGAAAAGGCTCATATCCTTAAAGTTTTTAACAAAAATGGTCATAGTATAAGTCACTTCCTTAAAGCTTTTCAAAAAGTGAAAAGGGGTCCTAGAGTTAAGAAAGATCCTTGCGATTGATTATCTGGAGTTCACCTTCCGTTTATCCAAGGTACTATGGATAAAATCGCTAGGATCCTTAAGAAGTTTAATGTTTCCTCAACATTTAAACCCTACCGAACCATTCGAAGTTCCCTTAGATCTGTTAAAGACTCAATTTTCCCTAAGGATGGTAAGGGTGTGTACTTGATTCCATGCTCTTGTGGGACACCTTACATTGGTGAAATGGGCTGGTCTATTAATCAAAGAATTCATGAGCATGTTGTTGACCTTAAGCATGATAGATCGCGCTCCTCGGCCCTAGCAGAGCATGTTGAGAAAACTAATCATCACATTTGCATTGAAGATGCTAAGGTGATTGCGAAGATTGACCATTTCTACCACCGCAAGTTGAGAGAAGCCTTGGAAATCGAAAATAGGTCTCTTAACCTGAACAGGGATGATGGGTGGATGGTTAGCAGGTGTTGGATTCCTGCTCTTCATTCCTAAAAAAGTAAATTAAAAAATAAATAAATAAATTAATTAATTAATTAAATAAAATAAAATTATATATATATATTATTTATTTATTTATTTTTATATAATTATTATTTTTATTTTATTTATTTATTTTTTTAATAACTTAATAAACCTATAAAATAAAATAAAAAATAAATAAATATATAAATAAGTAAATAAATTAATAAATATTAATAAAATAAATTGAAATAAAAATTATTAAAAATTAAATTATTATTATTATTATTATTACTTATTTATTTATTTATATTGTTATTATAATAGCATTTAATCCTTTATGTTTTTGAATAATATTAAACAAAATAAATATTTTAACTATGTTTTTATTAATAGAAATAATCCTATATTTATTTAATCTTCTAGAATATTTTGAATAATTCTTATTTTATATTAAATAGAAAGAAATATTAAAATTAAAATTAAAATTAAAAATAATAATAAATAATATTCATATTATAAACTTTAATCTTTTTATATATATTTTTTTACTTTTTAATTTTATGGCTTTGATTTAGTCTAACTAGCCGTTATTTTTCAACGGCTAGTTGGAGCTTCTCATATCTTTGGATGTGATTTTTACCGAAAGATTTTTTCACAAGCCATGGTCTTGTTTCTAATTATTCCTCTTTCCAATATACTTATTCGAGTGGTTCTGATAATAATTTGTTTTCTTGTAATGGCAGTCATAAAAATGCTTATTCGTGTGCTAAAAATTTTGATTCTGGTAATGGTGGAGCAGATAATAGTGGATATCATGGTAGGAAGATACAACAGCATGGGTATGATGGTAGCAAGAGGCAGGAGGCTAAGGAAAAAATCATCAATCTTTTCTGGAATAATTTCTACCAAAAGATTGATGATTCAATCTCTAGTTCCAAAGTGAGTAATGTTTCTCTCTATCAAAATGTTGTTATCAAGGAGTTGGTGTTCTCAAAGACATTTGTTTTCAATCCATTTCAAAAAATGAGCAAAAAGGAGTTGGAAGAAATGAGAAAAAATGAGTTGATTGATTTACAACATTCAATTGAGGGTTTAAGTATGAGTTTTGATGAAAAAACTGTATTTAAAAGTGTTCCTAGCTTGATCAAACAATTGATTTTTCCAGAAATGATTACTGCTCAAAAATATCTATGGCAAAAGTGTGGCCTATCCAAACAAGATTTAAAATATATTAATATATTTGGAAAATATATTCTGGAGGCAATAATGATTCATGTACTTGGGGCAATGTTCAACCCTTTACAGGATTTATCTGTATTAACGGTATCTACTTTGATCCAACATATTGATTTTGCTATACGAGTTCAAGCAGTTAATATTGGAATTCAGAACTCTACTAGTAATAAGGACGGCGGTATGAAGTTATTTTTAAAATGAGAGAAACCAAGGAAAGTTACTAGGAGTGATTATGCAATCGGGGTCAGCTTGGTCAAGTTCCTGCTTGAAGGCAGATTGATTACTCTCAAAACAGATGAAAGTTGTACGGAGGTATTATCTTTTTCTAAAAATAAGGGTTATATACAATCAACTTGTTATGCAATGTTTAATTTCGACTTAAGTATCCTTTCGATCAAACTACATCTACCCGTGGTTTCCAAGCCACTACCTTTGAAATCTAAGGTATATGTACCTTCAAATTTAGCTGATATTGAAGGGGGTTACTTAACCTCCCTAACGGGAGATGTATTTAACAGGTTTCATCTCTTAACTTCTAAGAACTTACACAATTTCTATCTCTAGTTGAATGATCCTCAATGTCTTTGTGATGTATTGAATACACTTCAGTCTCAAGTCTTTAAGATCAACGAAAACGTATTGAAGTTTATTGTCTCAAATCGTGATACCTTTGAAGAGGTCGGTCTTCTTATGTATAGAATAATAGCTAAGGTCAGTCTACCAGAGGCGTAAGACCTATTGAGGGATTGTTACTACAATAATTACTACGCGATTAAGGAGGTTTGTACCTGTCACGAGTTGTGTTCGGAATTAGTTAGACAGGTACAACGATCTAGGTATGAAGACTTCGTATTAGTTCTAGTGAAGGCATATTCTGGTTATCAATTTTATCTCCCAGCGTTCCTTGACTTCCGGGGTCAAATCTACCGCGTAGGCGTCTTGCATTTTCATGAAAGGGATTTGGCAAAAATTTTGGTTGTATTTTCTTATTCTGCTAAAGCCCCTAAAGAACTAAGCAAGCTTGATGAGGAAAATCTCAGATTTACATTAGCATGTGCAACAACCTTTAAGTATCCGAAATTTTTATCGTTAGATCAAGCTTATGGCTGGTATATGCAGAACTGTGAATCAATGATTGAGTTGGACCAAAGTTTAATTCACTTTGCACAGCAAGCTATTGTTCCATTTCAGTTCGTACCAAAGGTTGTGTCTAACGACAGAGTGAGTTATATCAAAAGACTTCGTGGTTTTAATAGGGATCCAGTATCTGAAGATGCTTCCGCTAGTGCTTATCAAATAATGAGTTACCTGTTGATGAACGAATCAATGGGTAGGAAAAAAAATCTTATTCCATCTCCTGATAAGGAAATACATGATATATATGTGTGTTTTCAAAATGAACTAATTAAGTACTTGCGGCAAGTGTTTGATAAATCTAAGTATTCTATCATAGAATCTCTCTTAACGAGAAAGGTTGTCAAACAACTATTTATGCCTTTGATGTATGGGAAGACTGCTTTAGCCATGGCTCATGATATTCGTAAGGTTTATGGGTCATTGCTAAGAAGTAAGGACTTATATTCCCTCGCTAAAGTATGCTACTCCTTTTGGGTATTTAAATATCCAGACATCATCAATTTCATGAGGTTGATTAACCTCATTGGTTGGTTCTTTTCGGAAATGGATGAACCAGTACTCTATAGTATACCGTACTTCACTACCATGCAAGATTATATGCGTTATAATACAGAATATATATGGGTCTATGATAGAGTATGCAAGAAGGGACATCGGGTGACTCTCCAAGTGCCTACGTTGGATAGGGATAAGCGAAAGGTTGATTAACCTCATTGGTTGGTTCTCTTCAGAAATGGATGAACCAGTACTCTATAGTATATCGTACTTCACTACCATGCAAGATTATATGCGTTATAATACAGAATACATATGGGTCTGTGATAGAGTATGCAAGAAGGGACATCGGGTGACTCTCCAAGTGCCTACGTTGGATAGGGATAAGCGAAAGACTCAACTAGCTACCTGCGTCAACTTTATTCATAAGAAGGATGATTTTATAGCTATGAAAGTGGTGGAGCAATTGAGTCTAAATCAAGTGCCTGTATACACTATACACAATAATTTCATTACAACAGCGGTTTCCGCGGCAGGGGTTCCCGAAATTTATACTAAGGTTTTCATGGAAATGGGTCCTCCACTTCGAATCATTAATGAATTCATTATGCTTAATATGATCTGATCATCAAGAGGAGATTCCCCTTGGAACTCTCACTGGGTTAATGATCCTATTCCAGGTGAGGAACTTCAAACTCTCTTAATATCTCTGGAGCCTAAGGATAAAAAAATAGATAAGAAAAACTGGAGTAAAAAGGCCAAGGAGGCTGTGAGTTGTTACGATAAATATGTCAATACTGTGTGCGATGGTCACCATCATGCTGAGAAGTGGAATTCATTTCATTCACTTCTCAATAGCTGGGAGTACCTTGGGTTTAACTACAGCGTGCACTACTGAATATGAAAAAATACATGAAAATCCATTCTTATATAATTTCACCGCTTCAGACAGTTTATTTGGTTATTCTATTGATGAGTTCACTGGGGATTTGACTCGGTTAAAGTTGTTAATTGAGTGTGAAAGATGCCTTGATCCATATCCAGGGTTGATAATATCAGAATTGGGACTGAAATATCCTTACCTTCGCTGTGCCAACTATCAAGTGATACGATTGGCTATCATGCGAGTATTAATGAAATATGAGTACAGTACAGTGTTTGAACACGGGAAGTTTAGTATTGGTTATAAACTGAATATACCAACTATATATGTTTACTTTACAATAGGTCCTGCTATTTCTTTAAATGATCCTTGTGGTAATGTTGTTCCTAACAAGCAAGCATATGCTAATATTTTGGAATTAGTGGCTAAAAAGGCTAAGGAGTACAATGAATACGATCTATTAGGTTTATGCATTCGCATGTATATGGCTGGTATGCAGGACAAAGAGGTCACTCTGACCTACGAGGAGATTGATACCAAAATTTGTGAATTAATTAATGCCAACATAGGTGATAGTGAAGCACAAGAAGTTCAAGCTATAGGTGGTAGTAAGCGTCGTTATCCCGATCTTGTAACTGCACTCGTACCTACGGGTAAGGAAAGGAAGCCTTTCCTAATTGCGATACAGAGACAGTTCTAGTAAAGGGTGTTCATGTCCCTTACACTGCTAGTTTCTTACTGGTTTACCCAGGTGAAGATATTGATTAATCGTGGAAAGAATATAACAAAAACCCAACGCACATCAAGTTTATTAATGTATTATGAAACATTTTACAATCCACAGTTTCCAAGGACCTACCAACCCAATCCTTATGATGTAGATGTGCAGTATTCATTAAATAATATATTAAGCTTTTCTCATGGCTTCAACTTGAGAAATATTTTCCTACTTTGGGATCATTTCAAGGGAACCACAAAATTTTTAAAATTATGTATTTATAAAAAAATTCATATTAACATTCTTAGTTTCTTGTGCAAGAGCATTAACCTCAATAATGCATACCATAATATATATTGTTTCTAATATTGTGGGATTATTAGTTGAAAAAAGTCTAGAAGTTGTTCTGCAAAAGTTTCTATAAAAAATAGAGGTTGTAGTCTAATGGAGCTATTCATCCTATCCTTTGACAAATATTATAGCTATTATAACTTTTACATACTTCTTTGCATACTAAATAGTGATATTATAGTAGTATAGTAAGCGTAGTTAGGTTTGTTTCCCCCATCAGGTTCAAAGCATCAAGATGAAAATATAATTCTAAAACCCTTACAATATATCCCGTCTCCTTTATTAGAATATAAATATCCCATATAAAGCTATATGTCATGGTTCAAGTACCAATTCATGTGCGTTCAACATTATAGGGTGTCTTTTGTGTTTGATAGATACACTTCTCTCCCATACTATGGCTAAGGAAATGGGACTCATAGTTATAGATCAAAACCTTATAATGGTAGTCGTATATGAACTAAGAGGTATACGATAATCTCAAGATAATTTTTGTGGTGGTTTGAGCTATTATTCTTAGATTTAGATGTTTGGAAGCTTAATTTAGGCCTCGAGGATTTATATCCCTCTATTATCCATGAACAATGCCGCAGGAATTATACTTAGTTCACAAAGGCTTCTAATGGTGTATGTATTATAGATCAAGAATAATACCTAAAGGAGATATTATATTTTATAGTTTTATAACTCATTGATAATTATTAAGCACTAGAATCCACCTTCGATACGCATTGAGTATGTTTTGTAACTTGATCCTAGCTCAGGTATTTATATTGACATGTATTTCTTTGAAAACCTTAATGGTGTAAATGTACGCAAAAGGGGTAAATGATATAATTGTCAAGTCATGTGTGGGTCTAGATGGAAATAATATTAATTAAAGTCCAACATGATAAGTTTTTTCCTACAACCATTTTGAGGAACTCTCGATACATAACTTCTACTCAAAATTGTGAGAGCTAGTAAGACTTTAGTTGGAGGCCAAATGTTCCCTTCATAGTTCATGTGTTTTTCATAGGTCAAATATGGAGCTTGAGCTTGGATATATATATATATATATATATATATATATATATATATATAATAATAATTTTTTTTTTCTCCTCTATCTATATGTGGGAGGCTGAGACTGATACCTAGTTGTAAAAGCTCCATAATAACATCAATTTCCCTAATTTGATGGTAAGCATATGATTTGTAGGGAATGAATAGTGTATCAAGGCGCAATTATCAAATCTTGACACTTAATATTCCTTTATGATGTAGCCTAGGATTCCTCCTTTGAAGATATCAAGGGCCCAAAGAATCATGAACTCTAGCCAAAAAAACATGCTTGTAGCTATTGAAAGGATGGAATGAGCTTGAGTGGTCTCATGTGGAAGTTCAAGGTGTTGTTCATAGCAATTTATTCAATAACATGTTACATTAGGGTTCAATTATTGTGTTTTCTCCCTTAACCATGTAAAGGGTGTTGAGACTCATAAATAGTTCTCAAAAGATTATAAAAAATGCTTAACTCCCTATTTGAAATACATGGATTCCCTTAGGATGTTAGTTGAAGTTGTTCATTATTTTGATATAATACCTTGATAATTATAATAAATATCAATGGATTAGGGCTAAAGTTTCCTTTAGTTACTATTTTAACAACCATAATACCCATAATTAATTCTCAAATCCTCTATTGTCTTTCACATCCCTAGTCATAGGTGATATATATACATTTAGTAAAGAAATTTAGGCATAAAATCACATAAATTTATATTCATTTCTCCTTCATCATTTAATTACTTTCTTTTATCATATTCCTTCCTTTTTCCTCTTTTCAATAATTTATTTCCCATTCCACTTCACTTACACGCACTACAACCACTTTTTCATATGAAATATTACTCCTGATTTTCACCTCGACCCTTCACATTGTAGCCTCTAAAAATATATACTTAGTGAATCCCCCTTGTGTTGGAGAAGAGCCATCCAAAAGTGGGACGAAGAAATATTGAGGCGGTGAGTAGTCTTCCTATGTTACACAATACTAGCATTTTCATAGTTGAATTTGCATCATAAATGAGAGTGATATTTGTTGTAACAATGTACATGAAAAAAAATTATGATCCTAATAGTTATACAATATATGGTTTTCATATGTGTATATATTTTATACCAGTCAAAGTTTAGTAGATGTCTGGAAATCAATCTAACAATGATTAATAGTAATTATCACTAGAAAAACTATATTTTATGAGACAACATATTTTTTTCATTCAAAAGAAATTAAAGTAGAATTTTTATTCTTCAAATTCTACAGGAGGTCATGTACATATTAAATATGGAGTTGGTTTAGTATAAGATTTTTTTATTTTTTTGCAATTTCATGAAGGTACTTCTCATTTTTAATTGTATTTATGTACTTTGTTGGAATATTTCTTCATTTTATTAAAATGAAGAAGAAAATTGTTTTGAATTAAGAGTAATGTTTTGTTGGAGAAAATTATCTAGTTTTGAGATATTCTATAAGTATACAAATTTTTCTTTGGGTTGTTTAGTTATTTATCCATATATTGATGGACATAATTCAATATTTTAAAGGTATTAATGCATACATATTATCTACATATTTGATAGCGAGTTTTTTTCCTTACAAATAAATCATGATTTTCGTACATTAACACAATGATAGAAAATTAGAACTTGAAGACACACTACAGTGAAAAAAAACAAAGAAAATATCATTGTGCATAAGTGATGAGTTAGTCCTTTACTAATTTTTATCCTTCACAGTGACTACAAAAAATTTCCTTTTGTATAAGAATATTTTCGACCATAGGAAAATAGAGTTATGCATATATTTTCCATTTTTAAAAATAAGTGCTTGCACACACGAAATAGTTTTATGGCTGCAATTTTTGATCTATATGACCCCCTTCCATGAAGGGCCCATGATAGAACTCATAGAAAGTTCTTGCTTTTTTTTTCCTTTATGAGCCATTGACCATAACCCATCCCAATACCCTTCTTATACAACAAGTTTTCTTTCTTGTTGTGTGATTCGTATTTATTAAGGAATGCAGAAGAATACACATATAACCATAAATACAAAAATTCACTGGAAATAGCACATCATTTCATTAATGTCAAAGAACTGAAATTTGTTTACAGAACGAATGGAAATAAACTAGCTAGGGTGTTGGTAGCTTATCTCTAAGAAGAGATGTGGTGGCTACAGGCCTCTGAAATCTATGTTAAAATGAGGCTCAAAAGCCTATATATTATTGATAAACAATGGAAAACCATAAACATCCAAAAACCTAACCCTAGGAGATGAAACACCATAATATGGGCCCTGTCGGGGTAAATTGGTAGATCAATTTCTCAGGATTGTAACTTTGGCATAATATCTTCGTTTGATGCACATGATACATCATTAGAAATATCTATCCAAGGAATAAAAATTATCACAATGAATATCAAGTCTGAAACGAACATATTTACTACAGAAACGATGCCCAAAAAACGTCGTTTAGGGCCTCAAAACGGCTTCGGATGTTTAGGAATCGAAAAAATGCTAAAAATAGTAAATTGTGCTATAATTAAGGAAACTGAAAAAATGAAAGAAACAATGGTGGCGAACAAAGTGGAATAGGCAGGTGGCCACCAATTTCCACCTAGATAATTCCTCCCCCCTTAATATGCAATGGTCCCCATTGCATTGAGTTCCTCCATGAGATGAGGAAACTTTAGCTGAACTTGGTCCTTGGTGAACAACTTGCCTTGGTGCAAGAGTTGGATAGCTTTGACAACCTGATACAGTTGGATATTCTGCTGACGATTGTTATTTATTTTTATTTCCATTATACAATATTTGGTGGTTCGTTCCATGTAGTCTATTTTTAACTCTGTTGGTGTGAGTTGTTCTGCAATGTCAGATGTGTCTAGTAGAGGTGGGAAATAGGGTCAAAGGCGGTCCACATTGAATACTGGGTGCAGACCAAGGAATTGTGGAATACAGAGCTTGAAGTAACTATTCCTTACAAACTTGGTGATGTTTTACGACTGATATCAAAGTGAGAAAAGCTTGCGATGGGGTCTAGTGAGGCGCTCCTTCTACAAATGTATCCATATTTTTTCGCCCACCTATAAGTGGTGTGGCACCCAATGTTGATCATGTCGTTTCTGGTAGATGTGCCGAATATGCTCAATGAAGTTTTTTTCTTTGTTAGCCTTATATTGGACATGAGCCAAATCGGCCTGAGTAGCCACAAATGGCATGGTTACGTTAATGGGACATAGTGGCTGGAGCCCCAGGCCCACCTAAAAGGGGTTGTGGCCAGTTGAGCTGTGGATAGCCCGATTATAAATCTTTTTTACATAGGGAAGGATCTCATCCCATGTGTCTGTATGTTTTGAATTTTACATGCGCATAATGTGTACAATAATCCTGTTGATGACCTCTGTTTGGCCATTAGTTTGGGGATGGAAAGCTGTGGACTTGGTGAGCTTGGTGTCCAGCATTGACCAGAGGTTGGAACAAAATGTGCTGAGGAACCTATTGTCCCAATTTGAGATGATATACTGTGGGATCCCAAAATGTACCCACACTTGTTCAAAGAAGAGTTTAGTAGTGGCTTCTGCTATGATATTCTTCTTGCAGGCCGACATAATGGCCATCTTCGAGAATTTGTCGATGATCAGGAAAACATATTCATTTCCATGTTTAGTAAAAAGAAGGCCCGACATGTAATCCATGGATATGGATTCCCAAGTTCGAATAGGGGTAGGTAGCAGAGTATAGGTCCCTTTCTTCTTGATGGTCAGTTTGGAAATGGAGTAAGCAGTACAACATCTGATGTACTTCCCAACATCTTGTTGAAGGTTTGGCCAATACAAATAATTTTGAAATACTGTCACTATTTTCTTGATCCTGAAATGCCCAACGACTCGACTTTAGTGTGGTTCCAAAATCAACTTTGCATGCTCGCTTGACGGAACACAATGGTGTCCCAGGTGACATATTAGTGCATCCTGGAGGTGAAAATTTGGAACTTCCATACCCTCCAAGAGTGTCTTGTATGTGCAAATGAATTCCGGATCACTCTTGTAGAGAATTGGCCAATCAGAAGTCTCGTGCTCATAAGAGTTGAGAATGGTGGTTAGTTCCATGATTAGTCATTAGCTGAGGTAGTTTGCAGCATTATTGTTGCTTCCCTTCTTATACTTGATGTTAAAATGAAATTGTTGCAGATATGTGGACCAATTATGATGGCGATAATTTTTCAACTTCCATTATGTCTGCATGAATTGCAAGGGTCGATGGTCTGTGTGGATGACCATTTCCTTCCCCAAAATGTAATTCTCCCATTGGCGGCACACCTACACAATGGAGTACATTTCTTTGTCATAATTGGGATACTTGCGGACTGTGTCAGAAATTGTCTCACTGTGATATGCCATTGGATTCCACTGTATAGTAAGAACTGCCCCAATAGCATAGTCAGAGGCATCTGTCTCGATCTCAAATGGTTGTTGCAAGTCTATTAATGTGAGAATTGGGGCAGAGAAAAGGCGATGTCTAAATTCTATGAATGCCTTCTATTAACATTCTGACCAAAATAATTTTTCTTTTGCTCCTCCGTTGGCGAATTTACTCAAGGGAAAAGTGATATGAGAGAATCTAAACATGAACCTACGGTATAAATTAGCAAGACCCAGAAAGCTGTGAAGCTTTATTAGAGTGGTTGAGGCGAAAAAATCCTGAATTACTTGGATAATTTTTGGATGAACATGCACCCCCCATTCATCAATAATGTATCCCAGATACTCAACCCAGGTTATGCCAAAAGTGCACTTCTCCAAATTGGCGCACAACTTTTGTTGCCACAATGTTTGGAAAACTTGTCGAATGTGGTGGAGGTGCTCTTCCCAATTCTGGCTGAAGATCAGGATGTCATCCAAGTAGACTACTACAAATGAGTTGATGAATGGCCGTAATATGTCATCCATCAGCCTCATGAAGGTTGTGAGAGCATTCGTTGACCCAAAAGGCATGACCAGCCATTCAAGAAGGCCCTCCTTGGATTTGAAGGCAGTATTCCACACATCAGAGGGTTTAACTAGTACCTGGTCATGCTTAGACTTCATGTCAATCTTGCTGAAATATTTCGCCCCTTTGATTTGATCTAGAAGGTGATTAATCTGTGGGATCGGGTACCTATTCCAGCAAGTGATGTTGTTCAATGCCTGATAGATAATACAGAGTCTCCAAGTCCCATCCTTCTTTTACACTAACATGATCGGGCTCCCACACGATGATGAACTTGACCAGGTGTGACCTTTCTCCAACAACTCCTGAATCTACTTCTTGATTTAATTGTTTTCCAGAACAGAGCATTGATAGATTGGTCCGTTGGGCCACGACACACCTGGGGTAATATCAATGGCATGCTTGACCTGACAGTGTAGAGGCACGCCTGTGGGTGAGGTGAAGATCTCCCCATGCTCCTCTTGCCCTTGGGGTGGATCACGAGGAAAACAAATTTTCCAATTTTGGAAATGATCTTACTTCAATGTTTTGCACTAACCAAAGGGATATCCGCAGGTGGTGGTACCTCTAGTATCCTGTACAACTTATTTCCCAAAGTAAAAATAACAACAAGAGGTCGGGAATCATACACAACATGTCACTTTTGCAAGTATGGTTGGCCTAATAATACATCACAAACATCAAGAGTACCAATATAACATAATAGATCATCTATGAAGGGCTTGATGTTATAGGGGAGGCGACACTGCTGGCTGACGCGGAGATCCCATCCTTGGTGAAGCCACCCGATGGTGTATGACTGTGGGTTTGTTGTGGTGGGAAATCCCATATGCTTCGTGAACTTTGCTAAAATGAGGTTCTTTTGGCTCCCACTTTCAATAATGAACTATAGCGGCCAACCCTTTATCCACATCTGGGAGTGGAGGAGACACTCCTCCTCCTCTGCATCTTCTAGTTCCTCCTTCTAGATATTTGTAGTGGCCATGGTGGCACTGAGTTCCGCATCAATATTCTGCTTCCCTTTTTCATTCCCCTTATGGGGTTCTGATTTAGATTCGAAGCATGCATCTGATTCAGAAGCTCTCATCTCAGCCACCAATGACTACCTAGCCTGAAACTCACTTTGGTTGTGAGTGGAGCTCTTATGGCACTCACACCACTTTCCCATGGCCTTCTTCAGCTTCGTGGTGTTCTTATTTTCTTGCGGTTTTGGTAGGTTATATTGGAATGCCATGCCTTGGCTTTGTCCTTTGTTTTGCAGTTTGGGGCCACCTTTATTTTGCTTTTGATTCGTAGATCTAAAGTCTTTCTTCTTCTATTTGAATTTCTTCTCAATCTTGTTAGCATACCAATATACCGTACCAAGTGAGGAGATGTTGAGTAATTCCATTTCCTCCTGAATGTATATGTGCAAACAACTACGATACTTCAGCACCAAATTTTTCTCTGAATCTTTGATACCAAAATTTGTGCATATGGTATGGAACAAATTCGTTAGTGAGAAACAATGGAAAACCATAAACATCCAAAAACCTAAACCTAGGAGACGAAATGAAAAAATATGGGCCCCGTCAGGGTAAATTGGTACATCAATTTCCCGGGGTTGTAAATTTTGTATACTATCTCCGTTTGATGCACATGATACATCGTTAGAAATAATATCCAAAGGATAAAACTGAAAATAATGAATATGAAGTCTGGTATGAACACATTTTCCATAGAAGTGATGCCCAAAAAATGTTGTTTAGAGCCTCAAAACAGCTTCGGAAGTTGAGGACCTGAAAGACTGCTAAAAATAGTAAATTGTGCCATAATTAAGGAAACTGAAAAAGTGAAAGAAAAAATGGTGGGCCCCCAAGTGAAATAGGTGGGTGAACACCAATATCCACTTGGATCATTTTGTTTCTTATAGACATGAAACATGATCACACACCACATGAGGAACTAATACACAGAATTTATTCCAATAAATGCATCAAATGTTGATTTAGGTATATTTGAATGCAGTTGAACTAGTTTACAACATTCATGGATTCATCAAATAGTTGGATGGCTCTAAATATTTGTTCAAGGGAAAAAAATAAGAATAAGATTCAAGCCCATTAACTCAACATAGTTGTTGGTTCCTAACCAAAAACCCATTGATAAGGAAAATTTGTGGTTCTATGAGGGATGGTGGAAAACCCCACCCTTATAAGCCCTATTTGAACTCTAATAGGCCCCATCAAAGAATTCCCATGGCATGTAAAATTTGATAAAATCCTTTGGAATAATTTGAATTCCTTTGGGCTTCACTATTTGGGCCAAAAGGGAGAAAATGGATAAAACATGGGCTACAACTCTATCCATTGTTGAGGCTTTGTCCTATAAACTAGTGTTGTTATTTACAATCCATATTCTTGAAAGGATTAGAAGTGGGATGATACCTTATAAATTTAGGTTCCTATAACTTATCCATCTCTATATCAAAATTTCCCCCCTACAATTGGTTGTCCATTGCTAGTTGAGGGTGAACTCAGTCTGAAACCTACTTAGTGAAAGTGAAGTTGACAAGTAGGTCCAAGACTCTTTCTTCATCATCCTTACAAAGAGTGAACCAATTGGGCCTATCAAGGTGCCTCTTTATAATATTTTCCCACCTATGTATTTTTTTTTCATTAAGCACCACATTATGAGGCACGATTTTGTCAGTCTCTTAAGTTTCCAAATATGTTTCCCAATTTAGAGTGTATTCCCTAAATAGGGATAGTTTTTACTAGAGATAAAATTGTATCTTTTATATCCTAATATGTTTTTTATGATGCCGAATAATATATTTCTCCCAACTATGGATGAAGGAATTTGGGATGCTAAGCTTCCCTGTTGTGGCTGACTTGTTTCCATATATTCGTAGTGAGAGGATATGATGTCTCGTCTAGTGCTCAAACTCCTTTTCTTCTCAAGAATTTTAAAAACTACTATGGAATATGATAGTATCTCCTAGAACCAAACCAAGGATTCAATCCAATCCTTACATTCAAATTGTCACCCAATTTCCAAGTAATATGTTCCTTAACGAGTAGGAAGGAGGCTAGAATTTATTTCCATATGATGATATCTTAGTGTCTGGCTTATAAAGATTTTAGATCTAACCCTCAATTATGTATATATAGATCTATTTCATATGGACGAAGTTTTCCAAGGTATGTTTTTGGAGAAGGGCCTCCATTCAACTTTTTCTACTAAGACCTTAGCAAAGGCTGAGAATATTTTTAGTCCCCATCCTTCCCAAGCCTTTGGAATGGAACTTTTTTCCCATTTCATCTAGGTCACAACATAATTGTCCTTTGATATAACCCATGAGAAACATAAGAAGATATTCCTCAATTTCTCTAGAGCTCCTTTAGGAATCCACTCTATAGACACTTAATATATAGGGATGACCTCTAAAACTATTTTTATGATGACTATGTTTCCCACCATTGAGAACCATTTCCTACTCCATGATTTTAGTCATTTTTAGAATTTTCTATCTTCCATCTCCAATCACAATTATGATATAAATTTGGCTTCAAATGGAAGTATATATATTTTATACCTTTAATAAATATTGTTAGAATAAAACAGAAAATATTATGTAAATTTCATATTTCAAAATATTTAATAGCCTGAGGAGATAATGATGATTTTGACACATTTATTTGCATACTGGTCTCTCTTCCAAGAAGAGAAAAATATGAATTTTGAAATATAAATGATCACTTATATATGTCACAAAAATTTATAATGTCATAAATAAATAGAAAATTATTTATTTCTATATCTTTAGGTATGATTTCTATATCTTTAGGTACCTTGATCCATCTTATTTTGGCATAAACCAAGATGAGGACTTACGCCTCCCAAAACTAGGAGAAAAAGAAGTGGCGGCAAGGGGAATGCTTTCCTCATACCTCTTTATGCATAGAATAATTCTGAGTATGAACCATTGATGAGGACCTAAAAAGAGACTCTGGAAAGACAAATCATAACCGAGGATATCAAAGGTGTTAGCCCTCGTTTTTTTATCAAATTTTTCTTATTAGATACACTTAATTTCAATTATACCCACAAATATGCCATAAATATACACCTTATTTTGACCAATTTATGCATATTCAGGTATATAAATTATTTTTTTCGATTTTTAGATGTGTTTTACAAAAATTGGATTTTAAGTGTATTTTTGGATAGGACTAAAAATTCAAGTAATGGCTTCATTGAAGTCATGCTTGTAGGAAAATTGGGCTTGAGTTGAGCACATATTTAGAAATCTTGGGAACCAAGGATGGATGTGTACCTATTGGTTTAGTCAAACCAAGATAAAGCAAGCCCAATCAAAGATAGTCAAACAAGACCTGTCATTCAGGAAACCCCCAGGAAATAGGCCAAAATTAGTATTTTGTGGGATTTTCTAGATTTTGAGTGATTGGATGGATGAGATCAACCAAGATAGATTTGAAAAGGACATACATAAATTTTAGAGACATTTTAGTGAAGTTTGTTTCATACTATTCTATTTAAGCCAAGAACATTGGAGGCATGAACATGTAGAATTTGTATGATTTCACTTTGATATTTCTGAACATTGTGAGTTAACTGAAGAAACCAGTTCTATATTATTTCTCTTGTTCAATGTGGTGAATGATTTATTGAGTTCCAGTAGCTTAGAATTGCTTTTAATGTGCGAGGCAAGGATGTAGGGACCCCACACCAAGCTAAGTGCACTTTCTATTTAATTTAGCTGAAATTTCATAAACTAGTTTTGCTTCATGTTTAAATCAATTAATTAGATGTATGATAATTTATTATGTTTGCTGATGAATATTAGTCTAAATTCTAAATCTACATATAAAGGTTCAAACAAGTGTTTAATTTAACCTCTCCTTCTATCTGATCAAAGAATAGAAACTAGAATTCATCTTCGTTTCTTTTGTTTAAAGTTATTTTCCAAATTTCCAGTTTCCATACAATGGAATTAATGATGAATGAACTTATAAAGAAGGAAAACATGGAACTCCTTAGATAGGATCCTCTTCTCTTATTATTTTATGCACCTTAAGCTATTTTTCATTAGTGATTTTGATTTCTATTCATGAAATAATATTGTAGAAAAGGTCAACTTGGTTCTCCTAAGTTGGGAGCCTCTTCTTCAGCTTATTACATATTGAATTAGAAATTATTTAGCTATGTTTTATATTTGTAATATGAATTTCCTTCAAATTCAGTAATTCATCTTCTAAAATTGACTGGAGTTTAAATCCATATATTTTGGACATGCTTCCAAGTTTTACAAACACAGATTGATAATTAAATACTTGTGTTAGTTTACCTAGTAAATTGACCCAACATTTTTGGCACCATTTTCTCGAAAGAATATTTCAAAGTAGTCAAATAAGAAGATAAAAAAAAAAAACACATCAAAAACAACAAAAACATAGTTTTTCTTCTCGTTTTGTTTCTTATGCCTAGATATAGATATATAAAAGGTAGATTCATTAAAAAAAAAAAAAACCTGAAAATCCAACCATCCATAGGGGTAGGACCATGAGGAGTAACAACACTAGTTGCTAGGAGACCTACTCTAGAGGATTCAGTGGAAAAACAGAGATGAGGACAAATATTGACTCTAATTGAAAGACAGACCTTGTTGGACTTCGAGGTAAAAAGGAAGCAATCACCAAAATAAAATCCTTTCAAAGGAAGACAAAAGGAAACAAGAAAACTAGTTGTTGAAAAATTAGAACAACCCGTCCTTGAAAAAATTAAGAGAGTTGAGGAAACACCAAATTAGCTTGATTTTGAAACATCAGAAATTTCTGAATAGGAAATGATTGGAGAATCAGAAGGATCTAATATGCCACTTATCACTCCTGAACAAAGACTTGAATATGAGAGACAACACAAAGAATGACAAAGAAAAAGAGAGGAAGAAAGGAGATTATAAGAAAAGAGAAAAAAAGAGAAAGACAGAATAATAGAAGCAAAAAGAAGAAGAGGAAAAAAGACAGTATAATAACAAAAGACCACATGATAACGAACAAGAAAATTATTAGGAAGCTACTTTAGGCTTCCCAATATTAGACAGAGGATAAATACTAGGAGAAGAAGTGAAAATGAAAAACATTCCACCTTCTATATTGCCCAAATTTTATGGAATGTGAACAGGAGATCCTGACTCATTTATGTTCGAATTCAATATCTTATGTAGAACTTATGGATACACATATAACACACACAAACTTCATCTCTTTCCTTCTGCTTTGAAAGCAACAACATTAAAATATTTTATGGGTTTAGGAGAACATACCATTGCTTCTTGGGATGATACGATTTTTTTTTTCTTAAAAAGTGTCGAGCCTATTGCAGGGCTGGAGACTCAAAATAAGATATTTTTAGAATGACACAACAAGAAGATGGAATTTTGGATGAATAATTATAAGGATTTCTTTACAATATACAAAAATCCAAACAACATTCTTTGAATATCAATACCATCCGCACAATTTTTGTTAAAGGTATTAGAGATGAATACTTAGATATTCTTAATGTAATGGGCAAAGGAGATATATCAAACTTAACATTTGATTAGATTGTTGAAATTTCTCAAAAATATTCTAGGGGAAGAGAAAAAAGTGGAAAAAGGGATGTTACATCAAGAGCTTCCAAATCTACAACAAGTGGGGTAATAAGAGAAAAATTAGGAAGTTTACTAGCAAATTTTAAAACCAATATTCTAAGCACTTTGGGAGCACAATTTGATAACTTAAAAGAAAATAAGGAGAAATAAGAACAAGATAAAATCTTAGAAATGTTTTTTCCAAAGTGTAGGAAGAAACATCCACTTAGAGAATTTCCTTGGGAAGGTATACAAGTGTGTGGACTTTGTAAAGAGAATCATGCAACTGAAAATTGTCCAAAACTAAAAGAATAGCAAATGTAAGATGTACAAGGGATATATTCTCCTTACTATATGGCACCAAGGATGCCTCAAAAATTCCCTCAGCAAAACCCCTAGAATTATCAGTATCCTTCTCAGAATTCATGGAATACTCCAATGCCATGGTAGGCTTGGCCTCTGCAACAATATCAAAACCAACCTACACAAGGTTGGAGAGGATATATTTATGGAAACCAATCACCTCAAAAAATGTATCCTCAACAATATCAATATCAACAATCATACCCTCAATGACCATTCCAATACCAACAATTCCAACAACATCCTCAACTAATTCCATTTCAACCACAAAATCCCACAGCAATGCTAACTCAACCTCAGCAGCTTCAACTTCCTTCTAAACAACGACCTTCTAGACCAACACAACTACCAACTCAACTAGTATCTAATCCAAGTAACAAAGTGGATAAGCTAGCATAAAATGTGGAGGAAGCAACATACTTTTCTACATACTCTATTCTTCCCATACAAGATGTCCACTTAAGGTCTAGGAAAGTGTTACAGAAATATTCTCCACCATTCATAGAAGAACAAACTGAACAAGTAGAACAAATTGAAAAATCTCGTCCACGAAATCAAAATCAGATGGGAAAAGTTATTATGACTCAAATGCCACCCTATCTAGAGAGGTTAGTACAACAGAAAATTCTAATGTCTCTACTTGCATTTGATATTTTTGAGGAATTGAAGAATTCTTATGTCAAAATTACTTTGTTATAGGAAATAAAAGATATTCCAATTTATTGAAAAAAATAAAGGATTTATGCATCAAGAAAACCGGCAGAAGCAAACGAGATCCACCTACAATCCAGGTCATTGGCAAATTAACCAGTCTCATGTCTACAAAAACAACAATTGAAAAATATATTGACCATGGGATCCCCATGGTTACCATCTTGATCAATAGCTTTTCAGTTCCAAACACTTTAATATATTTAGGAGGAGCTATAAATGTTATGACTACAGAGAGTATGAAACATTTGTAATTGAACAATATTAGACCTACTACTACAATTTTAGAGCTTGCAGACAGATCTAAAGTTGTACCAGAAGGAATATTGGAAGATATCATTGTTTCTCTGGATTCATTGGAGTATCCTATAGACTTTCTCATTTTGCATCCAAAATTTTTTTTGGAGGCAATCCTTTAATTCTAGGAAGACTGTGCTTAGCCACAACATATGCCTTCATTGGATGCAGATCGGGAAGTATGATTATTGCACATGGGGATGAACGGTAATATGTTACACTCTATCCTCCAGCAAAATATCCTTCTTTATTATCATTGCTTGATGAACAAAAAAACCAACAACAAAAAGAAACTCAATCTATTCTGAGTATTAATCAAGTCTATAATTTTAGAGAAGATGAAGAAAATAAGGATCTGTTAGACCTTTTCATCTCAGAACCTAATATTTCAGAGAAACTTAGAATAACAAAATATAGCTGCAAGCCATATTTTAAATCAGTGTTTGCAGGAAAAATATGTTATTCAATCATTTGAAAGTATTTTTCCTGTTAACTCAATTACCATTTCACAGAGTAAAATCATCGAAATCAGTCCTGGAAGGGATTTCAATATTTGTAATAATTTACAATCATCACAATAACAAGAGGTAATAGCACTGTTACAGA
Source organism: Pinus albicaulis (assembly GCA_034641835.2). Classification (NCBI taxonomy): domain Eukaryota; kingdom Viridiplantae; phylum Streptophyta; class Pinopsida; order Pinales; family Pinaceae; genus Pinus; species Pinus albicaulis. Next base: position 1,916,345,228 of record CM076575.1, read on the forward strand.
AGTAATCAAAATCTTTTGCTTTGGATTACACATACATGCAAGGAATTCATCCAAATACATTTATTCACCACATCTACACTAATGATCATATCAAACTAGTGAGACAACTGTAAAGAAGAATGAATCCTATGGTGAAAGAAATAGTGAAAGAGGAATTACAGAAATCGTTACAAGTTGGTTTCATCTACCCTATTTCTAATATTCAATGGGTTCCTCCCTTAGTTGTGGTGCCTAAGAAAAATGGAAAGTGGAGGATATGTGTAGACTATAGGGAGTTCAATAAAGCCATAGTAAAATATCATTTATTGTTACCATTTATCGACCAAGTACTAGATTCATTAGCTAGAAACAAATTCTTTTCTTTCTTGATGGATTTAGTGGATAAAATCATATTAAGATAGCATTAGAATACCAGGATAAAACCACATTTACTTGTCCATGGGTAACATATGCATATAATGATTTTCCCTTTGGGTTATGTAATGCACCTACTAATTTTCAGAGAGCAGTCCTTGAAATATTTGTTGCTCTAATTCATGAATGTGTAAAGGTATACATGGATGATTTCACGGTATATGGTGGAACATTTGATGATTATTTTAAAAATATTGAAATTTTTTTGACAATATGCATTGAGATAAATCTATCTCTCAGTAATAAAAAATTCTTTATGATTTTAATTGAGGGGATAGTGTTGGGATGCCATATTTCTTCTTCAAGAATCAACGTGGATCCAACAAAAATACAAGTCATTGTGAATTTAATGCCACCCAGAACACAAAAGGAAGTAAGAAGTTTCTTCGGATATGCAGGCTATTATAAGAGATTCATTCAAAAATTTTAGTAAAATAGCTCTACCTCTATTCAAGTTACTTGCAAAAGATGTTGAATTCTAATGGAAAAATAATTGTCAAAATGCATTTCAAATATTAAAAGAAAAATTGTGAGTTGCATCGATTCTTCGAGGACCAAATTGGTTGTTTCCATTTCATATATCTACTTATGCATCTGACACAGCTATAGGAGCATCACTTGGATAGAAAGAGAACTAGTTTAATTCTACCATATACTTCATAAGAAAAAACTTAAGACTGACATAATTGAACAATATAGTTACGGAAAAAAAATCTTAGATGTAGTGTATGCAATTAATTAGTTTAGGTATTACATAACTTGTTATCAAGTATTCATTCACACATATCATTCAACCATAATATACTTAATGAACAAAGTAATTACAAATGGCAGAATTACTAGATGGTTGTTATTGCTGAAAGAATTTAACATCATTGTACAAGATCAACCAGGTAAGGATAATCAAACAATAGACTTTCTATCAAGGATTCATTCACCTAGTGATCCAAATCATGTTTCAAATAATTTTCCAAATGAACATTTATTTGCTATAATTGTTAAAACTCCATGGTTTGCAGATGTAGACAATTGTTTATCATCTAGAATACTACCATGCCATTACACAAATAAAAAAAATAGAAATATTATTAGAGAAATTTCTAGATACATTTGGGTCAATGGTGACCTATTTTATACTAGCTCTAATCTATTAATAAGAAAATGTGTTAGAGAAGAGGATATTTTAAATATTTTGAAAGCATGTCATGATGAGCCATGTGGTGGTCATTTTGCAGACAAGAAGACATCATACAAGGTGCTAAAACTTGGCTACTATGGGCCAACAATCTTCAAGGATTCCAAAGCCTATGTTAAGAGATGTGAAAACTACCAAAGAAGTGGAAGACATGAGGTATTAGATAAAATGCCATTAAAGCCACAAGTACTGATAGATGCATTTGAGGAATGGGCTCTAGAATTTTTGGGAGAAATAAACCCACCCTCAAACATACATAAATGCATTCTAGTATGTACAAATTATGTTAATAAGTGGGTGGAGGAAAAGGTAGTGGCAAGATAAACAAAAGAAACAGTGACTTATTTTCTATTTGAAGAAATATTTGTAAGGTTTGGAGTTTCAAGACAAATGTTTACAGACCAGGGAGCACAATTCACCACCAAGCTTGTAATGGATCTTATAGAAAAGTACAAGATCAAACACATAAAATCTACTCTATACCATACCTAAGAAAATGGACAAGTGGAGTCCACTGACAAAGTTTTGGATAATTTCATGACAAAAACTATGCAGTTGAATAGAAAAGAGTAGTCGGAAAATAAAAGAGATGCATATAGGATCACAGGGAAGAACACAACTGGATTTAGTCCATATCAGTTGGCATATGGTAAGGAAGTCCTGTTACCCATTTATTTTCAAAAACATACATATAAACTAGTAGCAGAATTGGGAATCGAACTATCCGAAGCGCAACAAAAATGAGTGATGCAATTAAATGAACTAGATGAAATAAGGCATCAAGAAGTATAACATACATCTCTAGTGCGAGAATAAAGAATAAAATGGCATGATCGATTCATCAAGAATAATTTTTTTCATAAAGGAGACTCGGTACTATTGTTTGAATCCAAGTTTAAGGATTTCAAGGAAAATTTTACAACTCATTGTCTTGGTGCATATGAAATAGAAGAGATCTTTGACAATGGAGAAGTTAAAATGAAAACAATAGATGAAGCATCAATTTCAATTTTAGTTAATGGACATAGGCTTAAATTATACAATAAGCCTATCAATAAAGATGATTTTTTGAAAATAATTTCAACAGAAACTGATATGGAAATAATGGAACAAGATAGTGATTTACCTTCCTTCCAGAATAAAAAATAAAATAATAAAATATATAAAAAAAATAATAAAATAATAAAGAGTTTGGTTGTGAAAATCCAAGAGACTGTCACAATACAAACTCGAATTCATATCGGAAAACCAACTTGTTTTGCCAATATGGATTCTCTATTTTGTTTTGTTTTTACTTCAGTGTGATTTTTCATAATTAATCCTCCATGAAATGCAAGAATTGAGGACAAGTCTTAACATAAGCAAGGGGGAAGTTCGTAATAAAACTATGCAAATAGTTTGAGCAGTTGTATTACAGAAGGGACCTTATAAATCATTGAAAATAATATACAAGGGACCTCAATTACATGATAGAAGCAACCTGAAACATTGCTGAAAATTACATGTTAGAAGGGCCTTGAGTAACATCAATATTCAAGGATCCTGAATCAATATCAGATGCAAAAAACATGAAAGAAAAAATAAGTCTCTACATTTCATCAAATTTATCTTGGAAAAACTATAATTTTGATAATAAGGAAATCATCAACCATCAACTAGTATTTTGACCAAAGGAGTATTTACATCAAGCTATTTTATGGGAGTACAAATACAGTAAGTGAAAAAAAAAATTGCTCTTAAAATATTGAATTTTTTGAAATTTTTTTACAAATTGTTAAAACTAATTTATCCTGATATGCATTCCATTACACTTACCACATTACATTTTACCTTTATCCTACCTACATTCAAAAAAACTTCCTTCATTATCCTACCCATCATAGTCATATTCATTATAATCCTATTCCTATTCATTACCCCTTTCCTACATTAACCCTCCTACATTAACCCCATTCCTATTCATCATTCCATATACCATTACATTAATCCCAATCATTTTTTAAAGCATTTGGAGAAAAAATAAAGGGCTCAATATTTGAATTGTTGTTGACCTACAAAAATAACAAGGTTAGTGTCATAATGGAAAATTTAATTTTAAAAATGACCATTCTAGGGTCATTATAAAATTAAATTAAGCAATAAAAATATGAAACCTAAAACTATAAGTGCAATATGAAAATATATCATATGACAAAATCTAAGGCATGGAATGAGTGCAATATGAAAATGACAAAACCTAACTATGAAATTCAAATACAATGCAACGAAGGACATGAAATTATGATGCATATAAACTAAGGTAGGGGCATGAAGCATAATGAGGGTGGCTATGAATGAAAAACGAAAAGGAAGAGAACGTGGGATGTGGTGACAAGACGTGTGTAAACACTTTGGAGAAAGGACATCATGCAAGATAGAGGAACGTAGCCATAGAGGCATGTGAGTTAGGAGTCAACATATGAAATGGTCAACATATTTTAAAAACATAGTGTCAGGCCACAATTCAAACCTTGTGAAAACTATTGTAAGCTTTCGCCATTAAAAATAGACAGAGCTATGTGTTTGCATTCTCTTTCACCATCATGGCCATAACTAGGCTGAAATAGAAGAGGACGATGTTGTGAAACCACAGGAACGCGTTCAAAAACCTCGTGAAAGATGAAATAATTTTGAAAACATAGATAAGAGATTGTGGAAAACACATAGAAACCTAAGCCAATAAGGAACATCATAGGAAAAATAAAAGAAGTGTGGAGAAATAAGAAGAAGGTGCATTTATTTTAACAAATATTGGAGGTCAAGATCTCTGTTTGCTGAGTTGATCAAGCGCTCCAAAAAACTGCAGAAATATTGTGAAGAGAACAGGTAAGTATTGACTCCAGATTTTCGTCATTGCTGAACGGATTTTAGGAATAAGTGAGAGCTCATGATTTTTTTTGTTGAATAATGAGTTAAAATTGAAGTTATAAATTCATGTATTTTCCACCATTATGCATGACTTTTCCACCTATGAAACTTGTGGATCCTTAGATGTCAAAGAAGAGTTTTAACAGAATTAGTATTGAGTAAACATAGGAGCACGAAGTTGAAATCAAATAAAAATCATGGATTTATCTAGATGAAGTAAAACGAAATCTAAATCCTTCACATATAGCCACGAAATTGTCACATAAAAAAAAGAGAGAGTTTTACACAGTGTGTGATTATTGAAATTCAGAGTGAGCTATTTGCTGTTGTTTTACACAAATAGTGAGAAAAATTTGTTTCAATTTCAAATGCACAATGAGAAATTTTCTCTGTAGAAGAAGGATCAAGTATGAGTTTATGAGCAGAAGGACACTGTAGAATAATTATTTATAATCATTACAAAATGAATTTAGTTTTAGAGGCACAAAATTCATTTCTACACCAAAAATAGAGGAAAATTTTTTAAAGTTTTTTTTTTTTTTGATAAAACAAATATTAGAAAATGGGAGATAGAGCAATAAAAACATTTTCACAATTTTTTTATGATATTTATACATAATTTCTATATATATATATATAATTTCTTGCAATGGAACAAATGTTGAAGAAGATTAATTTCACTTCTTTTGAGGAGCATTAGAGAAGAGGTAAGCATAATTATCATGAATAAGTCAGCATAGATATATATGTATACATTAATTTTATTTATGATGAGAATTGACAGTGCAAGTGTATATAAATTGGTTTACAGAACACGTGGCTACCAAAATAAAACCAAATGAATTCTAAATAGAGAATTGGGAAAATGAGACTATAGAAAAACTATATCAGGCTTGACTGATAAGCTTCCTACAAATATTTTAAGGGCACATTGAAAGTATCACAAAGGAACTCATAAACAATTATGCACATGAACAAACCATGGTGGGGAACCTATATATTCCATTAAGCCTAAAATTCATTTCTCAGGATTTATATCTTCCACTTTCAGGAGAACAATACCATAAGGGCTTACATTTCAAAGACAAAGGGTGGAATTTCTTCTTGGAAAAAGATAGGAAAGGATCATTTGATAGGACAAAGGGAATTCCAAGGGAGTGACTCAATGAGCCATGGGAAGAATTGGTGTTAGTTGTACAAATATTTTTCACATGTGACACCAGACACAATGTAGTACATATTTATGACATCATACTACTCTAGCATATAAAGGGAGAAGTTAAAATTTATTTACCATACTTCTTCTCCAAGAGCTTGGTTAAAATGATAGAGGGTGTGAAAAATGAGACTAAACCAAAGGAAACACAGATATACCACCAGGGACTTATTCAAATTCTTGTAGAATATCAAATGAAAAGCAAGGGTGTAGTGTGGAAACAATTTTTAGCACAACATTATTTTTAGGAACAAGTAATAGAGAATAATTGAAACTAGTTCAAGAAAAAAAAGCATAATGAACTCTCCCTTCTACCCTAGGAAAAGGTCCAAGAAACAACAAGATACTATCATGGTTGAGATAGAAACATATTTTCTATCTATTCCCAATAGACATAGGAGGAAAATTCAAGAATAAACAAGTATCAAAGAGAAAGATCCTAAAATACAATTTGTTGAAACAACACCCACATAAAAACAAATTGATGAAATCATTGAGAAAATTCAAAGAAAAGTCCATGAGGAACCATTGGAGAAAGATTGATACTTTGACAATGTCGAAGTAGGAGCCACCTCATTTGCCAAAGATACAACAGAAGAGGAGAGGGAGCTACACCTTAACAAAATAAAGGAGTTAACATATCAATTAGAGGTAATAAGAATTCTATAAAGGCATTTGAAAAAGGAAAACAATACATACAAAAATGAAAAACTGATCAAATAAAATGAAAAGTTAAGTCATAAATTTGGAAAATTAGAAACAAATAATACTCTTCTTTCTATGCAAGATTACAAGTGGCTTAATGAAAAAAACACATGGAAGTACAAGTATGAGAGGAAAAAGTTCATGGATACCATCTACAAGGGAGAAAAGTACAAAGTAATTGATTTTATTCTACAAGCAGCACAACAAGAGGCATCAGGATCAGGCATAGTGGCTACATCAAAGCTCAGAAGGCCTAAGAGGAGGAAGAAAGCATGAGGCCATTCTTGAAAATCAGCAAGGGGGAGATGTTGGCCCTCATTTTTATCAAATTTTGCTTATTAGATACACTTAATTTTCATTATATCCAACCATTTACCATCCATATACACCTTATTTTTACCAATTTGTTCATATTAAGGTATATAAATTATGTTTTTCAATTTTTATATGTTTTTACAAAAAATGGATTTTGAGTGCATTTTTGGACAGGGCTAAAAATTCCCGTAACAGCTTCATTGAATTCATACTTGTAGGACACATGGGCATGAGATGAGAACATATTTAGAAATATTTGGAACCAAATATTTACATGTACCTATTGTTTCAGTTAAACTGAGTTGAAACATGCCCGTTCAAAGCTGGTCAAACATGACCTCTCATTTAAGAAATCCCTAGGAAATAGGCCAAAATTAGTATTTTGTGCGATTTTTTAGATTTTGAGTGATCAAATGAATGATGTTGACCAAGATATATGGGATAAGGATAGAAATGAATTTTAGAGACATTTTAGTCAAGTTTTTTCATATTTTTGTATTTAAGCCAAGAACATTGGAGGCATGAACATGCAGAATTTTTATGCTTTCACTTTGATATTTATGAACGTTGTGAGTTAATTGAAGAAAAAAGTTCTATCTTATTTCAATTTTTGAATTTTATGAATGATTTATTGAGTTCCAGTAGCTAAGAAGTACTTTCGGTGTGTGAGGGAAGGGTAGAGGGCCCCCACATCGAGCTAAGTGTGCTTTCTAGTTAATTTAGCTGAAATTTCGTAAACTAGTTTTTCTTCATGTTCAAATAAATTAATTAGATGTATGATGATCTATTATGTTTTTTGATGAATCTTATTCAAAATTATAAATCTGCATATGAAGGTTCAAACCAATGTTTAAGTTAAAATCTCTTTCTATCTGATCAAACAATAGAAACATGAATTCATCTTCCTTTCTTTTGTTTAAATTTATTTTCTAAATTTCCAGTTTTCATAAAATGGAATTAATGATGAATGAACTTATAAAGAAGGAAAACATGGACCTTCTTAGTTAGTAGCCTCTTCTCTTATTCTTTTACGCATCTTAAGCTATTTTTCATTAGTGATTTTGATTTCTATTCATGAAGTAGTATTATAGAAAAGGTCAACCTGCTTCCCCTAAGTTAGGAGCCTCTTCTTCTGCTTATTACATATTTAATTAGAAATTATTTACTTAAGTTTTATATTTGTAATATGAATTTCCTTCAAATTCAATAATTCATCTTCTAAAATCGACTGTAGTTGAAATCCATATATTTTGGACATGCTTCCAAGTTTTACAAACCCATATTGATGATTAAATAATTGTGTTAGGTTACCCAGTAAATTGGCCCAACAAAAGGGACCTAAAATCCTAAATGAATTAACAAGAGTTTAAGGTATAGCCGGCTTACCTAATCATAAGATTTCGACAAGTGAATTTTAGGGACCACTCATTTCAGCTTTTGAGTCATGAGACTGTGACACCCCTCCTGTCCCACTCCAATATCCCTATGAATTTTTATTCCTTATGGAAAACCAAAATTCTTTGTAGAAGTAACATTAGGGAGGATTGACTTGATATATTATACTATCACCTTGGTAATCACTTTTTAGATTCACTTACATGGAGAAATGGGTTTGAAACCATGAAATGACCTTGGATTTTCCATATTTGGGATCAGAGAAATGAAGTTTTAATTGAAATAGGCCAACATTATCTAATATTTTCTATAATTATCCACCACACTGAAACGTTTTCAGCCAAATAGAAAATATAGAACCAAAAATATTTCAATAGAAGAACCATTTGGGTCAAGAATTTTTTCCATCTATAAACTGTACAAAAACCATTTCAAACCCTAATTCATGATTTCCTCCATCAAGTTTAGGTTATCTTCCTAATCCAAAAACCTTGGGAATAGTTTAGCTAATAATATAATCTAATCTTTAAACAATCCTTCTCTAGAATGATATAGTGAATTAAATTGAATCATCTAGATACTTTCTAGTTCCTTAAAGTAAGAAACCCAAGCCCCATTTTGACCCTTGTTTGACCTCAAATTTTACATGGTTTCACCCAAATTTTTCTTTATGAAGACCAATGCTTATATCCATTTCCTAATAGTATCACCCTTTAGGTGCATACTTTTGAATCAATACCATAACTATAAGCATCATAAGGTAAATCATTAGTTGAATATGCATTTTCTTTACTTTTAATCCTTTAACAATGTTTCAATTATCTTTTGTTAATGATGGTGAATTTTGAGGAACAATTCTTATGACACATGAAGAGTTATTTTTAATGTACTTCATTTTTAACTAACAAAATATGGTTTTTTATCCCATTCCATAGTTTTTCATATGTCCAATTATCCTAGTGAAAATTAGGCACATGGGTTTTATATATTGGAGGCTTGGTATGCTTTCATGTAACTTGAATCATGCCAAAATCTTCAATAATAGGTGTGGAATATTAGTCAATAATTTTTTCAAAATTATATGAATGAGATCTTTCTCTTTACATGTAAGCATTTGAAAACTCACTAGTGGTTGATATATTTGATCTTATGACTAAGATCGAATAATATATATTCAAAAGTTGTTGTTATCCAAAATTATTTGAAAATTGACAAAATTTGATTAGTTTTTTTACTTTGTTTCCACAGGATGAGATGGGCCAGATATTGTAGACAAAATATCTGATTCATGAAGCCTTTGGTTCACAGTTATTCCACTTATGAAGACATAACTAAACCATTTTGATGCATCCTGAAACACTATTGTTATTCACTAAGATTTGGATCAAACAACCATAACATATATTTCTCTAAAATGTACATACGATTAATCAAAACAATGTAACAATTTTTCCTTCGGATCCATGGGATTAGAGGACATGATCATATCACCAATTGGGGTATTTTCATAAATAAAATGCATCATATCATTTCATGCGGATATATATTAGATAGGGACATGTAACATATTTTTCTTAGTATAATAGCATTGGATTTTATTGTTATTTTGTGGCACTGGTGTTAGTATATTTTTTATATCTAGGCGTCCTTCTTAGAAGGAAGGAAGTTTCCCCTCCTTAGGTAGGAACTCTATGAAAAAATATTTATTGTCTTTAACATTTTATTAATTTCTATGCATTTTACTTCTTCATAAGTTTTATTTCTGGGATAGTTTAAGTGATTGGTTGAAATATTGATTAAGGTCATCTAATAAAAAAAATTTATGTTCATTCACTAGTATATGATACCATATGATCTAATTAGTTATTAAATATTAATTTCATCTTGTGCAAGCTATGGAAATATAGTATGCATAAGGAAACATATCTATATTATATTTCCTTTACCTAATCCAACCAAACGCCATATACCCATTCATAGTTTGAGAGGAAGTGCTTGTTTCTTTAAGACTATTTATGCAAGTGTGACTTAAGTTCTCTTTAGTTATATGTAATACTCTAGTTTTGATTCTACATTTCCTATGCTTGCACCCTCAAAGTTAAAGATCCCCTAGTTGAAGATAAAATGTATAAGGTTTATACATATAAATAATTTAACATTTTGGCGTAATTTATGGGGATTTTTATAAGGAGATTATGGATTTGGAAGGTAAGTTTATTTTAAATTATATATCTTAGAAGAGGAGAAATGGTAATACACAAAGATGCCTAGTTCATAATTGCTAAAGGGGTTCTAGCTTGACACATCCAATTTAGTGGATTTCAAAAAATACTTACTTTTTATTTCATGAAAAGTTTTAGTGTAGCTTATTTTCAAGTGTTGCATGAAAAGGGTAACATTTATTATGTCAATAAAAAAATTGGTGACAACAATGTCTCAGTAGCATGTGTTTCATGAATACATGCCTAGCTTCATAATTTTTTTGTGTATTGTGCAAGATTTTAGTTCTTTTATTAAAAAAAAATTCTCACTTGTAAAGACCCCACACACTAACCCATGTTGGAGAAGAGGGTTAGAAAACCCATTGGTAAGACTTCAAGGAGGATTAAGACAATTTGGATAGAGGATCTTACTCAAAGAATTCTCTTAGATCTCGGCAACATCTAGAAACATTTTAGGAATTCAAGAAGAATAAATCTTGATAGCCTTTAGGAATATACGCTAAAATAGAGAATAATTTCCATGTCCAACATAAATAATAAGATCCAGAAGATACCAAGTATCCATCGAATACATTTGATGAAGGAATTGAGGAACCTCCACTATCTACATCACCAAATCTTGTATCTAATCAAGAAACCAATCATCAAGGGAATATGTTAAGGGAAGACATACAAAAAAGGGATGATGAATAAGATGCACAAATAAAATATTATAAAGAATAGGACCAAGAGATTTATGACTACATTGAAAGATGGCACTAGATAATAATCGTGCAAGAGAAATACCTTATGCTTCAACATTTCTTCCCACCACATGTAGAATATCAATTGGTTCTTCATATTTAGGTATATATCAAATTTTATATTTAAAATATTAATATGATTTAATTTTTAATCTTGTTACATGGCTTCAAAAGAAATATACCTTTACTAGAGAAAAAGTATTTTTTTCAAGTAGGGTAGAATAGTGTAGTGTGTAGTGAATAAATAAATATGCTTGTTATGCAAATCAGCTCTTCTAGTATAGCCTAGCAAGGATCTAGTTGGAGAAAAGGAAATTGACCATATCTCATATAAGCATGGCTGTCTGTTTCAACAAAAAAAGTATTTTCTCTATAATATTCTTCAATGATTGGATTTTTGAATGTTTTCTACCATATTTAGGAGGTTGATCACATGGGTAGAGTTTTATACAAGAGGTAATAAGGAAGAATAATGTTGGTTTGATCAAATACCATATTTTTACCAACCTTTCACTTCACTTTCAAACCATATTTCTCTTTCCCATACCCTTACATTAAACTATTTTCATGATTACATCAGTTTAGACTTATTATTTTACAATGCATTTTTTTTAGTGTTTTTGTGTGAATCTATGATTAAATATTGGAAAAATAACATGTTTTCACTTATATATAAAAGTGGGATGAGTTTCATGATCTTTGTAGGTGTATTTGAAGACTCCAAAAAAATCATATTTTCCCACCAAGCCCCAAATTCAAAATTTTTCTTCAAGCCCTTGAATATTTGATGAATATTTGGGAGATTCGTTCAAGCATACTTCATGGACAAGAACTATGGAATTTTTGATAAGATTACTTATCAAATATATTAGATATTTTTGAGAGTATTTGTAGCAATTTTACTTTCTAAGTGTTAGCACATGGTTATAACCACATGCAACATTTGTGGATCTAGGAGGGATTTGTGTATCTCAAATATTTTTTAGTTATCTCAAGTTTATATATAAATAGGATTGTATCCTCCATTTGAAGAGGACTATTGGAGAATGTATCCAACTTATGATGGAATAGAATCAAGCCTCCTTTTACATAAATTACATTCTATAGCTTTAGATGTAAATTTATTTAATGCAGTGTATGAATTTATGGAATAGTTTGTCTCTTTTCTCTTAGGAGAACTGAGTTCACTCCAAATGGATCAAGGAATCATTTTATTTCATTATAAATAGTTTTGAATATTTGTTAGATTTAGATTTTGTGTTACAATATTGATTGTTGATAGTTCCCATGAAACATTATGAAGATACCTCCTATAAGAGAGCCTAGTGTTTTCTTTCATACAAAAACTAAGTCATGTAAATCATCTTAATGCTTTCTATAGGTTTATGTGATGTAGTGTTTTCATTGGGAATACTTCATAATTTTGATTGTTTATAGGTAGTTTGAAACATTATCGAAGGACCTCCTATAAGGAAACTAAGTGTTTTCTTACATATAACAACCAAGTTTTTTGAGGTTAGAGTTAGATTCCTACTCCTGCATATATTTTTTTCACATCATCACAAGCTTATGAGTATCCTTGGTTGATAATTTAATGAAAGAAATCTAAGAAATTGAATTTCCCGAAATTTTTGGCATCGTTGTTATGGATGATGCTAAGGGATTAGGCATTAGGAATTTAATTCAGTACCACTATTTTTCTTTTGTTTGATTCATGAAAAAACTAACTCATGTTGAAAGGATGACTTGGTGACAACAATTTATTAGTAACATGGGGTAGTATACATAGGGGTTAGCTTTGAATCCCATTTCTAGTTTCATATGTAAAGCACGATAAATAGGATGCATAAATCTCAATCAATCTTTGCACTATAAGAGTTTCGAACTAACCCATTTATGGATAGAAAATATAGAATGATGTTCAAGCATTTGGAGGAGATCCAAGAGAATGACGACTAAATTGAAGATTGGTTTCAAAAGGTGACTAGGCCATAACATTATTCCAGTCTTCAACAAATCCTAGCATTTAATCCAAATGTGCAATTGATCTCTCATAGCCTAATGAATATTGAGGTATATTTTTCAAACTTGGATTTGAGCATATTCAAGTATATGAGTATTTCTCTTTCAAGTATATATATATCTTTCTCAAAATATATTAGGATAGAATATGAAAATAAGACCAAGATTGGTGACTTTTTGAAGTTTTTAATTTTCAAATTTGATTTCATTCATTTTTTGAAATTTTTTATTTGGTAGTGCAGTAAGAGCCACCTCATTCACTAACCATTAGTAGGAAGACTTACACAGGAAGGGAGATTTGTGAAGAAAGATAACCATTAGACTATCAAAAGCTAGAGATCTGTGAAGAAAGTGAACCGTTAGACTATAAAAAGCTACAATTTGAGGTCTGAAATCGAATTATTCTTATATTAATTTTCAATTTTGAGATTCCAATTACATAAAGAGTTGTTGACTATGCTCTCTTCTTACACCTGGTGTGACTTGGAAGATGAGAAGGGGAAAATTGGATAATTTAGATTTGAAATTTCATAATAAAAAAAAGGTGACTAAGAGACCTAAATTTACCATTGATTTTAAAAAGAAAACATTTTGCTTAAAATTTGATCTTTAATTGTCAAATAAATTTGTCCCATAATTTTCTACAATAAGTATTTTTACATTATTAAAAATAAATCCCTATTTTTTAAGAACATTTCAACAATAGTTTCACTATTTTATTATTAAATAAAAAATAAAACAACATTAAAAAATAAAAATTATGATTTTTTTTAATTAAAATAAAAAAATTATTAACACTTCTAAATATAAAAATAAAAAAAATATTAAAAAAAATATTAAAAATAAAATAAAATATATATTAATTAAAAAACCATTTAATAATTTGTTTTTTAATTAAAATTTTAAAGCCCATGTCATTTTGCACTATGTGTATATGTGAGGCCAAGCTATAAGACAATTCCAAACATATATAGGTGAGGCAAAAGGAGGCCATGACTCACATCTGAGCCCGAATGAAGACCGGCCACATCGGTATGACCATGGGGAGAGACCTCACAAAGTAAACGGACAGTATGACCATGGGATGAGAAAACATATATATTTAATTAAAAAATAATAAAATAAAAAAACCTCCCTCAAAAATAAATTCCAACCAAGAAATTTATAGAGGGAGTCTAGGCAAATGTTTTCTCCATCAACCTACAAACAAAACCTGCAACAAAAATTCTGAGTTTTGGCTTAATGTTTTCCCAATTTTTATAAGAATAAATTAGTTGCGAGATTCATTGGTTTTGGAAAGAGCATAGCTACAATTGGAAATCAAACATTTTGGTGGCATGAAATTTCTTGACAAGTTCCCAAGAGAAGTTAGACACTTGGATTTTTTTCTCAACAAATGCAAATTTATTTTGTTGGGCATTTCTCAAATTATTGCCTCGATAGTCAAATTTGTTGAATAGTTAATATTTTTAAATTTAAGTAACGTTTTTATGGTTCCTATTTCAAAAATCTTAATTGCGTTTTATTGGTAGGTACTTGAATTTTTAAAATACAGGTCTAGAGTTCAAATCCATAGAGGCCAAAATTTGTTAACTATTCGACAATTTGGGCAATCCTTAACTAGGCAACAATTTCTATACCATGTGGCGACATTGGATTCATCTATGTGATATCATATTATTACTCATCATTGTTTTCCCAACAAATTTCCAACTCTTCCTACCACATCAAAAAATGACCAGTCAATGCCACGTCATCGCCATGTCAGCAGTCCACATCACTACCAGGTCATCATTGCCACATCATCTTCCACGTGGCACTCTCTCATGATTCCACGTGGAATACATGAAATACATTTTTACTATTTTTCTAAACCTTCAAACATCAATAAATATTTCATATGACATTTGTTTGATGTGATTAAAGTGTCAGGAAGATGTCAATGAGTTCTACGAGATGAGATAAGTTTCATTAGCATTTGAGACAATAAAAAAATGGTCATTTTTTATGAATTTTACATCAATTGGACTTGAAAAAAGAATTAAATCATTAAAAGCATGTTTTTGATATGAATTTTTTTAACCCATTTTTTGAATCACTAAAATTCGATATGAAATGATGAAATTATCAACAAAATACTAACAGGTCGTCCAAGGTACCACTTCTTGGCAGGTAAAAATGAATTTCCTTTTTACTTGTCTTCCTTGAATTTGTTTTATTAACACTATTTATGAAATTTTTGCATATATATCTTATGAAGAGAGACTAATCACCTCTCTCCTTCGCGAAGCTTATGTTTTATTACAAATTAGTGCTATGCTTTTGTAGGTTCCAAGAAGATCAAAGAAGATCAATTTATGCACACGTTGTTTTCAAACAGAAATTTATTTTTCAAAAAGAACACGAAGAAGTCAAGTCCATTCCAAATCACATCCATAATACCATTTCTACTCATTCATTTGCATCTTTCTAAGCTTGCGGTCCATCCATGAATTTCAATCTTCCTAAAGCATAACTTCAAATCATTTTTCCTTTGCAAGTTTCAGACTTTCCTACATCACTTACATTTTATTCCTAACCCATGAATAAAGTCATTCAACTCACTTACAATATTGAGTTACGTCATTTTCCTTTTCCTTTTTCAAAAGAAAGCATGCTTGGTAAATGAAAATATTTCATTTATGGACCCATAAATCATTACAATATACTCGTGTTAGATGATGGGGGATACATTAAGGCCCTCCTTCTAGCAATTCTTGACCCATCTACTTCAACACATTATTTGGGTTTGAGACTATATTTATTTTTAGTACATTGAAGATTGCATGCATTAATGGCAAGTTCTCTTGCCAATGAACAATGGGAATACATCAATATCCCTTGTTTTTTGGATCTTATAGTTTACTCGACTTCAGCTTATTTATTCGTACCTGGTTAGATGTACTTCATAATATTGATTCTCATTGACATTAATGGTGAGTAGTCTCGTGTTAGTTAATGACATTCATTAATGGTTAGTAATATAACAATTTATTTCTATGCTCTAAATCAGAAAAAATATTCACATAGAAAAGAATTATGCCACGATGTAGATATAAATGGAGATAATCAGTTCCATGACACTTACAACATCTTGTAGCAGTGCTCCAATAAATCAAAATATAGCTCTAGAGTTTAGCACCAAAAACCTAGTTCTAGAAATAAGATCGTATAAATTTACTAATTTCATATCTCATTCTATTTTCATACAATCCAGCAGACCAAATTGTTTCACTTCAATATCGATGATCCAAAAATATTCCATCCATACAAATATCTCTCATATGCATAGCTCAAGACCTTCTCACATAGGTGAAGGTATGTTGTTTTCCACTCTTTAATCAATAATTCCTTGAATGCTAAAATACATGTATTTGGAAAATTCCCTATTTTTCCTTTCGTATCCTTCCCTATTTCATGTCATTCTATGTCTTCCTTATTTTCTACATTTTCCAAGGATGGAAAAGACCTTGAGTTGGGGGGTGGGGGATTATTCATCATTCCTTAAATTCATTCAACCATTTGTTTTAGATATTCACCATTCCTTATATCCATTACACTATTTGTTGATCCCATATTTCATAACCTCATATCTTGTTTACCAACATGTTTTGCCCAATTGAAAATTTTTAATCTTATCAACACCTTTATTCACTTTCATAATGCATCATTGGTTTTCATATGAGGCATACATTCTAAGCAAAACTACCATAGGGAGGATGTTGAAAATAATTTTTGTAGCTATAGAAACATATATTTTCAATAAGCTCTTGATGATTTAGTGTTTTCCTATACATATCCTATTTCAATAGCATGTTTTGCACAACAATTTCAAGAAAATGAAGTTAAAAATATTGAATGTTTGATGCAAACATTACCGAATCATCATTTGCAATGTATTCATATGGTTGAATTTTCACGATAATTCTTTGTTGTAGTAATAAGATTAAAAATGAAAGTGTTGTCACACAAGAACCAACACTTGCAATATTTATGGTTGTCACACAAGAACCAACTATAAGAAAGATGTTTCTTCACATCAAAAAAGAAGACTCCATCACACAGTTCAAGAAATTCAATGCAAGTTTGCATGAGGAAATGCAACCCCTTCAGTTGGGGGGAATGTTGGGTCGCTAAAATACCATCTCTTTACCAACCTTTCACTTCAATTTCAATTCAATTTTAAACCATATTTCTCTTTCCCATACACTTACATTAAATTGTTTTCATGATTACATCGAGTATAGACTTATAATTTTCCAATGCATCTATTTTAGTGTTTTTGAGTGAATTTATGATTATATATTGGAAAAATAACATACTTTCACTTATATATGAAAGTGGGATGAGTTTCATGATGTTTGTAGGTGTATTTGAAGACTCAAACAAAGTCACATTTCACCGCCAAGCCTCAAATTCGAATTTCGTCTTCAACCCCTTGAAGATTTGATGAAGATTTGGGAGATTCCTTCAACCATACTTCATAGAGAAGAATCATTGAAGTTTTGATAAGATTTATTATCAAATATATTATATATTTGTGAGAGGATTTGAAGATATGTTACTTGATAAGTTTTAGCACATTGATGTAACCACATGAGACATTTATGAATATAGGAGAGATTTTTTTACACAAATTTTTGTTATTTAACTCAAGTTTATGTAAAAATAATAGTGCCTCCTCCATTCCAAAGAAGAGGAACCTTGGACCATGTATCCAATTTATGACGGAATGGAATAAAGCTTCCTTTTACATAAATTTGAATTCTATAATTTTATATGTAAATTCCTTTAATGCATTGTATGAATTTATGGAATAGTTTGTCACTTTATCTTACGAGAATTGAGCTCACTCCAATGGATCAAGGAATAATTTTATTTAATTTTAAATAGTTGCACATATTTATTAGGTTTATATGGTGGGTTATAATTTCTATTTTTGATAGGTCCCATGAAACATTACAAAGAGACCTCCTATAAGGGAGCCTAGGGTTTTCCTCCCTACAACAACTAAGTAATGTAACTCATCTTAAGGTTAGGTATGGGTTTATATTATTTAATGTTCTCATTAGGAATACTTGATAATTTTTATTACTGATAGGTCTTGTGAAACATTATTGAAGGGCCTCCTATAAGGGATCTTAGTGTTTTCTTGCCCACAAAAACCAAGTTTTCTTAGCTTAGAGTTAGTTTCTATTCTTGCATATTTTTTTTTGATATAATCACAATCTTATGAGTATCCCTCATTTATAATTTAATGAAATAAATTTAAGAAATATAATTTCCCGGTAAAGAATAATTTTTTTTTTATGTGGTATTATAAGAAACCTATAGTAAAGATAATTTTTAGTAAGTATTAGAGGTATGTTTTGAATATAGTTTATAAGTTTCTCTTATTTTTAAAATAATCACCATCTCACCCTCTATTATGTTGATACTTATAGCAATAAATATTGGTAGTGTTTCAATAAGTTTATGAGTCTTTGGTCACATGAAATACATAAAGCTGCTAGGAAGACATGTAAGTAACCATATTGAAGAGAAAACTCTTGCAACATAATTCATGCATACTTGTAAGTATCTATGGTATATTAAAAGGTCAACTTGAGTTATACTATAAATATGGAATTTACTTACATTCTTATTATAATTAATTCATAATGTGATTTCAAAAAACCTTGTAGTTCTTGTATAAAATCCTTGAAACTATGAAACTACTAATGAGAGAAAAATGCTCTATGAAAGACACAACATTTCTGTACCAAAATTTTGTTGAAAGAAAACAATGAATAAAAAAAAAAATCACACATAGAACACAATAATTTATTTGGAGAACCCAACTGGGGAAACCCACTCTTTCTTCTATTAAATCAATTGAGAAATCTAATCTATTACAATGAATCTACTTCAAGACTGAATCACCTACAATATTGATCAACCCTCTTGTTGTCGGTACGACAAACACCCTCCAAAATTTTTCTTACACTTGAATTTTGCAAGCTACTAAGGATCTTTCGATATATCATTCTATGGTAACTTGGTGCTTGTCTAATGGTTTTCAAAGTGTTAAGACTTCTTCTAAATTTCAAAGCCACTTTCTGACACATGCTTTGTCTTTGATGATTTCACAAACACACATATTTTTATGTAAGCTTATATATGAATTTGTTGTGCTATAGAACAACCCCCCATTTATTCTTATAAATGGGGACCCTTTCGAAATAAATAGGAAATTCTTTTTATAATTTCCTAAAAAAAAAAACTTAGAAAATAAATATTTTTTGTTTTTACCTTAAAGTGCATTGCATATCACATATGTTATTTCAAAAAGACCCATAAAATGTAAAGTGTGAAAATTGCAATCTACGCTCAAGCTTTTCTGAAGATATAATTTAAAAGAATTTTTGCAAAAAACCTCAATCATGTTTACATTTACTTTTCGCACCGCACTTCATTTAACAATAAAATATTTAAGAGAAAAATCATATAAGTTTGTGATAACTGTAGACCCGACAAGAAAATAAACCAGTAAACATAAAACTTTCAGCTATCATGGTCACCTCAGGTTTTCACAATTTGCATTTCATTCAACTTATAAAATACACTTAATCGTTATCCCATAAAAGTTCTGATCTGCGATTTGTACAGATTGCATTTCGCAACCTTTAAGGGTAAGTATCACAAAATATTATAAGTTATAATCTACGATATGATGATTAACGTCATTTAATGAATCAAGCATGGAAAACAACTTGTGTCACATCCAAATGAAATTTAAGATCGTAACAGATTTAAAACGATCGATAGATCTTATGTGTGGAGATATGTGAAATATTAAATAAAAAATTATGAAGGATTATTGATGTTATATTTAAAAAAATTGATATCTTCTCGTGTGTGTTTAAATTAAATGATTGATTTATTTCTTTAATACTCCATACTTGTAAAAAAATTTCTTTTGCTTTCAGGAAACCAGTTAATGAGTTGAAGAACAGCAAAATGAGCAAAAAGTGTAAAGAAATGTATCAGATGTCGTCCACAGAAGACACAGATATGTCTCCATTATTCTCAGATACCATCTGCAACAAATACTGCGGTAGTTCGACATGGCAAACAATGTATAAACTCTTCGAAAATGAAGGACCAAGGGTGATAAACAAAGTTTCTTCAATACGCATTGTTTCTACCTTCAAAACAACTATTTTTGACATTGCATGTTCATATATTCACAGGATAGATGCAAGACCAAAGGTTCTTCCTTATACATACATGATTAAGTGGGAAATTGACCACTTAAATATCGAAGATAGAATGTTCAATAATTCGAGGGGAGAAACTATGGGTTCTTTCAGGGCACAGGATTTAGTAGCAATGTACCATCTACCACCCCTGCAACATAAATATTGCAAAGAATATTTGCAGAATTTTAAAGGAGAACATCTAGACCTTATCAAAGTCATCAAAGAATGGAAGGATAATGAAGGGAAATTGAAGCAAGATAAGTTTGGTACATAGCCAATTTCCCAAATTCCTAATCC
Organism: Pinus albicaulis; assembly: GCA_034641835.2. Classification (NCBI taxonomy): domain Eukaryota; kingdom Viridiplantae; phylum Streptophyta; class Pinopsida; order Pinales; family Pinaceae; genus Pinus; species Pinus albicaulis. The sequence continues at coordinate 1,916,365,939 of CM076575.1, forward strand.
TTGCTATTTTGCTGGTGGTATTTTATGTAGATTATTTGCTAAACCAGATAGCGCTATATTCTTAAGAAACTAGATTCCCCTAATTGACGCAATCGTCAATTCATCTATTCTAAATTGGGCAGAAATTTTATCCAATAACCTAGCCAAGCATATAACCGAATATAGGAATAAAAGAAGTATTTCCCTCAGAGAAATTCCTCCATTTTATATGTATACATATGTCATGGATGCTATCTATTTTACTTCTAGTTTTCCCACCATGGGATGGAAATGGACCACCAAGGACCCTACCCCAATTCACATCTACCATAGAGAACTCTCAGATTCAGATTACCACTTACACTTCTATAAAATATGTTATGGAGTCATATTGCCTATACATTAGATGATTTTAAGAAAAGGACTCCTAAGGTTTCTAAAGAAGCCACTATAGACATTCATCCAGTAGTTAGATGGTTTTTTGAAGAAAATTTTGTATATATTAGAGTATTTGGGAGTTATGATTCTCCCTCTGTTTTACCCTATTATGTTTCTGATAAGTTACTTGCAAAATAAATAGCCTATTAGCTTGTTAATGGTGTTAAAAAGAAGCTAAAGGATGCTAAAAAGGCGATTTCGCCTAATTTCCCTGTACAGTGTGGCACCTTTGCTTTGTCTAATATCGGCCATACTTATAAGGAGGTTGCCAAGATTCAGTTATTGAAATTTCCATTTATGCCAAGAAGATTATATGATCCCGATGATGTCATTAAAAATTACGTCGCAGAGCTTAAAATGAAGCCTTTTGTAAAGGAGGAAAATGGATTCGATGACCTCTTCGAGGGCATGGAAAATTTCTCTGATATTACCATGTATGTATCTAGTCAACTAAGTCAAAAGGATGCTGAAGCTTTTCAAGCATATAGAAACAAGAGACTAGAGAAAGTCCCTTTAAATTTGTTTACTATTGAAGATGAAAAACACACTCCAAGTGTTAGTTTGTATGACGAAATAAAAGAAATGTCTGAAGATGAATTAGGAAAGTCACATCAGTAATTTGAGAATTCAGATCATTCTGAAAATGAATCCAAATTCATGAAAGAAAATTCAGAAAAGTCAATAAGCCAATTTATTTAGGAGATAGAAATGCGGGAGGAAACAAGAAATAATGGAACAGATTCAAATTCTAAAATAGTGCATCACAGTCATAAATGCTAGACGAATCCAGTTTATCACAAGAAAAATATCTTATAAATGAATGGGAAGAATTTTCTAAAGCAATAAAGAATTCCAAATAAAATCCCAATACTGATCAAGAAACAAGTTTCCAAACACTAGAACATTCACAGAAGATAGTGGAGGCTATCAATCCACTACAAAGAGTTCTAGTAATACATGAGAAATAAATCATACCGGCCTACCCTACAGATCATATTATTCTAAAGATTGAAGACATTCCTTCATTAGATATTTTTTACAGTCCTAGTTACAAGGCTGTAGTCAAAAGAAATAAAAGAAGGAGAATTGATTAAACAACTCCAAAGCCTATAGATGAATCAGTTGATGTACTATGGAAGGATCCCTCAGAAGATCCCACTGAACATCTAACTAAATTATCACAGTATGAAGGGGCATATGCTAAAGCTACTGTTGATAAATCTACTGAGGTTAGAATGTTGTTAAAGCTAAAGGAAGCGAGAGTACAAGAATTAGAAAATTTGTTGAATGAGGAGAAATCCATTCACTAAGATATTGAAAGCCTCAAATTGCAACATCAGATAGAGCTTGATGAAAAACAAGCACATTTGGAAATAGAAATGACTAAGTTACAGAGTCAACCAAAATTAGAACAATTTGTCAAAGAAGCACTTGATTTAAACACCAAGTTAATGAAAGAACAAGAAGTGTTTTTCATCAAGCCTCTATCATTGATTCTTATTGTGATTCAATTAAAATAGTGACCCAGCAAATAGCAATTCAAAAACTGGAATGTGAATTACCTGAGAAGAAAATATAAGAGCAAATTCAGTGGCAAGTTTCAGATTTGGGAAAGAAATATAATATACCTCAAGTAGAGAAGCTTCACAAACAAATGCTATTCACAAAATGGGAAGCACAAATCAATCAAGCAGAGAAATCAGTGGCCGAGACATCAAAGATATCAAATAATATCATTGAATCTATATGTGAACAACTGTCTAAAATATAACTACTTATGGAAAACACTTCTGATGTGTTTTCAGAAACAAGATAGGTAGAAATGAAGTGGAGACAGAGAGCATATACACAGGAGGAAGTGATAAAAAAGGTAAATAAATTTGATCAGAAAAATTACTGGAATTTTCTGATCATACCTTACCATCAACATCAAACTCTTCCATCTCTTACAGATTCAGCAAAAAGATCTGAGTCAGTAATCTCAAATACTATTTTCAAGGGACAGATCTAATCACGGATATCATAGCTAGCTATGATCAAAGAAATGTTATATATTTTCCAACTTCATGACCACATTCAATAAGAAGGGAAAGATTCACAAAATAAGAATTATTAGTTTAAAATTCCTAGATTGTTGTTTAAGTTAGCCTTTTGAGGAAGGTTGTATGAAACCTCCTCTATGTTTTTGTAATAATTTAATTTTAGTTTATAGTTAGTTTAGTATTTAAATCCTTCTCATGCAATTATAGAAGGGTCTAGAAATTTGTCAAAAACATTTGCAAAGAATGCACTATTGTAAGTTTGTGAATGCTTTGATGAATTAATGGAACACATTCTGTTATGTTTTAAAGATTAAAGTTGTTTAATTGATATTTCACTATTGTAATATTTAAATTTCTTGAAAGTGAGAAGGAACAGATTCATTGCTATCAGTTTACATGAGTAGGACTTCGTACATATGGTACTTTTATTCACTTGTGATAAGTCTTATTCCATAAATTGATAGTTATATCTTTATTGCATTATGTACTTCAAACAACACCATATATAAATATTACATGCACTTCTATTCTAATATTTAGATATGGTTTCTTATTGAATATGTAATCACACTAATAAATGCGATATATTTTTCACAATTCTTCTATGCAAACTACTTTGTTAGAAGAATCATTTTACATAGTTTTCATCTCTTTCAACTATTAAATGATCTATATTAATGATAGATGAAAGATATCATTTTAGATCATACAAAGGAAGAACACCCTGGGTATATATTAGATTAGTTATTTAGATAAATGCATATAGACTAAAATCATTATCCATTTGCATGCTATATTTGAATTTCCTATCAATAATACTCGAAAGAAGTTAAAGAGGACTCAATCAAAATCAATCAGTATCAAGGTATTATCGCATTCACGCACATTTCCTCCACTCGCTTCCACAAACTTCATTCCAACAGTCGGTATTACTTTCACTATTTCCAATACTCAAAATACTGGTCCTAGTACTCGACCTACCTCTTCATCATTGCACAATCAACTCATCCACAATCCAATGGCAAGACAAGTCCCTTCACTGAATGTAAATACATGTAGTAATCTAAGGGTTGTAAACATGCCTGCTCCTCTTCATGCTCTACCTAAAAATCCCAAAATATGGCTACCAAAATTTAACCCTGATGATTGTCTTCTTGCATAAGAACATATTAATAATTTTATGTTAGCTATCAACTTGAATGTAGTAGTTGAAGAGGATTTCATTGTATGATTATTTCCATATACTTTAAAAGGATCTGCAGGATCCTGGTATTTTTCATTACCCACTCACTCCATAACTAACTGGAATATGTTCGAAGAACAATTTCTAGCTAAATTTAGAGATGATAGAACTACTGGGACTCTAATCAATGATCTTTCAAATATTAAAGCTAAAACGAGTGAGAAGATAAAAGATTTTAATTCAAGGTTTAATAAACTACTCAATAAAATTCCTGTTACAGTAGTTCCTGGAGCAGAAGTTCAAATTGAGTGGTATATTTCATCACTTCCATCTAATATAGCTATTTTCGTTGATAGAGAAAAACTAGCAATTCTTGCAGAGAATATGAAACAATTTCTATCTGTTGAAAAATGCATAACTGTTCTTGAGAAAAAGAGTTCTCAGGAAGATCTCAAATCAAAGAAAATATATTTCAAAGATGATTCTAAAAAGAAAACACCAAATGATCCATTTGACATAGAATGTCTTCAAAGAGTTTTGGAAACCATGACCAATGAGATGGCAGACATCAAGAAACAAGTCACTAAAAATTAAAATTCAAAAGAGGTTTTCAGGAATTTCAAACGAAAACAAACCTCTAGTTCTCAACCTCCGAATATTATATATAATGTTGAATCAGATCAAGATTACGAGGAAGAACAAGTTGAAGAAGAAGAAGATGATGATGAAGAAGAAGTTTAACTTAATGGAATGTGGGATTTTATCCTCTGAAACAAAGAACAACTTGAAGCTTTGCCTGTCAGCACACATGGTGAAAGGAATCTGAAATAACACTACCTAGTCAACAGAAAAAAAATTCTACTCCTACTAAAGACAAAACAACAAACACAAAATCTAATTCAAAGGCTTTGCAAACAAGTCCTGTTACATGAGAATCTCCACCTATATCTAAAAAAATGGTCATCTCAGATACCATTAAGTATAATATAGTTGAAGATATGAAGAAAACTAGAGCAAATATTTTGATTCATGAGGTTACCAAATTGAAGCAACAACAAAAAATCTTACTTAGAGAATTAAAAGTTGTTCTTGCTTCAAAATTACCTACTCTAGTTATAGTAAAAGCTGCTAACGAAACAGGTAAGCCACCTTTTCCTTCATAAAAAACAGTGCTTCAGATTTAATTATGATAGGCTATCGATCCATCTCTCATACTCCCCCATTTCTCTTAACCTATGAGATCGATAAAAAAGATGTTCATAATTATTTGATAGACTCAAGGGCTTCTTCGAATATAATGCTGAAATTATTTTGTGCTAAATTGAACATCACTCCTGGCTAAATTGAACATCACTCCTGAGAATTCTCCAGTTCATATAGTACAACTTGACAGAACTAGAGTAGAAGTGGTAGGAGAATTGAAATTTGTTTCAATCAGATTATCATCAAATCCTAAATTTGTTCAAATAATTGATATTTTGGTTGTATACATTCCCGAGTTCTATGGTTTAATTTTAAGTTGTGATTGGTTTGAGAAACTTCATGGTTATTTTTCAACAGACTGGTCACATATGTGGTTACCACATAATGGAAAGCCAAACCAAATTCGAATTGATCTTGAAAAGTTTATGAAACACACAGTGACTAATCTTGAAGAAAGTAATGAGCTAGTAGCTTTCAATAACAACATTATTGGAAACTATTATACACAGTCATTTTTAGGAAACTTCAATGCTCCAACATCTCCTTTCTTTGATAATGGAGTTGTATCTCAAATTGAGAATTTTTCCCAACCAGATAATACTAGATGTATTAATTTTTCAGATAGAGAAATAGTTGATTCTTTGTTTTGGAAACTTTATTTTGACGGTTCTAAATCTAAAGATGGTGCAGGTGCGGGTTGCATTTTAATAAACCCAGAAGGCGAAAAAACTACGTTTGCCTACCGATTAGAATTTGATTGTACAAATAATGTAGCTGAGTATGAAGCATTAGTTCAAGGATTATTAAAAGCTATTGATTTAAATATCAAATATTTGAAGGTTCTAGGAGATTCAGAAATCATATTTAGGCAAATGAGAGATACTATCCATCGTAATTCTAGACATTTAAAACATTATCAATCATTAGTCCAAGAATTAACTACTCACTTCCTTGCCTTCAACATTTCTTTTATACCTCAAATTAAGAATGCTAGTGCAGATTTACTCGCTATTGTGGCACCAAATTTAATCCCACCCCAAAAATTTAGTCCCAATAGATTTTCCATTCAGTTAATTTTTAGACCATCTATTCCTAATAACATCACCAATTAGAGAGTATTCAATAATGACTCATATATCATAGATTTTTTAACATCCGAAGAATATTATGATAATCAGATAATGAATGAAAATGAACATAATACTCAGATTAGGAAAGAACAAGATGAAAATCCTATTCCAAAATCTGTTGTCAAGTTAGAAGACTTATATGATCTAAAGGATAGATTTAAAAGAGTAACTAACTCAAAGATACAAAGTTCTACCTTAATATTCGAGTTACTTAATCTAGGAAATGAAGAAACACCTCAAAATATAAATCTAGGTCTTGGTCTGTCTTCTGAGGAAAGATTATCATTCATCAAATTGTTTAATATGTAAAAAAGTGTCTTTGCTTGGGATTATTCAAATCTTAAAACATATGATACTTTTGTAATCCAACATACGGTTTCTATGATCTCAAAGGAAAAGCCCATACAATAGAAATTGAGAAAGATTCATCCAAATTTGGAAAATCAAATTAAAACTAAATTAAATAAGCTTCTCAAAGAAAAAATATATTTCCTTCCAGACATTCAAAATGGGTATCAAATTTGGTACTTGTCAGGAATAAGAATTGTGATATTAGAATTCGCATTGATTTTAGAAACTTAAACAAAGCTTTTTAGAAAGAAAATTTTCCATTACCAACCATGGAACAAGTATTGCAAAAAGTAGTTGGTTTTGAACTTATGTCTTTTCTAGATGGATTTTCAGGTTATAATCAAATCCTCGTTCATTTAGATGACATATTGAAATCTACATTCAGAACTAAGTGGGGAACTTATGCTTATCAGAAAATTCCTTTTGGACTAATTAATGCAGGTGCCACTTTCCAAAGGGCCATGGACACAACTTTTAGAGGTCTTATAAACAAAACAGTTGTTATCTATTTAGACAACATTAATGTTTTCTCTAAACAAGGAAATCATCATGTTAATCATCTAAAGCAAGTCTTTGAACGATGTAAAAGGTATGGCATTTCATTAAATCCAAATAAATCATGTTTTTGCTTTAGATTGAGGAAATTTTTTAGGATTCATCGTTTCAAAAAATAGTATCTATATTGATCCTGAAAGAGTTGATGAAATGAAAGGAATTGCTTTCCCTCATAACAAGAAATCCATGTAATCTTTCCTTGGGAAAATTAATTTTGTTAAGAGATTTGTCCCTGATTTTTCTCAAATATTTTTACCATTGCAGAACATGATTAATAAAAATTATTTTTTCAAATGGGGATATAATGAAAGAGAAGCATTTGAATTGATTAAACAGTCAATTGTCAATGCTCCATTCCTAACCACCCCCAATTTTCTTAATCCATTTATATTATACACTTTTTCATCAGATACATCATATGCAGTTGTTTTAACACAGTTGAATGACCAACAAATAGAAGCAACGATATATTTATTTAGTTCAAATTTACAAGGTGTACAACTGAATTACACATCTGTTGAAAAAAAAGAATTTTCTGTTTCTAAAGCCATAAAACATTTCAGACCTTTTCTCCTAAAGTCTCATATGAAAATCATAGTTCCATTTTCTGGAGTAAGACAACTTTTGATGTAGAAAGAATTAGGAGAAAAAAGAGCCAACTGGGTAACTGCATTGCAAGAATATGATGTATAAATAAAACCCTCTAAAATTATTAGAGGTCAAGGTTTTTTCAGAATGCTTGCAGGAGCATCACATTCGCCATCAGAAGAAGATTTAGGTAATGTGCAAATATTAGAGGTAAGCCTCAATGATTCAGATTCACAATATGTTGATCTTATATTTTATTTAATAAATGGATATGCTCCAAGTCATCTAAGTTATAAGACAAAACGAGCTCTTAGTTTAAAAGATAAACAATATGAGTTAGTCAACGATGTGTTATTTAGAAGAAATTTTTATTCTGTACTTCTAAGATGCTTAGAAAAATCTAAAGCAGAAAAAGTCTTCCAGGAACTCCATGATGGACTAGCTGGAGGAAATTTTGGAGGAAATACAACAACACATAAAATCATGCATGCAAGATACTATTGGCCTACACTTTTCAAATATGCTCATGAATATTCAAGGAGGTGTAAATTATGCCAAAGTACATCTGGGAAACAAAGAAAACCAGCATTCCCATTGTAGCCAATCAATATTGAACAACCATTTGAGCAATGGGAATTATATATAATTGGTGAGATTGTTCCTAACTCTTCTAAAAAGCACAAATATATTCTTACAGCTACAGATTAATTTACCAAATGGGTGGAAGAAATTCCATTAAAAGTAGTTAATTAAGAAAATATCATTGATTTCAACAGTCAAAATATCATAACCAACTTTGGCTTACCTACAACTTTGATGTTTGATAATGCATCTTATTTTTCTGAAACTACTATGATAGATTTTGCAATTAAAAGAGGTTTTAATTTAAAATATTCTACGAATTATTACCCAGAAGGAAATGGTTTAGCAGAATCCACAAACAAAAATCTGATTAGAATAATGAAAAGAACTGTTGATCAGAATACAAGAAATTGGAATAAGTCATTAATTTTTGCTCTTTGGGCAGATCGAATAACTCCAAAAGCTTCTATTGGTACTTCACCCTTTAATATTGTGTATGGAAAAGAAGCTATGCTTCCCACCAATGTAGTTATTCCATCTCTTTCCTTAGTACAATTCAGTAATGAAATTCCTACTTCTTCTTTACAATTCAAACAAGCTCAAATTCTTATGTTAGAAGAAGAAAGAGAAAAATCCAAACAAACTCATACTCATCATCAACAAATAATAAAAGCCTCATTTGATTCAACTTCTGTCATTCCAAAAAAAATTCAAATTGGTGATTTGGTATTGAAATGGAACAAAGCGAATAATGAAAAAGGTAAACACACAAAGTTTCAAAAACTCTAGCTAGGTCCATTTCAAATAATCGAAGAAATAGGACCATCAAAATTTCTATTACAATATTTATCAGGAAAAAAGGATTCTTTGTCTATTAAGGGGCAGATTTCAAAAAAATATTTCTCATAGGAGGTAACCCCTTCTATCTTTTTGTATATCAAAGTCTTTTTTTTTCTCTTTTAAAATAAAATTTGCCTAGTATTAATATTTGGCTTTTCAAAACAAATCTCAGATGAATTTCTTTGGATTTTTCTTTTCACTTAGAAAAAATGAAAATTCTAGGGAAAGAAAAATTGAAATATTTAGAGAGACAGATTGATTTTATCTTTCTGAAAAATGAAATGTCAATGAAAACAATTATTCTTTGATGAACTCTCATTTTTATATAGCATGAATATTCTATTTTTCAGTCAAGAAAAGAAACTTTAATAGAGTAAATACCTTTTGCAGAAAAGAAATCCGAAAAATCGAATTTATCATCCAGAATCTTTAAAAGACCTATGATTCATCCCATCCAGAAAATATTATAAATTTTCAAAAGGAATTCAAAAGAAAATAAAACGATATTATTAGAAGAAAAACTTAAAAGATAATAATTCTCATCATGAGCTTGTTTACCATGTTCATAAAGAAATAGTTAAGCTAACTTTACCAATATTGTCCACCAAAATAGGGTAATGACTTGAGATTATACAAAAATGATAAGGGGTCTGATCGAGAGTCAGCTTGATCAGTTTAATAACTATTAGTGAATGGCATTTTCATAATTTGGTTACCAAGCCAAGACAATGGATTTTAAGTAAATAAAAATATGTAAAAGAAAATTCTCATAAATTAGAATTTACTTCTGGAAATTATAAGAAATACTAGATGGGAGAATGGATCATATTTGGGCAAAAGGTAACCCTGACAAAAGCTTAAATTTCCTATTGGAAAAGAGGCTCTATCTATGATAAAAGAGTAAATTTTTATAAAGCTGATTTGTAAAGGTTATTTACTTTATATTTTTAAAACTGACTAAGGAATAATATAAATCATCATACTTATATCTTTAAAAGAGGAATTTTTATGAATAGTGAATAAGAGAATCTTTCATTGGTTAGAAAACGTTGTGAAACCAACTCCAAAAAGAGAAGAAAAGAGATATCAACACCTTACAAATAAGCCACATCGAGGGGGAAACCTCCAATACATTACATGAATGAACAATTCTTGGATCATAGAAATTAAAAAACCTCCTTTCTATATATAGGAGTCCATGGGGCCACAATGTAATCCTAGCCAATCTAACAATAATAATTTAAGGGCACAATAATAACAATATGTGGGTTTCAGGGGTACAATAATAACAATAAAGGGGTTACACTAACAACAATAAGGGACTATACTAGTAATATAGGGACCTAACATTCCCCTCTCCTTCAAAAAGTGTTGTCCTCAATGCTTGAGTAGCTCGAGATGCTTCTGTATAAAATTCTCATCCTCCCATTTAGAATCTTTAGTGGGTAATTTCTTCCACTTGATCAGATACTCTGAAATTGATCGATTTCTTAGCTGTCAAGTTTTTTTTTTCATAACCGCTTCAGGTTCCAATATGATTTTTCCTTCCTCATCTATTTCTTGAAATATTGTTTGAACTGGAAGATGTTCACTTATAACCTTCTTTAAGCATGAAACATGGAAAACTGAATGCACTCATGAAGAAGCAGGAAGCTGCAATTTGTATTCCATAGTACCAATCTTTTGCAACACCTTGTAAGGCCATAGCACTTTGGCGATAATTTAATATCCTTCTTAGCTTTCTTGAGGGGCATTTGTTTGTCTGGTTCTAGCCGTAAAAATACCCAGTATACTACATCAAAACTTCTCTCACTGCGATGTTGATCTGCCTGTTTTTTCATTCAATTTTGTGCCAAATTCAGGTTATCCTTTAATATTTGGAGAACTTCCTTTCGATGCTCGATGTGATCTTCCACTACTTTAACCTTAAAATTTTCTTTTAAATATGATGTGATGGATGGTGGATGATATCCATAAAGTTCCATAAATGGGTTCATTTTTGCTATGGTATGGAAGGAAGTGTTATACCACCATTCAACGAGAGGTAACCACTTGACCCATTGTGTTTGTTTATCAGATACAAAAATACAAATATATCCTTACAAACATATATTTACTATATTAGTTTGACCATCACATTGAGGATGATAAGATGAGCTATGAGCTAATTGGGTACCCAAAAAAGAAAATAACTTTGTCCAAAAAATTCCAGTAAAAATGGGATCTCTATCGCTCACAATAGCCCTTGGGTTTCCATGTAGCTTTTGAATTGTGTCCATAAATGTAGTAGCAACTGTAATTGCTTTAAATCGATGAGATAATGCACAAAAGTGTGCATACTTGGTAAGTCTATCAACTACCACCATGATGACACTCATTCCTTCAGACTTAGGTAAACCTGTGATAAAATCCATTGAAATCTCCTCCCAATGTTGACTTGGAATGGATAAATGTTGTAGAAGATCTAGGGTCTTAATTGTCTCAACTTTATTCTGCTGGAAAACCAAACATTCCACCACAAAATTTTGAATATCAGATTTAAGGCCATCCAAAAAAATTCTTTCTTCACCTTGTGGTAATTTTTTAAAAAATCCTGAGTATCCTCCTAAAGGAGAAGTGTGCAATTCCAAAAGAATATTTTTTTTAAGTTGTGAATTATTACGAATATATAAGCGATATTTGTACCATAAGGAATCATTTTTCTAACTAAATGTATCAAATGTACTAGGATATTGCTGAAACTTTTGAATGAGTGTCCACACTTCTTCGCCCTTCTTCAATTCATCTCTTGCTTCAGTTATCTAATCTGGTTCAATAATAGAAATGGAACAAAGAAATGCTTCCACATCTTCATTCTTTCTTGAGAGTGCGTCTGCAACAATATTTAACTTCCCTTCTTTTTACATTATTTTAAATTCATAACCCAACATCTTTGTGACCCATTTTTGCTACTCCTCTGAAGATAGTCTTTGTTCCAAAGAGTGTTTAAGACTATCATGATCATTTTTTACCTTGAAGTTTCTTCCCATTACGTAAGTTCACCATTTCTTTAGTGCATGCAGTGTTGCTAACATTTCTTTCTCATAAATAGGTTTATGTAAATACTTTCCTTTGATTGGACGACTTTCAAAAGCAATGGGTCTTCCTTATTGCACTAAAACAACACCAATTCCATTTCCTGAAGCATCACATTCCACAACAAAGGTTTTTGTGAAGTCTAGTGTAGCTAAGACTAGTTCTAGGCACATTGCCTCTTTAAGATGTTTAAAGGTCTTAGTTGCTTCAGGATTCCATGAAAATGCATCTTTCTTCAATAATGTTGTTATAGGTGCTGTTATTCTCCCTCTGAAAAAACTTGTGATAATACCCTGTTAGCCTGAGAAATCCTTGCAACTGCTTTATGGTTGTGGGGACTTTCCATTCCTTAATGGATTTAATTTTGTTAGGGTCTACCTTAACACCCTTGTGAGATAAAATATGGCCCAGATATTCCACCTTCTGTACTCCAAAGAAACATTTGGATGTTTTTTCATATAATTGTTTCTCCTGCAATAGTTTGAGAACCCTTTCAACATGTTGAACATGATCCTTCCAAGACCCACTATAGATTATTATATCATCAAAAAATACTAGCACAAATTTTATAAGGAAGGGTTTGAAAATGGAATTCATCAACCCTTGAAATGTAGAAGTTCCATTGGTAAGGCCAAAAGGCATGACCAAAAATTCATAATGACCCTCATGATTTCGAAATGATATTTTTTTAATATATTCAGTCTTCATTCTAATTTGATGATATCCTGAACGAAGATCCAACTTGGTAAAGTAAATTGCTCCATGCAATTCATCCAATAATTCATCAATCATGGGAATGGGAAATTTATCTTTAATGTTGAGCTTAATGAGCTCCCTATAATCTAGACACATGCGCCATGATCCATCCTTCTTGTGTACCAATACTACAAGAGCAAAGAAAGAGCTTTGACTAGGTTTAATTATACCCACCTCTAACATGTATTCAATCATACATTCAATTTCACTCTTTTGGACATAAGGATATCTATAAGGCCTGATTTTTAGAGGAACACTTCCTAGAATCAAATGAATAGCATGATCATGATCACGAATAGGTGGGAGTCCTTTGGGAGTTTCAAACACCTTGGAATGATTGTCCAAGAATTTTTGGAGATCTGCAGAAATAGATGATTTTGATGTTGGAACTTCTAGTGAGCATAATTATGAAATTACACCTCGTTTTTATTTCTTTAGAAGCTTTGTCATGACATTAGAGCTTATTATCTTTCCTAGCTTCCCTGCAATATCTCATAATTTTACTTCCTTTCCTTCTGGAAAAAAAATTCAAGAAAAGTTCTTGAAAATTAAACGCTACTGTCCCCAAAGATTGTAACAATTATACTCCTAGTACAACATCAGAAACTCCCATAGGAATGGAAAGAATTGGAATATTCAATACATATTTCCCCATGGTTAGCTTGATATTATGAAATTTTACAGAGAAATTTATATTTCCTCCATTTGGAACCATCACTTGACATTCTGGTGCTGGGTATAGCAAACAATTCAATTACTTGGCTATCTTACAATGAATAAAATTATGGGTACTACTTGAATCAATCAACACTATTACGTTTTTCTTCTTGATATGTCCTTCTATCTTGAGAGTTTGAGGAGTGGTAATTCCTGTGAATGCATTACATGATATGGTCAGACTCATTTCTTCCTCTTCTAGGGCTGGTTCCTAGTGTATATCCTCTTCTTTTGAAGATTCTTGTTCATTTTCTTCTTCCTCATCACAATCTATGTAAAATTATTTCTTCTCAGCACACTTATGACCTTTAGTGTATTTTCTATCACAACTATAGCAAAGCCCTTTTTCTCTTTTTTCTTCCAATTGTTGTGGTTTCAACCTTGTAGGTTGTGGAAATCTAGGAGTAGCAACAGTGCCATATTTATAGAAGTGAGTGGTAGGCTTCCTTGTCACCATAATTTTACATTCATTTTTTCTTGCCAACCTGAAAGCCTTCTCCAATGAATTAGGTTCGAAAACGTGAACTTCATGTTCGATGTTATCCTTTAAAGTACCTATGAAGAGATCACTCCTGTGCTCCTCTGGAATACCAGATACCCTTATATTCAATTTTTGGAAGTCCTCAATGTGCTTCCCCACTGAAAACTTTTGTTTTATATTTATCAATTGGCTAAAGAAAGTGTTGCTCTTTCTATCCTCATAATGTGCTATCATTTCCTCCGTAAAAATTGACCAAGTGACAATTTTTTTACGGGAGCAAAGCCATTGATACCATACAAATGTATTTTGTTCTAAATGTAAAGTTGAAATGCGTACCTTTTGTGTGTTTTTCAGATTATTGAGATCAAAATATTGCTCCATATGTAGTATCCATGTTACAAGATCCTTTCCATCAAACTTCCTCATATCCACTTTTGGAATATGGTGGTTCTTCCCTCCAAAATTAGAGTTTATGAAATCACGATTACCATTTATTTTATTCTCATCATGAGTTTCCTCTACTATCTTTTCACAATTATGAAAATTTTCTTGTATCAAATTTGTCAAACCTTACATATCTACTTTTAGATCATTCTTCATGATTTCCATCTTAGCTTCCATGTCATCCATCTTAGATTCCATGCCAGATTCCATGCCATCCATATTAACTTCAATTCCATTCTTGAAACCATCCATCTTAGATTCCACGCCTTTCTTCAAACCATCCATCTTATTTTCGACACCTTTCTTCAGAACTTCCATGTCATTTTTTGTTTCTCTTTGCGAGAGCGAAATTTATTTCACTTGCTCTTATAATTTTGATATGTCATGTTGCCATTATTCATCTTCATGAGTCATAGTAGAGCATTATAAATGCTTAATGGGTGTTGAATTCATCTTAGGGGCCATTTTAGAATCCAATATTGATATCTATTCTACAGTATGCCCTTGGAATCAATTCAACTTGATTCTTCAAACAAGACTTATGCAATTCGGAAAAAATAGACACCTTTTACTTGCTTTTGAGGAGCTTGATATTGAAATTGACTTATCTCTATACTTGCAGATCCTCAATAATTGCAATTAGGGCCTGTATTATTCCTCTGAAGCTTCTTTATAATTCCACAGGTCTAACTTGATTTGGATTCTTCAAGGCAGAGTTATGTCCAATCACCCACAATGACCTAATTATGGACTAGTTTAGTAGAGCGAACTTGTATGACTTGCCACGTGTCACTGTTTTCTCCTTTGGATCTAAAATTTATAGACAAGAAACTAAATTCCGTGTAATTCTAGTCACTTTTTACATAATTCCAATTCAATGCTCAGAGAGAGAGTTATGAAGATTTCCCCACGATCACCTCTTTAAGATGAAATTCAGGAGGCTAAAAATGATCTAACCTCCACAGATCATATCTATGAAAATGTTGTGAACCAAGTTGTAAAATTGTGTGACGATGTTCCTCGAGACTTCAGCTTCGTGCTCTAAGAATTTTAGCTTATGAACCTTCATAGAACAAACGTTATAGCGAAAATATCGTGATGACATTTTTAAGTGAAATTTAGGAGCCTGCAAAAATCTCTAATTCCAAAGATCATATATCCGAAAAATATGTCTAACTAAGCTTTGAACCTTCGTAGAAAACAAGTTATAGAAAAAATGCCATGATGACCTATTTGGAGCAGGAAAACCGTAGAATCCAAAGATCTGATACCAAATGTTCTGAAACTAGGTCCAAAAAGAGAAGACAAGAGATATAAACGCCTTAAAAATAAACCAATTTGAGGGGGAAACCTCCAATACATTACATGAATGAAAAATTCTTGGATGATACAAATTACAAAACCTTCTTTCTATATATTGGAGTCCATGGGGCCATAATTTAATGCTAGTGGGGCCACAATGTAGTCATAGCTGGCCTACCAATAATAATTTAAGGGCACAATAATAATAATATGGGGGTTACAGGGGTACAATAATTACAATAAGGGGGTTACAGTAACAACAATAAGGGACTATACTAGTAATATAGGGACCTAACAGAAAATATATTATTTATTTGAAATTTCATTCCTTTAAATATTTTATTTTCAAAACAGGCTTAGAAAATTCAAAAGATTTTTTATCAGAGACATCTGGTTCACCCAAGTGAATCGCCAATTGTTGTGCTATACAACAACCCCCCATTTATTCTTATAGATGGGGACACTTTAGAAATAAATAGGAAATTATTTTTATAATTTCCTTAAAAAAATAAAAACCTTAGAAAATAAATATTTTTTGTTCTTACCTTAAAACGCATCACATGTCACATATCTTATTTAAAAAAGACCCATAAAATGTAAAATGTGCAAATTGCAATCTGCACTCAAGCTTCTTTGAAGATATAATTTAAAATAATTTTTGCAAAAAACCTCAATCATCTTTATATTTAATTTTTGCACTGCCCTTCATTTAACAATAAAAGCTTTAAGAGAAAGTTGATATAAGTTGCGATAAACATAGACTCGACAAGAAAAAAAAACAATAAATATAAAACTTTTGGCTATCACGGTCACCTCAGTTTTTCGCAATTCTCATTTTACTCAACTTATAATATAAACTTAATTGTTATCCCATAAAAGTTGCAATCTGTGATTTGCGCAAATGTCATTTCACATCCTTTAAGGATAAGTATCACGAAATATTATAAGTTATAATCTGTGATATGCGTATTAACATCATTTAATGAATCAAGCGTGTAAAAGAGCTTGTGTCATATCAAAATGAAATTTAAGATCTTAACGGATTTAAAATGATTGATAGATCTTATGTGTGGAGATATGCAAAATATTAAATCAGAAATTATGAAGGATGATTAATGTTATATTTCAAAATATTGATATCTTCTCGCGTGTGTTTTAAGTAATGATTGATTTATTTCTTTACTACTCCATACTTGTAAAAAAATCGTTTTTTCTTTCAGGAAACCAGTTAACGAATTGAAGAAGAGAAAAATGAGCAAAAAGGGTAAAGAAATGTCTTAGACGTCCTCCATAGAAGACACAGATATGTCTTCATTATTCTTATATACCATCTGTTACAAATATTGCAGCAGTTTGACATGGGAGACAATGTATAAACTCTTTGAAAATGGAGGACCAAGGGTGATAAACAAAATTTCTTCAACAGGCACTGCTTCTACCTCTAACACAACTCTTTTTGACGTTTCATGTTCATATATTCACAGGATAGTTGCAAGACCAAATATTCTTCCTTGTACAAACATGATTAAGTGGGCAATTGACCACTTAAACATCGAAGTTAGAATGTTCAAGAATTCAAGGGGAGAAACTATGTTTTCTTTCAGGGAAGAGGATTTAGCAGCAATATACCATCTACCATCCTCACAGTAGAAATATGACAAAGAATGTTTGCAGAATTTTAAAGGAGAACATCCAGACCTTATCAAAGTCATCCAAGAATGGAAGGATAATGAAGGAAAATTGAAGCAAGATAAGTTTGGTATGTGCCCAATTTCCCAAATTCCTAATCCTTACTTTTGTGTTGTTGGTCTTTTATGTATATTATTTTCCAAACCAGATAGCACTATATTCTTAAGAGACTAGGTTCGCCTAATTAACGCAATCATCAATTCATCTATTCTGAATTGGGTAGACATTTTATCCACAACCTAGCCAAGCATATAACTAAATATAGGAATAAAATAAGTATTTCACTCAGAGAAATAACTCCCTTTTATATGTCTACATATGTCATGGATGCTATCTATTTTGGTTCCAATTTTCCCACCATGGGATGGAAATGGACCACCAAGGACCCTACCCCAATTCACATCTACCATAGAGAACTCTGGGATTCAGATTACCACTTTCACTTCTATAAAATCTGTTATGGAGTCATATTTTCTATACATCAGATGATTTTTAACAAAAGGGCTCCTAAGGTTTCTGAAGAAGCCAATGTAAACATTCTTCTAGTAGCTAGACATTTTTCTGAAGAAAAGTTTACATATATTAGAGTATTTGGGAGTTGTTCTTCTCCTTATGTTTTACCCTATTATGTTCCCGATAAGTTACTTGCAAAATAAATAGCCTATCAGCTTGTCAATGTTGTTACAAAGAAGTTGAAGGATGCTAAAAAGGACATTTAGCCTAATTTCCCTCTATAGTGTGGCACCTTTTCTTTGTCTAAAATCAGCCATACTTACAACGGGGTTCCCAAGATTCAGTTATTGAAATTGGCATTTATGCCAAGAAGATTATATGATCCCAATGATGTGATTAAAAATTATTTCGCAGAGCTTAAAATGAAGCCTTTTGTAAAGGATGAAGACGAGTTCGATGACCTCTTCCAGGGCATGGAAAATTTCTCTGATATTACCAAGTATGTATCTAGTCAACTAAGTCAAAAGGATGCTAAAGCTTTTCAAGCATACAGAAACAAGTTACCAGAGAAAGTCCCTTTAAATTTTTTTACTATTGAAGATGAAAAACACACTCCAAGTGTTAGTGTCGATAATGAAATGAAAGAAATTTCTAAAGATGAATCAGGTCAGTCACAGTAGCAATCTAAGAATTCGGATCATTCTGAAAATGAATCTGAATTCAAGAAAGAAAATTCAAAAAAGACAATTGACCAAGTTATTTAGGAGATATAAATGATGAAGGGAACAAGAATTAATGGGACATAATCAAATTCTAAAACAGTTCAGCACAGTCATAACATGCTAGATCAGTCGAGTTTATCACAAGAAAAATATCTTATAAATGAATGGGAAGAATTTTCTGAAGCAATAAAGACTTCCAAAGAAAATCCCAATACTGATCATGCAACAAGTTTCCAAACACCAGAACGTTCACAGAAGATAGTGGAGACTATCAATCCACTACAAAGAGTTCCAGTAATACATGAGAAAGAAATCATACCGGCCTACCCTACATATCAGATATTTCTACAGATTGAAGACATTCCTTCATTAGATATTTTCTACAATCCTAGTTACAAGGTTGTAGTCAAAATAAATAAAAGAAGGAGAATTTATGAAACAACTCCAAAGCCTATAGATAAATCAGTTGATGTACTATGGAAGGATCCCTCAGAATATCCCACTGAACATATAACTAAATTATGACAGTATGCAGGGGCATATGCTAATGCTACTATTGATAAAGCTACTGAGGTTAGAATGTTGTTAAAGCTAAAGGAAGCCAGAGTACAAGAATTAGAAAATTTTTTGAATGAAGAGAAATCCAATTCTAGTGAAAAAGTCAAATAAAATGCAGCCCAATTTCACAAAGATATTGAAAGCCTCAAATTGCAGCATTAGATAGAGCCTAATGAAAAACACGCATAGCTGGAAATAGCAACGACTAAGTTACAAATTCAACCACAATTGGAACAATTTGTCAAAGAAGCACTTGATTTAAACACGAAGTTAAATAAAGGACAAGAAGTGTTTTGTCATCAAGCCTCTATAATTGATTATTATTGTGATTCAATTAAAATAATGATCCAGCAAATAGCAATTCAGAAATTGGAATGTGAAAGACTTGAGAACAAAATCAAAGAGCACATTCAGTGGCAAGTTTCAGATTCAGGAAAGCATTCTAATCTACCTCAAGTAGATAGTCTTCAAAAAGAAATACGACAAAGAATATTTGCAGAAGTTTAAAGGAAAACATCCAGACCTTATCAAAGTCATCCAAGAATGGAAGGATAATGAAGGGAAATTGAGGCAAGATAAGTTTGGTACGTAACCAATTTCCCAAACTCTTAATCCTTACTGATATGTTGCTGGTATGTTATGTAGATTATTTTCCAAACCAGATAGCACTATATTCTTAAGAGATTGGGTTTGCCTAATTAATGCAATAATCAATTCATCTATTCTGAACTGGGCAGAAATTTTATCCAATAACCTAGCCAAGCATATAACCGAATATAGGAATAAAAGAGGTATTTCACTCAGAGAAATAGCTCCCTTTTATATTTCTGCATATGTCATGGATGCTATCTATTTTACTTCCAGTTTTCCCACCATGGGATGGAAATGGGCCACCAAGGACCCTACCCCAATTCACATCTACCATAGAGAACTCTAGGATTCAGATTACCACTTGCACTTCTATAAAGTCCGTTATGAAGTCAGATTGCCTATACATCAGATGATTTTTAACAAAATGGCTCCTAAGGTTTTTGAAGAAGCGAATGTACACATTCTTCCAGTAGCTAGATGGTTTGCTGAAGAAAATTTTACATATATTAGAGTATTTGGGAGTTATTCTTCTCCCCATGTTTTACCCTATTATGTTCCCGATAAGTTACTTGCAAAATAAATAACCTAGCAGCTTGTCAATGGTGTTACAAAGCAGATGAAGGATGCTAAAAAGGATATTTAGCCTAATTTCCCTCTATAGTGTGGCACCTTTTCTTTGTCTAAAATTGGCCATACTTACAAGGGGGTTCCCAAGATTCAGTTATTGAAATTAGAATTTATGCCAAGAATATTATATGATCCCAATGATGTGATTAAAAATTATGTCGCAGAGCTTAAAATGAAGCCTTTTGTAAAGGAGGAAGATGGGTTCGATGACCTCTTTCAGGGCATGGAAAATTTCTCTGATATTAACAAGTATGTATCTAGTCAACTAAGTCAAAAGGATGCTGAAGCTTTTCAAGCATACAGAAACAAGAGATTAGAGAAAGTCCCTTTAAATTTTTTTACTATTGAAGATGAAAAACACACTCCAACTGTTAGTTTGGATGACGAAATGAAATAAATGTTTGAAGATGAATCAGTTTAGTCACAACAGCAATATGATAATTCGGGTCATTCTGAAAATGAATCCGAATTCAAGAAAGAAAATTCAAAAAAGACAATTGACCAAGTTATTCAGGAGATAGAAATGATGGAGGAAACAAGAAATAATGGGACATAATCAAATTCTAAAAAAGTTTAGCACAATCATAACATGCTATATTAGTCCATTTTATCATAAGAAAAATATCTTATAAATGAATGGGAAGAATTTTCTGAAGCAATAAAGACTTCCAAAGAAAATCCCAATACTGATCAGGCAACAAGTTTCAAAACAACAGAATGTTCACAGAAGATAGTGGAGAATGTCAATCCACTACAAAGAGTTCCAGTAATACATGAGAAAGAAATCATGCCGACCTACCCTACAGATCAGATAGTTCTACAGATTGAAGACATTCCTTCATTAGATATTTTCTACAATCCTAGTTACAAGGCTATAGTCAAAATAAATAAAAGAAGGAGAATTGATGAAACAACTCCAAAGCCTATAGATGAATCAGTTGATTTACTATGGAAGGATACCTCAGAAGATCCCACTGAACATCTAAATAAATTATCACAGTATGTAGGGGCATATGCTAATGCTACTGTTGATAAAGCTACTGAGGTTAGAATGTTGTTAAAGCTAAAGGAAGCCAGAGTACAAGAATTAGAAATTTTTTTGAATGAAAAGAAATCCAATTCTAGTGAAAAAGTCAAATAAAATGTAGCCCAATTTCACAAAGATATTGAAAGCCTCAAATTGTAGCATTATATAGAGCTTACTGAAAAACAAGCACATCTGGAAATAGCAATGACTAAGTTACACAGTCAACCACAATTAGAACAATTTTTCAAAGAAGCATTTGATTTAAACACCAAGTTAAGGAAAGAACAAGAAGTGTATTTTCATCAAGCCTCTATAATTGATTCTTAAAGTGATTCAATTAAAATAATCATCCAACAAATAGCAATTCAGAAACTGGAATGTGAAAGACTTGAGAAGAAAATCGAAGAGCACATTCAGTGGCAAGTTTCAGATTTAGGAAAACAATCTAATCTACCTCAAGTAGATAGTCTTAAGAAAAAAATGTTATTCATAGAATGGGAAGCGCAAATCAATCAATAAAAGAACGCAGTAGCCAAGACATCCAGTATATCAAATGAGATCATTGAATCTATATGTGAACAACTGTCTAACATAGAACTACTTAAGGAAAACACGTCTGATGTGTTTTCAGAAACATGACAAGTAGAAATAAAGTGGAGACAGAGAGAAGATACACAGGAGGAAATGCTAAAAAATGTAAATAAGTTTGATTAGGAAAATTATTGGAATTTTCTAATCAAACCTTGCCATCAACATCAAACTTTCTATCTCTTACAATTCAGCAAAAAAATCTCAGTTAGTAACCTCAAATGCTATTTTAAAGGGACAAATCCGATCACGGATATCATAGCCATCTTAGCTCAAAGCAATGTTAGATCTTTTCCAACTTTGTGACCACATTCAGAAAGAAGGGAAGGATTTGCAAAATCAAAATTGTTAGTTTAAAATTCCTAGATTGTTGTTTAAGTTAGCCTTTTGAGGAAGGTTGTTTGGAACCTCCTCTACTTTTTTGTAATAATTTAATTTTAGTTTATGGTTAGTTTAGTATTTAAACCCTTCTCATGAATTTATAGAAGGGTCGAGAAATTTGTCAAAAACATTTGCAAAGAATGCACTATTGTAAGTTTGTGAATGGTTTGATGAATTAATGGAACACATTCTATTATATTTTAACGATTAAAGTTGTTTAACTGATGTTGGACTATTGTACTCTTTAATTGCTTGAAAGTGAGAAGGAACGGATTCATTTTTGTCAGTTTACATGAGTAGGACTTCGTACATATGGTACTTTTATTCACTTGTGTAAAGTCTTATTCCATAAATTGATAGTTATCTCTTTATTGCATTATGTATTTGAAACGCCATCATATATAAATATTACATGAACTTTTGTCCTAATATTTAGATATGGTTTATTATTGAATATGTAATCACACTGATAAATGTGATATTTTTTTCGCATTTCTTCTATGCAAACTACTTTGTTAGAAGAATCATTTTACATAATTTTCATCTCTTTCAACTATTAAATGATCTATATTACTAATAGATGAAAGATATCATTTTAGATCGCATAAAGTAAAAACACCCCAGGTATATATTAGATTAGTTATTTAGATAAATGCATATAGATTACAATCATTATCCATTTGCTTTCTATGTTCACAACACCCTCATAGACATCCTTATTGGGAAATTGGTCCCATTATCCCAAGTTGGAGCCACTATACCAAACTGAAAAGGAATTGCTTTAAGTTTTGGCCATGAAATTCCGAAGCCTTAACATAATTTCACAACTATTGAATATAAATGTTGTGAAATGACTAGGGATAGTGGTTATGCACTAAATAAGCATAGTATACTTCGTAACACATGACGACATTCAGTGCACACTGTCCTTTCATAGTCCTTGTTGGCCCTTGTTTTTAATCTAGTTTTGTTTAATAAAATAAACTTTATTACCATTATCTCCATCCATAAACCATCATATTCACTCTATTTTGTCAAATTAATGCATATCTAGGTATTTAAATTAATTTTTTCAATTTTTAAAAGTTTTTATAAAAAATGAATTTTAAGTGTATTTTTGGACCAGATCAGAAATTCCCATAATGGCTTCATGGATGTCGTACTTGCAAGAAACTTGGGCTTGAGCTGGATACATTTCTAGAAATCTTGGGAAATATTATTGAATGTGCACTTGTTGGTATAGTCAAACTAAGCTTAAACAGGCCCGGTCAAAGGTGGTCAAACATGACCTATTTTTATGGAGATCCCTAGGAAATAGGTCAAATTTCTTATTTTATGGGATTTTATATTTTATTTTAGATTGATGAGATAGACCTGATTATGTAGGATAATGATAGCCATGGCTGTAGGAGAAATTTTAGATGATTTTGTTTCATATTTTATCTATTTAAGCCTAATTAATAGAAAGCATTCATATGTAGAATTTGTATAACTTAACTCTAATATTTCTGAAACTTGGAGACCTAATTGAAAGACCTGTTATATTCCATTTTATTTTTTTATGGTGAATTATTGAATGAATTTTTAGTATCTGAAAGCATTTACAATGTGCGAGGCAAGGGCGAAGGGCCCCCACATCGAGCTATGTGCACTTTCTAGTTATTTTAAGTTGCAGTTTCTGAACTAGTTTGTTTTATGCTTAATTTGTTAATTAGATATATGCTGATGTTTTAAGAGTGTTGATGAATCTAATTCTAATTTATATTCTTCAAATTAAGGGATAATCCAATGTTTAAGTTAAGCATTCCTTCTATCTAATTATGAGCTAGAGCTAGAATTTATCTTTCCTACTTTTTAATGATTTTCTGAAGTTCCTATTTTGTAACAACAGTATTATCGATGAATGAATATGTAATGAAGGACAACTAGAATATATTTAGTTAATAACCTCTTCAGTTATTCTTTCATTCATCTCTATCTATTTCTCAGTAGTGGTTTTGGTTTCTAATTCATGAAGTAGTTTTGTAAGAGAAGGACAAACAAGTTCTCCTAAGTTAGGAGCTTCTTCTGTTGTTGATTACATAATTGAATTTAAAAATTATTTAGTTTAGATTTATATTTGTAATATACATTTCCTTTATTATTAATAACTCAACTTCTAAACTTGATCATAGTTGAAACCCATATATCTTGGAGATGCTTTTGAGTCCTACAAGCTCGGATTGATAATAAAATACTTGTGTTAGTTTACCTAGTAAACAACCCAACATTTTTGGCATCCTTTCCGAGGAAGCATATCTCGAAGTGGTCAATTAGGATGATAAAAAAAATAAAAAATACATCAAAAATAGCAAAAACATATTTTTTAATTTATGTTATGTTTCTATATGCCTATAGATAGAGATAAAAAGGGTAGATTCATGTAATAAAACCACCCAACAACTCATCCATCCATAGGACTAACAACACCAGTTGTTGGAAGACCTACTATCGAAGAGTGAGAGGAAAAATAGAGATCATGATAAATATGATGTTATGAAACCATATCTAAAAATAAAATTAAAGAGAGATCAATGCCTTAGAAATGACCACTTCGAGGGGGCAACCTCCAATACATTACATAAATGAACAATTCTTGGATGATACAAATGACAAAACCCCATTCTATATATAGGATTCCATGGGGTGACAATATAATCCTAGTTGGCCTAATAATAATAATGTAAGGGAACAATAATAACAATATTAGGGTTATAGGGGTACAACAATAACAATAAGGGGGTTACACTAACAATAATATGGGACTATTGTTACACAACATTTTGTCACCATCCCTGCAATCCCCCTCCTGTACATTGGTGTAGTAGATCTAATAAGAAAATGTATAGAAATGGAAAATATGCCTAAGAAATAACACCATAGAAGATAAAACTTCAGATCTTCATTAATATCAAAACCCTTAGGGTAGGGCAACACCATACATTCACTCCTTAATGAAGGAGATCACTCCACAAGCCATATGCTTTCCCATACAATAATCCTTGACATCTCTCAATGGAGAGTCTCTAGCCTCTAAATAGGTTTCATACATGCAATACCATGGGTAGTTACCATGGGTCTCTCAATACCATACATCCAATACAATGGGCATATCACTTTATTCCCTAGCTACATGTGGTCCCTTACATAATGTGGGTTAACCACATTATTTATTAACTATGGCCCATTTATTTATCATTCTTATATTATTACATCATATTATTCTCTTGGGTACCTCCCTCTGTACCCTATATGATCCCCTCTAGGTACACTACATTACACCCCCTTTAAACATGTTTCGTCCCCGAAACATGAGAAGAGCACAAACAATAAGATCTACTCAAAAGAGTATTCCACTGGTACCATTCATGTGCATCTATCCATCCAAGGGAAAGGTGAACACTTGATCTAGTCGGTGCCTTGCTCGCTTGAGAGGGAAGCAGGTTCTGGTGGTTCTTCCTTGTTGATGTGTTGTTAGTGGATTGTCGCACCTCTCTATGTGTCGTCCAGGGGTTGTTGTCCTTGTTGCTAATTTTTTGCCCCCTTGCTGGTTGTTGTCTTGCTGGGTGATGTGGGTGGTGATATGTTGAAGCTTTAACTGATGTAATATCTTTCATTAATTCCTCCATGATTGGTGATGGAGTGGTGTCTGGTTCCTTTATTGGTACTTGCTTTGATGTCTGTGTTTGGCTGTCTACCATCAAAGGCTCATCATCTGATGTGTCTGTGTCGTTAGATATTTTTTCTTCTTCCTCCTCGGTCTCTGCATGGTTCCTAATGCAAATATCGTGCAATGTAATTTTCTTCTTTTTATACCAGAGCTTCATGAATTTCTTTTGCACATTAAAATTGATAGTACCAACGGATTCCATCCAAGGATGTCCCAAAACAACATCCACAACAGCCATATCTGAAGCATAAAAATCAGAATGCAACACATACTTATCCATAGAAATCTTCAAATCTTTATAAATTTGAACATCTTCATTATCAACCTGTGTGTTTTCAATATGCTTTGCTGGAACTTGCAATTTTTTAGCCAAATTCACATTGATACAATTATGCTTGCAACTAGGAATGATAGACACAACGATGTTCTCTTTCTGAATACTTCCATGAACCCATAATATGGAAATATTAGTAGAAAATAAGTCTTTATGGCTCTTGCTATCCTTCTTTCCGGCTTGAGACCACTTGTCCAAAAGGACTTTTTCAAGTTTTTTCTCGGAAAGTTTCCTCACTGAGCTGTCAAGTGAGGTCCACCATTTATTTGCCTCATCTTTCATATGAAGCCCTATGGAGCATATCCAAAAACTTGCATATTGAGCCTTGAGATGTTGTAAAAAATATTCAATAGTAGGGCCATCATCTTTTCCTGTAAACTTCATCTTGCGAGAATCCATAAAATAAAGTAAGGGTTTTGAAGAAAATCACTTACTTTGGCAAAAATTTAAAATGGACATTACTCGGTCAATATAACTCAGAATCCTTAATATAACCTGTTTTCGAAAATGGAATAGCCATTCTGCATCTAAAAATGTGGCTGAAATCCTGATCTAGGCACTCTTGATATGCATATTTCTGCTGCAACTGTCTCGTCGTCACAAAATTTCTGAAAAAATGGCTGATTTTAAATTAGTGATAACTCCCTCATTCGGACTCCAATTTGACCGATTTTTTTTTTTTTTTAATTGGATGATTTTTCAAGGGGAGCTCAGATCTATAATTGGTTGTCTGAGATTGTGCACTAGAATCTACTAAAAATGTCAGGATATCCGTCGTACACAAATTGCCGTCAGAATCATTTCTGCAACACAACTGAATTTAAATCAGTGATATCACCCTCATCCGGACTTCGATTCGACTGATTTTTTTTTTGAAATTGGGTATTTTTCCATAAGGAATCCAGATCTGATATTTATTTTTGAAAATTTTTCGCCAAATTTTCCAGATCTTTTCTGCAAACTCGCTGCCCAAAAATTTCCTGCAAAAAAATGAAAAAACAAATCTCCAAACTCTGCCCAAGAAAGTGCTCTGATACCACTTGTAGTGGATCTGACAAGAAAATGTATAAAAATGGAAAATATGCCCAAGAAATAACACCATTGAAGATAAAACTTCAGATCTTCATTAATATCAAAACCCTTAAGGTAGGGAAACACCATACATTCACTCCTTAAGGAAGGAGATCACTCCACAAGCCATATGCTTGCCCATACAATAATCCTTGACATCTCTCAATGGAGAGTCTCTAGCCTCTATATAGGTTTCATACATGAAATACCATGGGTAGTTACCATGGGTCTCTCAATACCATACATCCAATACAATGGGCATATCACTTTATTCCCTAGCTACATGTGGTCCCTTACATAATGTGGGTTAACCACTTTATTTATTAACTATGGCCCATTTATTTATCATTCTTATATTATTACATCATATTGTTCCCTTGGGTACCTCCCTCTATACACTATATGATCCCCTCTAGGTACACTACAATTGGAGGATCATTTCTATGACTAATAATAAGTGTCATGCCTTGCAAATACCATCATTGCATCCCTTGCCACAAGGACAACATTCCTTCTCTTGAAAATTCCTAGAGCAGAAAATCAGAAACACATGTTTTTGGCTTGGTGCTGGTAGACCATTGTGCCCTCACGCCAACGAGGAAGATTAACACTGGGCCCCGCACCCATTGGCACTCCATCCCAGTGAGCTACCCACACCAAGCTATTTTTTGAATGCTTTTAAAAATAGAGGCGAAGTTTCCATGTTAACAACTTCGTGGGTGAGTCATCTTGGGTGGTTCAACTGAATAACCACGATCACCCTCCTTTGGCCTCTTTTTTCCACCTTTTGGGGAAACCTCCCAAAGGATAAGGCCTCCCTTCCACCATTGTAGGGAACCCAACCTTCTCCTCTCCCTCTATAAATAAAGCTATCTCCCATTGATATACTGGCTGAAAAATTATAGCTGAAAGGCTGAAGAGAATTGTTGAACATTTTTCTAGGGAGATAGAACGGAGAAAGAGACCTTTATTGAGAGAGAGCTTAGGCTTGTGTCCTCGCCTCATCCCAATTCCCAAAATATCCTTCGATACGTGCTTCGAATAAACATTTTGAAGCAGGCTGCGACATCAAGGCTCCTATTGTAATCTCTTTCTTCTATTTATATATACATGACTAATGTCTGGTTCCCATATTGTGTTAATATGGTTTATTTTACACAATGTGTTTAGTCTTCCTTGACTAACTAGTTAGCTATGAAGGAAATTATTGTCTTCTATGTTGCTCATGTATTTGATCTTTGTATAGGAATATGAGTACCATTGCTGAAGGATCACAACCTGTCAGGATAGAGATCAAGAGGCGCCCACTACTATAGCTGTGACAACCACGTTGGAGTCCAGGTAGGAAAATCTATCCTAACCTATTTCATTCATTAGCTAGGAACCTACACATTAGCTTGTTCCCTTGTTTCTAGACCCACTCTAGGGCTAGAGGGATCGTCTTTGTCTGCAGAGAGGATTTACCTTTCCAACAAGTTGGCGAATGCACTAGGGAATCAGTGTGATTTTTTCATCTCGTTCCTCACTGGGATTTTTCCTTGTCGAGTTGAATTCAGTCATTTTATTTATTTTCTATCATTTTTGGCTGCTTGACTATTTGGAATCCTCTTGTTCAGCTCCAAAGTGTTAATATTGACCTATAATCACTAGTTTTTCCCTTTTACCATAGTTTTCCAGCTCGACGCAGGTTTGCTTTGAACATTCGAGTCAATTGGAACTTATTGCTTTTGTTGTAGTAGCGCCAACCCCTGTTTGGCATGGATTATTTCATGAGAATCACATTGAATCCTATAAGATTTGGTTTGACCTTTTTTTCTAAGTTTTTGGTCAGTTTTACTTGACTTTGGGTTGTTTCTTAGAGTTTCAATTGGTCTTTTGGGCTTGTTCTGACTATTATAAGCTTGTCCTTCTGAGTTTTTTTTCCATTCTCTCATCGGTGAGTTTCATAGCCCTGGGGTTTCTAGGTATATTTTTCTCACTGAGCCTTCTGATTGATGTTCGAGTCTTCTTTATTTTTGTTAGTTCAATTCCATGATCGATTGTGTTAGTCTTTCTTGATCCTTTGTGTCTTCGGCTTGTTGAATGATTACTTTGATTTTCGTTTGACTCTCTATCTCGTCAGTTTGAGCATAAATCACATTTCTCATTCGGGTCATTTTGAAATTTTTTGTTTGTTTGAAAGAGTGCATCATTGGTTCCAGTACGTGTTGATGTATGTATTTCTTTTGAACTGTTCATTTTAATATCTCTACATTTGTAGTGCTCTAAACTAGTGTTCGTTTTTTTTTCTTTTAATGTAATAATGTATCATGTGCTTCATTCATTCAAAAAAAAAAAAATCATTCATTCTTTTTCATTGAAAATGAAAAGTTATTTTGCACAAATAGCTCTTAATGAACTAGGAAAGAGTTTTTTGCTTTTTGTTTGGTTGTATTAGATGCATTAGGGAACTTATTCTTTCGATTTCATTGTTTGTTAATTCGTGAAAGATCTCTATGCTTCTCTTAATTAGCATTCATCAAACAGAAACTGGTGTTATTTTCCATATAGAATGCATTTAGGAATTTGAGATCCCATGCGATAGGCCCTTGGAATTGAGACATAATTCAAGATCAAATGTTAAAATTTATTCAATTAACCTAAGGAAGCATTGAAACTTAACGCACATATTTAGAGATCTAGGCTAGTGACGTGTTCCAGTGTCATTAAACCTAGTAGTTGTCGTTTTCCATCTGGCATTAGATAGCGCTAGCACGGAATTGTGCTCCCCGTACTGTTGAGTATATAAAGGGAGACCCTCGTAGGTTGAAATCCTCAAAGCACATATTTAGTGGTCTAGTCTAGTGACATGTTCCAGTGTCATTAAACCTAGTAGTTGTCATTCACCATATGGAATTAGATAGAACTAGCACAAAATTGTGCTCTCCATACCATTAAGTATATAAAGGGAGACCCTCATAGGTTGCAATCCTTAATCTGTAGGAAGGCGAGTATACTACCTTGTAACCATGATACACTGAACACAACATTCGGGGAGACTGGCTACAGATATGTTAAGTCCTTGGTCATTTCTCTTTCATTTGATTACCAAGGTGTATATTGTAGTTCACGGAAGCTTGGTACACCCTCTTTCATAGATTTCTGGAGTAGACATTTTGATTTTTTTGTGACTCTCTAAAAAGTGAAAATATCATCGAGTGCTTGTCCTTTCACGCTCGTTTCAACCTGAAAGTGATAGAGTCACATTTTTCCTATTTATCGACTCTTAAAATATGAAACATTAGAGTTTTGTTTCAGTGTATTAAAATATTACTTCCCACAAAATATTCCTAGTTAAATTTATCTTCCTTATCATTTTGTTTTATGGTTGTTTCCAATGGAAACATTTTTCGAGTTTACCAACCAAGGAACCCCCTTTGAAGGGAATCCTGGTCCTTTTCCTTCTTTTGGGAATGTTGGTGTTCCTTATATGGAAACATTATCTCTTCCTGGGTTAACTGTTGGTTTCTCTGTGTGGTCATTCTCAACCTCTGTGGTCTTGAGTATTCCGCCCTCTCTACAACCATCTCCTCCACCTGAATGACATCGTTGTGATTCTAAGGTGGACCTCTCCCCTTATTCACCTATTTCTTCATGCTCCTCTTCTACTTTTCCTAGTGACAGTCTGGATTCTAGTAACTAGGTGGCTAAGAAGAAGAAGAAGAAGACGAAGAAGAAAAATTCAGATAAGGGAGAGGCCAACTCTGCGGCTATTGTGCCTCAGACACCTTCCATTGATAAACCATCCAACCTTCCATGGAAATTAAAATTCCCTTGCATGTTGTGCAAAGGTGACCAATTTCTTTAGGACTGTCCTGGCATTCCCAAGGTACTTGAAGCATGGTCTGATGGTCATCCTTCATTGCTTTTGGCTTCTGGAAGTAATATTGGTGGCACATATTCAACTAGCAATGATAAGACTCATACGAAATAGGGTAAGATTACCAATCCTTGTAAGTTGTGTGAAGGGCATAATCCCATTCACCTTTGTCTGTACATGGATGAAGCCACGAGAGTGTTGGAAAACCCTTCTATTTTTGCACCCTGCTTGCCGGTTAGTTACCAGAAGCTTTCTTCGAGTCCTCTGCTACTTGATTTAATGATCGGTCAAGAGTCATCCTTGGTTGATCCTGTTCCCTCGGAAATTCAAAATCATGAATCCATTCCCGACCAACCATTGGTCGTGGAATCAATCTATTTGATTCCACCTATGGTTCATTAGGTATTTTCTGTTGAGAATGGATCTCATCCCCCTCACGTTCTTCTTGTTTCTTCAGATTCCTCATACTTGGAGAAATATTCTCCTATCCCTATGACTCAAGAAGTTTCTCTTCCTACTCCCCTGTCTAAGGTCTAGGAGGAGGCTCCTCTTGCTCTGTAACACCAGGGGATGATCATCTTAGTTCAATGGTACCCCCTCCAAGTAGTTTGATCATTTCCTTCGATTGGAGTCGATTTCCTGGATAACGCCTTCCTTGTTATGTACCTTTTGAGATCATGGTACAGACCTTTGATGTGGCCATACCTAGCATAATTATAGATTAATCCACGTCGGTTAGTGTCCTATCTTCAACTAATTTGAAATATTTTGGTTCTCCACCGCTTGTGCCTATTACACAGAATCTGTTGGAATTTAACAGAGGAACCAATCAACCATTAGGGATCCTTCCAAAGTGGCCTATCACTTTGGGAGGGAAAACTGTTTGTATAGACATGATGGTTGTTCCAAGCCCCTTGGATTTCAATTTTCTCCTGGGGTGCAACTATGATTATGCCATGGGTGCACTTGTCTCCTCCCTCTTTCATGTGATCTATTTTCCACATAGAGGTCAGATTGTGACCATTGATCATCTTTCATTCTTTGGTCCTAATGTGGCAGCTCGTCCACCATCATCACTGTCGAATATTTATTCACTAGTTGTATCTTCCCCGCCATGGGTTAATTATGTGGCCACTTGCTCGTTGCCCTCTTCCAGTGATAGTGCCATCGACTACCATCTACTGGGGGCATTCAATCCTGATTTCCAAGACATTGTTCTCCCATTATATGTGAACCTCTTGGACACCACAACCTCTTATTCATTATGGTAAAAGGTTTACGGAGCATAGTTCTTTTTCTTGTGTCATTCTCCTAAAAAAGTAAACAAGATCATCGGAGCAGATTTCTTTTTCATGTGTCAAGCTCGTTAAAAATATGAAACAATATGTTATGAGGATGGTTCGTCTTCTATGTCAACCTCATTAAAAAATGAATTAGGTCATGAGGATAGTTATTTTAATGTTTCAACCTCATTAAAACAATGAAACATGCTTTATTCAATTCGAATATTTGATCAGATCTCGTAAGATCCCAGTTGATTCTTTCTTTGACCTCGTAATTTGAACCTTCACTTCATCTGCTTTTCATTCATTACCGTTGGACTGAAGCTTGGGGGGAATGTACCTCGAATTGAGTCACCATGCTGGGGGCATCCCCGTGTTTCAAGCATAGTTTACCTTTGTTTCAAGCTTGTGTAAAAATGAAACCTGTTTCAAGCATATTTTATCATTGTTTCAAGCTTGTGAAAAAGTGAAACCAACTTCAAGTAGAGTTTCCTGATTTCAAGCTTTGTAAAAATGAAACCATTCCTATTTTACCTCTCGTCATTGCCATTTTATCAGCCTATTTTTCCAGATAAACCTTGGTTTTCTCATTCCATCACCCCCATCTACTTAGCCGATCATATGTTCTCACTTGATTGTTTTACCCATTCCTAAGCAACATCTGCAATGAGTGGTCTTGTTTGCCAGCCTCTTGACCTTTACTTGTTTTGACCAATTCCACCATCACCGGAACTAGTTGCTACCCTTAATACCACTCGTTCCTCTAGGAGGAGTCAACATTTAGCTCTTTTCTGACTCTCAAAAATTGAAAAGATTACCTAGACTCTTGTCATTTTGAACTCGTTAAATGGCTGCAAATTGATATATACCTAGTATATGTTTACCCCCTTTTCGGGCTGGGATAGATTATTTACAAAAAAGGAATACCTTAGCCTATTGTGACTAAGAGGTTCTCTCAGACATAGTTTTCTCCCTTTTCGGATCTATGAGACTACATACGAAAAGGGGCTTGCTGGATTTTTCTTTTCCGCTTCTTTTCAAAATATCTAAACATGAGAAGTTGTTGAGTTCTTCCTTTGTCAGACTCGTTAAACCTAAAATGACATCATAAATCATCACCATGACGTTCCTGAGTTCCTCCTTCCTAGGGCTCGTAAAATGTAATAGGATGGATTTGTCCGGAGGAAAAAATTACTTCAGAAGCATATGCTATCCCCTTCAAGCTTGTTTTTAAAAAATAATTGGGGTACTCGCTAGAAATGGTGGGGGAAAATGGAACCAGTTTTTATTTGTGTCGGCAATATTTCGCTCTTGAACATGACAGTCATTTCCATTCGTCTCGGGTTAAGGACATCACATTTCGTCATTTTTACCTCCATGGGTTTGGGTAATATGTTTTTACCTCTCATCTTCTCTTTTCCACTTCATCGTGATCATAGTTCCCTTGAGGTCAAATACTTCCAAATCTAGAGTCATGTCACTGATATTTTCAAGATAATTTTTCCTTTACAGTTTTCAACCTCCCTCTGATCCTCTATTTGATCCTGATCCACTATCATCATGTTCCTCTATCTCGCTTCGATGATTTGGGAAACATTATGGCCCTCCTTCGACTGGTTTAATTCCTGTTGACTTCAGCTCATTTTCTAGGAAATTGACCTAGAGACTCCCTTCCGGTACCTTGGAGCTTGCATGCCTCAATGGCAGGTTCTTCACATTTGGCGATAGGTCCACACCATTGGCCTTCAATCGAGTGATTCTGTGAGTGTTCAAAGCTAGATTGCTATTCACATTCTATGGATTGTACTTGTTGTAACTTGAGAGCCATTATCATTATTGATGGTTTCTCTCATTCCTGCTAACAGCTTTCATCACTGGCTGGTAATTAGGTGACTTTCTTGCATGTTCGACTTCATCTCACATATTCGCATGCTTGAATTTGTACTTGTTCAAGTTGAGATGGAGTGAAAGACCCTGGGTCTTGACTAATAAGATCCATGCTATGGGATATTGTGGTTCATCATGACTTATTAAATTACTCTTTCGATTGGATGGCGGTGACCATACCTGTGTCTATTTGTTGATCCTTACTCCTGGATGGCTGCGTCCATACCTCAGATCTCATTTTTTATGTACTCTATTATGGATGGCTGCACGCATGCCACATGTTCATGTATCAACGATATAAGTTGTATTTGTACTTGAGGGTCTTTCGATAGTGGTGTTTTGTTTGAATGTGTTCTCATAAATCATTTCATCCCTCCCTCTCTCTTGTACCTCATGCTTTAGGGGGCATATGTTACACAACATTTTTTCACCATCCCTGCAATCCCCATAGCACACATTGGAGGATCATTTCTGTGACTAATAAGAAGTTTCATGCCTTGAAAATACCATCATTGCATCCCTTTCCCTGAGGAAAACATTTATTCTATTAAAAATTCCTTGACGGTACCATCAGAAACACATATTTTTGGAATGTTTTTTTAAAAATAGAGGAAACTTTTTCATGATAAAAACTTCATGGGTGAGTCATCCTGGGTGGTTCGACTGAATAACCATGACCACCCTCCTTTGGCCTCTTGTTTCCAGCTTTTTGGGAAACCTTTGAAAGGATAAGGCCTCCCTTCCACCATTGTAGGGATCCCAACCTCCTCCTCTCCCTTTATAAATAAAGCTACCTCCAATTGATATACTAGCTGAAAAATTATAGCTGAAAGGCTGAAGAGAATTGCTGAAAATTTTGCTAGGGAGATAGAATAGAGAAAGAGACCTTTTTCAAGAGAGAGCTTAGGCTTGCATCCTCGCCTCGTCCAAATTTTGATCCTTCAAGATGCGCTTTGACTGAAATTTCTAAAGGAAGCTGCGACGTCAAGGCTCCGGTTGTAATCTCTTTCTTCTATTTATATATACATGACTATTGTCTGGTTCCCATATTGTGTTAATATTTTTTATTTTACATAATTTGTTTAGTCTTCATTGACTGACTAGTTAGATATGAATGAAATTATTGTCTTGTATGTTGCTCTTGTCTTTGATCTTTGTGTAGGAATATGAGTACCATTGCCAAAGGACCACGACCCGTTGGGACAGAGATAAAGAGGCTGCTACTATTATAGCTGCGACAACCACGTTTGACTCTAGGTAGGACAGTCTATCCCAACCTATTTCATTCGTTAGCTAGGAACCTACATGTTAGCTTTTTCCCTTATTGTTAGACCCACTCTAGGGCTAGAGGGATCGTCTCTGTTTGCGGAGAGGATTTACCTTTCCAACAATTATACTAGTAATATAGGAACCTAACATGCCCCTCTCCTTCAAAAAAGTGTTGTCCTCAACACTTGAGTAGCTTTGGATGCTTTTGTATAAAATTTTCATCCTCCCATGTAGAATATTTAGTGGGTAAGTTCTTCCATTTGATAAGATACTCTGGAATTGATAAATTTCGTAGCTATTGAGTTCTTATTTCCGTGACTGTTCAGGTTCCAATATGATTTTTCCTTCCTCATCAATTTCTGGCAATATTGTTTGAACTGGAATTTTGTCCCCAATAACCTTCTTTAAGCATGAAACATGGAAAACTGGATGCACTTTTGAAGAAGCAGGAAGCTCCGATTTGTATGCCATAGTACCAATGTTTTGCAATAACTTGTAAGGACCATAGTACTTTGGCGATAATTTATTATCCTTCTTAGCTTGCTTGAGGGGCATTTGTTTGTATGGCTGTAGCCCTAAAAATACCGAGTTTCCTACATTAAAACTTCTCTCACTGCGATGTTGATCTGCTTGTTGTTTCATTCAATTTTGTGCCAAATTTAGGTTATCCTTTAAGAGTTGGAGAACTTCTTGTTTATGCTTGATGTCATCTTCCACTTCTTGAACCTTAGAATTTTTTTGTAAAGAAGATGTGATGGATGGTGGATGATATCCATAAAGTTCCATAAATGGGGTCATTTTTGCTGCAGTATGGAAGGAAGTGTTATACCACCATTCAGCGAGAGGTAACCACTTAACCCATTTTGTTTTCTTATCAAATAAAAAATGACAAAGATATCCTTCCAAACATTTATTCACTATCTCATTTTTACCATCGGATTGAGGATGATAAGATGAGCTATGAGCTAGTTGAGTACCCAAACAAGAAAATAATTCCGTCCAAAAATTTCTAGTAAAAATGGGATCTCTATCACTTACAATAATCTTTGGGTTTCCATGTAGCTTTTGAATTTTTTCCATAAATGAAGTAGCAACTATACTTTCTTTAAATGGATGAGATAGTGCACAAAAGTGTGCATACTTGGTAAGTCTATCAACTACCACCATGATGACACTCTTTCCTTTGAACTTAGGTAAACCTGTGATAAAATCCATTGAAATCTCCTCCCAACGTTGACTTGGAATGGATAAAGGTTGTAGAAGACTGCTGGAAAACCAAACATTCTGCCACAAAATTTTGAATATCAGATTTAAGGCCATCCCAAAAAATTATTTCTTCACCCTTTGGTAGGTTTTTAAAAATCCTGAGTGTCCTCCTAAAGGAGAAGTGTGTAATTCCAAAATAATATTTTGTTTTATCTAGGAATTCTTGAAAATATATAAGTGATCTTTGTAGCATCAGGAATCATTTTTCCAACTAAATGTATCAGATGTACTAGGGTCTTGCTGCAAAATTTTGAATGAGTGTCCACACTTCTTCGTCCTTCTTCCATTCATCCCTTGCTTTGGTTATCCAATCCAATCTGGTTGGATAGTAGAAATGGAAAAAAGAAATGCTTCCACCTCTTCATCGTTTCTTGAGAGTGCATGTGCAACAACATTTAGCTTCACTTTTTCATAGATGATTTCAAAGTCATAACCCAACATCTTTATGATCCATTTTTGCTGCTCTTTTGAATATATTCTTTGTTCCAAAAATTGTTTAAGACTATCATGATCAATTTTTACCTTGAAGTGTCTTCCCATTAGGTAAGGTCAACATTTCTTCAGTGCATATTGTAGTATTGCCAACATTTCCTTCTCATAAATAGCTTTCTATAAATACTTTCCTTTGATTGGAAGACTTTCAAAAGCAATTAGTATTCCTTCTTGCATTACAATAGCACCAATTCCATTTCCTGATGCATCGCATTCCAGAATAAAGGTTTTTGTGAATTCTAGCGTAGCTAAGATTGGTGCTAGGAACATTGCCTCTTTAAGATGTTAAAAGGCCTTCATTGCTTCAGGAGTCCATGAAAATGCACATTTATTCAATAATGTTGTTAGAGGTGCTACTATTCTACCATAATTCTTAAAAAACTTGTGATAATACCCTATTAACCCGATAAATCCTTGTAATTTCTTTCTGGGTATGGGGACTTTCCATTCCTTAATGGCTTTAATTTTTGTAGGGTCTACCTTAACACCCTCATGAGATATAATATGACCCAGATATTCCACCTCTTGTACTTCAAAGAAAAATTTGGATGTTTTTGCATATAATTGTTTCTCCTCCAATAGTTTGAGCACCTTGTCAACATGTTGAACATGATCCTTCCAAGACCTGTTGTAGATTAGTATGTCATCAAAAAATACTAGCAAAAAATTTGTAAGGAAGGGTTTGAAAATGGAATTCATCAACCCTTGAAATGTAGAAGGTGCATTGGTAATGACAAAAGGCATGACCAAAAATTCATAATGACCCTCATGAGTTCGAAATGTTTTTTTCGAAATATCTTCAGTCTTCATTCTAATTTGATGATATCCTGAACGAATATCCAACTTGGTAAAATAAATTTCTCCATGTAACTCATCCAATAATTCATCAATCACAGGAATGGGAAATTTATGTTTAATAGTGAGCTTATTGAGCTCCCTATAATATGAACACATGCACCATGATCTATCCTTCTTGTGCACCAATACTACTGGAGTAGAGAAAGAACTTCGACTAGGTTGAATTATACTAGCCTCTAACATTTCTGTAATGATACATTCAATTTCACTCTTTTATACATAAGGATATATGTAAGGTCTAATGTTTGGAGAAATAATTATTGGAATCAAATTAATATCATGATCATGATTATGAATAGGTGGGGGTCATTTGGGAGTTTCAAACACCTTGTAATGACTATCTAAGACTTGTTGGAGATCTTGAGAAATGGATGATTTTGATGTTGGAACTTCTAGTGAGAATAATTGTGCAATTATGCCTCGTTGTTATTTCTTTAGAAGTTTTTTCATGACATTAGAGCTTATTATCTTCCCTGGCTTCCCTCCGATACCTTGTAATTTGATTTATTTTCCTTCTGGAAAAAAATTCAAGAAAAGTTCTTGAAAATTAAAAGCTATCATCCCCAAAGATTGTAACCATTTTACTCCTCGTAAAACATCATCACCTCCCATTATAATGGAAAGAATTGGACGATTCAATACATATTACACCATGGTTAGCTTGATATTATGGAATTTTCTATAGAAATTTATATTTCCTCCATTTTCAACCATCACTTGACATTCTGGTGTTGGTTGTAGGAAAAAATTCAATTCCTTGACTACCTTACAATGAATAAAATTATGGGTACTACCTGAATCAATAAAAAATATTAGCTTTTTCTTCTTGATATGTCCTTCTATCTTGAGATTTTGAGAAGTGGTAATTCTTGCTAATGTATTACATGATAAGGTTAGACTCATTTCTTCTTCTTCTAGGGTTGGTTCCTAGTGTATATCCTCTTCTTTTGAAGTTTCTTGTTCATTTTCTTCCTCCACTTCACAATATATGTAAAATAATTTCTTCTCAACACACTTATTAGTGTATTTGCTATCACAACTGTAGAAAATCCCTTTTTCTCTTTTTTCTTCCAATTGTTGTGGTGTCAACCTTGTAGCTTGTGGAATTCTAGGATTAGTAACACTTCAATATTTATAGATGTGAGTGGTAGGCTTCCTTGTTGCCATAATTTTACATTCAATTTTTCTTGCCAACCCCGAATTCCTTCTTCAATGAATCAAGTTCCCAGATGTAAACTTCATGTTGGATGTTATCCTTTAAAGTCCCTATGAAGATATCAATATTTTGTTCCTCTGGAATATCAGTTACCCTTATATTAAATTTTTGGAAGTCCTCAATGTGCTCCACCACTGAACCCTTTTGTTTGATATTTATCAATTGTCTAAATAATGTGTTTCTCTTTGTATCCTCATAATGTGCTATCATTTCCTCCGTAAAATTTGACCAAGTGATAATTTGTTTACAAGATCATAGCCATCGATACCATACACATGTATTTTGTTCTAAATTTAAAGTTGCAATGGATACTTTTTGCGTGTTTTTCACATTATTGAGATCAAAATATTGCTACATATATAGTATCCATGTTATGGGATCCTTTCCATAAAACTTCCTCATAGCCATATTTGGAATATGGTGGTTCTTCAATACAACACTAGAGTTTATGAAATCATGATTAACATTTATTTTGTTTTCATCATGAGATTCATCTACTATCTTTCGGCCATTAGGAATAATTTCCTGTATTAACCTTATCATCAAACCTTCCATGTCTGATTTTAGATCATTATTCATGTCTTCCATGTTGTCTTTCATTTTTCATTGATCTTAGGTTCCATGTCATCCATCTTAGCTTCCATGCCAACTTCCATGCCATCCATCTTAACTTACATGCCTTTCTTCAGAACTTACATTTCATTTTTTGTTTCTCTTTGTGAGAGAGAAATTTGTTGCACTTGTTTTTGTAATTTTGATATGTCATGTAGCGCTTCTTCCTCTTCATGAGTCATGGTAGGGCCTTATGAAGGCTTAATGGGTGTTGAATTATTTTTAGGTGGCATTGTAGAACCCAATAATGATATATATAATTCAATATGCCCTTGGAATCACTTCAAACTAATTTTTCACACAAGACTTATGTAATTCAGAAAAAAACAATACACACCCTTTTCTTACTTTTTAGGAGCTCGATATTGAAACTGAATTATCTGCGTGATTTCAAAGCTTCAATATCTAAAATCTGGCCCTGAAGAGCCCTATGAATCTTCATTCGAATGCCATAGGTCTAACCTAATTTGTATTATTCAACAAAAATTTATGCTCAATCTCCCATGATGACCTAATTATGGACTCGTTCAGTAGAGCGAAATTGTACGAATTGAAACATGTCATTGTTTCCTCCTTTAGCTCTAAAATTGATACATAGGAAACTAGAGTCCATGTAAATATGACTAATTTTTACAGAATTCCAATCCGACACTCAGAGAATGCATTATGACGTTGTTCCCACAGTCACCTCTTTGAGATGAAATCTGGGAGCCTGAAACAATCGTAACTTCCACAGATCATATCCCAGAAAATATTATGAACCAAGATCTGAAATTATTACAGGATGTTCCTCTGGATTTTGGCTATGTTCCATAAAAATTTCAACTTCTCAAAATTTTTATACAAAAATTTATAGTGCAAATCCCATGAAGTCCTGTTTTAGTTGAAATTCGGGATCCTAAAAAAAAAAAACCTAACTTCCAGAGATCATATCTCTAAAAATATTGTGAACCAAGATCTGAAATTGTTACATGACATTCCTCAGGATTCGACTTTACTCTGTAAAATTTTCAACTTCTGAAGGTTCATAGAAACAAAGCTATAATGAAAATTCCATGAGGACCTATTTGGAGTAGCAAAACCCTAGAATCCAAAGCTATGATACCAAATGTTATGAAACTAGCTCAAAAATTAGAAGAAAAAAGAGATCAACGCCTTAGAAATAGCCACTTCGAGGGGGAAACCTCCAATACATTACATAAATTAACAATTCTTGGATGATACAAATGACAGAACCCCCTTCTATATATAGGATTCCATGCAGTCACAATATAATCCTAGCTGACCTAACAATAATAATGTAAGGGCACAATAATAACAATATTTG
The DNA here is from genome assembly GCA_034641835.2 of Pinus albicaulis. Taxonomy (NCBI): domain Eukaryota; kingdom Viridiplantae; phylum Streptophyta; class Pinopsida; order Pinales; family Pinaceae; genus Pinus; species Pinus albicaulis. The sequence goes on from CM076575.1 coordinate 1,916,407,424, forward strand.
GGTTACAGGGATACAACAATAACAATAAGGGGGTTATACTAACAATAGTAAGGGACTATACTAGTAATATAGGGACCTAACATATTAACTCTAGTTGAAAGACAAATCTTGTTAGCCTTGGAGGTAAAATGAAAACAATCACCAAAAGAAACTCTTTCCTTAGGGAAACAAAAGGAAACAAGAAAACCAGTTGTTGAACAATTAGAGGAACTTGTCCTTGAACAAATTGAAGTGGTTGGGGAAACAACAAATCAACCTCATATTGAAAAATAAAAATCTTTGAATAGGAAATGGTTGAAGAAGGACAAGGATATAATATGCCAATCATGACCCCTGAAAAAATAATTTAATATGAGAGACAACATAGGGAATGGAGAAGAGAAAGAGAGGAAGAAAGGAAATTTTAGGAAGAAAGAAAGAGAGAGGAATATAGAAGAACATAAGCACTAAGAATGATAGAATAATATGCAAGAAGAGAAAATCAAAACAAAAGAATACATGATAATGAACAGGAAAATAAAAATGATCAGGAAGCTACTTTTGGATTTCCAATATTAGATGCAAGAGAAATCTTATGAGAAGAAGTGAAAACGAAAAATATTCCACCTTCATTTTTGCCTAAATTTTATGGAATGTCAATAGAAGGTTTTGATTCATTTATGTTAGAGTTTGATATCTTATGTAGAACTTATGGATACACGGATGATACACACAAGGTTCAACTCTTTCCCGCTACTCTGAAAGAAGCAACATTGAAATGGTTTATGTGTTTAGGAACATATAATGGCTTCTTGGGATGATATGAAGAATTTTTTTCTTAAAAATCATCAAGATTACTACAGGGCTAGAGACTCAAAAGAAGGAATTTTTAGAATGACACCACAAGAAGATGAAAGTTTGGAGGAGTATTTAGAAATATTTCTTTACAATTTGCATAAATCCAAACAACATTATATAAATCCCGGTAGCATTTGTACAATATTTCTTAAGGGTATCAGAGATGAACATTTATATATCCTTAATGTGATGGGAAAATGAGATATCTCTAATTTACCATTTGAAGAAATTGTTGAAATTTGTCAGAAATACTCTAGGGGAAGAGCAAAGAGTGAAAAGAGAGATATTACATCAAGAGCTTCCAATCTGCAACAAGCACAGTAACAAGAGAAGAAATAGGAAGTTTACTAGAAAATTTCAAAATAGATATCTTAAGCACTTTGAGAACACAAGTAGATGTCTTAAAAGCTAAGAAGAAGAAGGAAGAAGAAGAGGAAATGTTAACTATCATTTATCCAAGGTGTAGGCAAAAAATCCACCTAGGGAATGTCCTTTGCAAGGTATATAAGTGTGTGTAATTTTTACAGAAAATCATGCAATAGAAAATTTTCCTAAATTAAAAGAGTTGCAAATGAAATAAGTACAAGGGGTAGAGTCTCTCTACTATATGGCACTGAGGAGACCTTGGATACTAAGGATTCCTCAACAATTCCCTCAACAAAACCCCAAAAATTATCAATATCCTCAAAATTCATGGAATACGCCAATGCCATGCCAGGCTTGGCCTCCAAAACAATGTCAAAACCAACCTGCACAAAGTTGGAGGGGATACGGTTATGGAAACTAGCCACCTTAGCATATGTATCCTCAACAATATCAATATTAACAACCATACCCTCCACAACCGTACCCTCAATACTAACAATTCTAGCAACATCAACCAATGCCATTTCCACCCCAAAATCAACCAATGTTAACTCAACCTTAGAAGCTTTGGCTGCCTACTAACCAGCCACCTCCTAGACCAATACAATTGCTAGATCAACCAATATCTAATCCAAGTAAAAGAGTGGATAAACTAGCATACAATGTGTAAGAGGCAACATATTATCCTACCTATTCTATTCTTCCCATAAAAGATGTCCACTTAAGGTTAGGGAAGGTGTTACATAAGGATACTCCTCCGATAATAGAAGAACAAATTGAACAAGGAGAAAAAAGTAAAAAATCTCAACCAAAAAAATAAAATCATAAGGATAAATCTATTATGAATCAGACTCCACCATATTTAGAGAGGTTAGTACAATAGAAAATCCTAATATCTCTACCTGAATTTGATATTCTGGATGAATTGAAGAACACATATGTAAAAATTCCTTTGTTGTAGGAAATTAAATATATCTCGATATATGCAAATACAATAAATTAATTATGCATCAGGAAATCTGGAAGAAGAAAAAGAGATCCACCTACAATCTAGGTAATTTGAAGTTTAGCTAGTCTCATGTCTAAAAATACAACCATTGAAAAATATGTTGATCTAGGGATCCCTATGGTTACCATTTCGATCTACAAATTTTCAGTGTCAAATACTTTAATAGAATTGGGAGAAGCTATAAATTTTATGACTACAGAGACTATGAAACATTTTAATTTGAACAACACTAGACCTAATGCTACAATACTACAACTTGCATATATATATATAAAGTTGTACCAGAAGGTATATTGGAAGATATCATTGTCTCACTGGATTCATAGGAGTATTCTGTAGACTTCCTTATTTTTCACCCAAAAATAAATTTAGGAGGGCATCCATTAATTTTAGGCATGTCATGGTTAGCCACTCCAGATGCCTACATTTGGTGTAGGTCAGGAAGTATGAATATTGCACATGGAGATGAAAGAAAACATGTTAGATTGTATCCTCCCACTCAATATCTTTCTTTATTATCATGGCTTGATGGATAAGAACAATAAGAAATTCAATCTGTTCTTAGTATTAATCAAGTATATAATTTTAGAGAAGAGGAGGAAAATGAGGATTTATTAGATATTTTCATCTGAGAACCAAAAATTTTGGAGCATCTTAGAATAACACAATATGAATTTGCAAGCCACCTTTTAAATTAATTTTTCCAGGAAAATTGTACTATACAATCACTACAAGAGACATTTCAAAGTATTTTTCCTATTAGCTCAATTACGAATTCAAAGAGTCAAATCATCAAGATCACTCTTGGTAGAAAATTGAATATCAATAATCACTTACAATCATCACAAGGGCAAGAGGTAATAGCACTGTTACAAAAATACTCAAAAGCCTTTGCCTGGGATTACACAGACATGCAAGGGATTCATCCAAAGACATGTATCCATCACATTTACACTGATGATCAAATCAAACCTGTAAGGAAACCACAAAGAAGTATGAATCCTATCATGAAGGAAATAGTGAAAGAAAAATCACAGAAATTGATAAAATTTAGATTTATCTATCCTATTTCTGATAGTCAATGGGTTTCACCCTTAGTTGTGGTGCCTAAGAAAAATGGAAAGTGGATAATTTTTGTAGTTTAAAGAGAGCTAAAAAAAGCTACATTAAGAGATCATTTTCCTTTACCATATATTGATCAAGTACTAGAAAAATTAGTTGGGAAGAAATTATTTTCATTATTTTATGGATTTAGTGGGTACAATCAGATAAATATAGCATTGGATGACCAAGATAAGACAACATTTACATGCCCATGGGGAACATATGCATATAATGTTCTACCCTTTAGTTTATGTAATGCACCTGCTACTTTTCAGAGAGCAATCCTTGCAATCTTTACTGATTTGATCCATGAGTGTGTAGAGGTCTACATGAATGATTTCACTATGTATGGCAGAACATTTGACGATTGTTTACAAAATCTTGAAAATGTTTTGAAAATATGCATAGAGACAAATCTATCGCTTAGTAATGAAAAATTCTTTATAATGATAACTGAGGGAATAGTGTTGGGACACCACATTTCTTCTTCGGGAATTAAAGTGGACCCAACAAAAATTCATGTGATTTTGAATTTCATGCCACCCACAACACAAAAATAGTAAGAAGTTTCTTGGGTTATGCAGGCTACTATAGCAGATTTATTGAAAATTTTAGTAAAATAGCTTTTCCTTTATTCAAGTTACTTGTGAAAGATGTGGAATTCCAATGGACAAATAATTGTCAAAATGTATTTGAAAAATTAAAAGAAAAATTTTCAATTGCACCCATTCTTCGAGGACCTAATTAGTCATTTCCATTTCATTTATCAACTAATGCATTTGACACTGCTATAGGAGCATCACTTGGATAGAAAGAGAATCATTTTAATTATGCCATATACTTCATAAGAAAAAACTTAACACCGACATAATTGAAATATACTATTATAGAGAAAGAAATGTTAGTTGTACTACATGCAGTTAATAAATTTAGACATTACATAATAGGTTATCAATCATTCATCCACGTAGATCATTTAGCCATAAGATATTTAATGAACATAAGAATTAAAAATGAAAGAATAACTAGATGGTTGTTATTAATGCAATAATTTAATATCACTGTACAAGATCGACCAGGTAAGGATAATAAAGTAATAGAATTTCTATCAAGACTTCATTCACTTGGTGATCCAAATCCAGTTTCAGATAATTTTCCAGATGAACATATATTTGCTATAATTGTAAAAACTCCATGGTTTGTAGATATAGCCAAATATTTATCATCTAGCATCCTACCATCTCATTACACAAATAAATAAATAAAAAATGTAATTAGAGAAAGTTCTAGATATATTTGGGTCAATGGCGACCTCTTTTATACTGGTTCTGATCTAATAATAAGAAAATGTGTTAGAGAAGATGAGATTATAGACATTTTGAAATAATTTCATGACGATCCATGTGGTGGTCATTTTGAAAACAAGTGGATGGCATCAAAAGTGTTGAAACTTGGCTACTGTGAGCTGACCATCTTCATAGACTCCAAGGCCTATGTAAAGAGATGTGATGGATGCTAAATAATTGGAAGACTAGTGGCATATGATGAAATTCCATTAAACTCACAAGTACTGAATGAAATATTTGAGCAATGGGATCTAGACATTTTGGGACGAATCAACCCACCATCAAAGGGAAAGAAGTACATCCTGGTATGTACAGATTATGTTACTAAGTAAGTGGAGGCAAAGGCAGTAGCATGAGCAACAGAAGATACGGTTGTATTTTTTATATTTGAACAGATATTTTTAAGTTATGGAGTTCCATGACAGATTGTAACTGACCAAGGCACACAGTTCACATCAAATATTGTTCGATATATTATAGAAAAGTACAATATCAAATATAGAAAATCAACACTATACCATCCTCAAGAAAATGGACAAGTGGAATCAACACATAAGTTCCTAGAGAATATCATGATGAAGACTGTACATATGAATAGAAAGGGATGGTCAAAGAAATTGAGAGATGCACTATGGGCATATAGGATAACATGGAAAAACAAAAATGGGTTCATTCCATATCAGTTGGTGTATGGAAAAGAAGTCTTGTTACCCATAGATTTTCAAATACATACATTCAAGTTAGCAACAAAGTTGGGAATGGAATTATCTGAGGCACAACAATAAAGGGTCATGGAATTAAATCAGCTGGATGAGATAGGACAACAAGCAGTAGAGCACACATCTATTGTGCAAGAATAAATAATTAAATGGCATGATCGATTCATCAAGAATAAAGTGTTTCAAAATGGAGGCTATTCAATATTGTTCGACTCCAAGTTTAAATATTTTAAGGAAAATTTTATGACTCATTGGCTTGGGCCATATGAGATCGAAGAAATCTTTGACGATGGAGCTGTAAAGATAAAAAAAAATTGATGAAACATATATTTCATTTGTGGTTAATGGACATAGGCTTAAATTTTATAATAAGCCTATAAATAAAGACGATCTTATGAAGATAATTACAATAGATACTAATTTGAAACTAATGGGACAACATAGAAATATGCCTTCCATAACTCCAGAAGAGGAATAAAAAATATAAAAAATAAAATAATAAAAGACTTTGGTTGTGAAAATCCAGGAAACTGGCACAATAAAAACTCGAATTCATATCAAAAAACCAACTTTTTTGGACAATATGAATTGTGTTTTGGTTTTGAATTTACTTTAGTATGATTTTTGTAGATTTATCCTTCAAGACATGCAAGACTTGAGGACAAGTCTTTACATCAGCAAGGGGGAATATTGTAATAAAACTATGTGAGTAGTTTGAAAATCTGAATTGAAGAAAGAATCTAAATTACAAGTACAAAGGGACCTGATACATCATTGAACATAATATGCAGAAGGGACATGATACATCACTGAAAATATTTTGCAGAAGGGACTTCATACATCATTAGACATATTATGCAGAAGGGACCTGATATATCATTGAGAATACTATCTAGAAGGAACCTGTATCATATGAAAGAAGAAACTTAAAGCATTGTTGAAAATAATGTCATAAGGGACCTGAAATAACAAAATTTCGGAAGGCACCTGAACTACTTCAATATTCAAACTGCAAAAGGGACCTGAACGACATCATCCTGAATCAATAATCAGATGCAAAGAAGAAATAAATCTCTTCATTTCTACATATCCTGGAAGAGCCATCGTTATATAAAAAAAAACAATGTCGGCCATCATTTGACCAAAGGACATCATGGACATCAAACAATTTATGGGAGTACAAGTATAGTGAGTGAAATTCTTCTCTTAAAATTTCAATTTAAAAAAAATATATTCTAGAGATTGTTAAGACTAATTTAGTACTAGTTATGTATATTCTACCTACATTTCACTACCTTCTACTGATTACATTCCTATTTCTATTCATTATTTTACCCATTATATCCTTATCCATATCCACTATCCTAACCATTTAACTATCATTCCATAAACTATATATTATTTCATATTCCTTATCCATATCACATTAACCCTAATTTTCTTAAACGTAAATATCATAAACAAAAGGATTAATTATTGAACCCTTGTTGGACCTACAAAAAGAAAATAGAAGGTTAGTTTCATGACAAACATTTAATTTTAAAATATGACCATTCTTTGGTCATTTTCAAAATTAAATTAAACAAAGGTCAGAACCTAAGCTAATATCATTTGAAAGCACAATATGAAAATCTCAAAACAAAAAAAATATGCAAACTATATTATTTGAGAGAGAAATCATATATATGAATAAAAGCTAAGGTAATGTGTGGAAATGAAATTATGATACAAAACAAAATGCAAATGCAATGAGCTAACCTAAGTGAAAATGATGCGATGGAATTAATGGAAATATGATGCATGGTATGAAGAGAAATGATGCATGTGTGATGGGTTGAACGGATATATGATGAGGAATGATCCATGTTCTACATGAGTAATGCATTTTAATGGGAGAGATGAATGTGAACATGATGGTCAGCATATGCCATGAATACAAAATGAAAGGTGGGATGTGTAATGAATACAACCAAGAACGTGGATGATGGGAGAGTACACCATGGAGACAACACACAAAGCCAGTTAGAAAAGTTAAGCCACGAAGGCATCGGTCAAGAGATAAACAGATAAGAACAATCAAACAAATTTAAAAATGCAGTGTTCCAAACCCTATATAGCTGGTAAGAGCCTCCACCATTCCCAGACCTTAGAGCTCTAAAAAAATGTGTTTCCTTCACCATCATAGTATTTTCTAGCTCAGTAATGGAGTTGAATGTTGTGCAAACCATCGACACACATTCGAGAGACCCTGTGAAGAACGTAATTGATGGAGGAAGACGAAAGAAGGTTGTGAGAAAACAGAGGAAATTAAGCACATAGAAATGAGCAAAAGATATAGCAATAGAATGATGGAGAGATAAGAAGAAGAGTGGAGTTGATAGGGATTTAAGCCAAGAAATCTAGAAGTCATTTCAATCAAGCACATTGTCATGGTGCAAAGATATAGTGGAGCATGAAGGTAAGAGAAAAAAACCCGTATTTTTTACATTACATACAACAAATATTCATATCAACATTCTCGGGATTTTTGTGTGACCTATGGGTTATAAATGAAGTGCTTCTCCCACTATTTACACTTCTAATTTCCATACAATTTGTCACTACCACCATTCATATAAACTCTACCATGAGTCAACACGTATTATTCGTTGATTTAATGAGTGAATCCTTGAAATATTGAGGGAGAATTTTTATTGAAATGGTGTTGCTTAAAACACAGGAACTCAAGTCAAGTCAACGATATCACGAGAATCACTGCCATATTAGGTAAAATCAAAAATTTCTTCATGTGTGGTTTCATATACAGACTTCGATTTTGATTTGAATACAAATAGAGAAAATAGTGTTCAATTTTTAACACACAGTAGCATCATTCTTTGCAGTTTTGAATGGTTTGTGTAAACAAATTCATTTCATTTATACACACAGTGAGAAATTTCGAAACAAGAGAAAATATATGTGGCAAATATTTTCAATGACACATATTGAATTATTCGTTAAAGAGGCAGTAAAAATATGGTCAAAATGTTTTTGTATATAGAGAGGAATGTTTTATGAATTTTTAAGACACAGTGAACCCATACCTTATGAGATTTTTGATGAATGTTGACATAGAAAAAATGAGCCATTCTTTGAATTTTCTTACACATACTGAGATTAGGACATTTCAAATTGAATGCATAATGTTTTTTCCTTAGAAGAGAAGGAATTTTGTGTGAAACTAAAGGATAAAATTACACAGTGGTAAAAAAAAATTAATTTTCTTTACACGGTCAACAAAAGATAGAGAATTCTACAATCAGAGGTAGATGAATTTTTTAGATTTTTGATGAAATAGAGGATAAAATAAGAATAATAGATTAATAAAAACAATTTTTTTTATATTTTTATAACCTTTTCTGCATGAAATATTTGTGTTTGTAGAAGCATTGGGATCATTTTTTTCAAGAGAACAAAGGATTGGTTTCACTTCTTTGTCAAGGGCATCAAAAAGAGGTAAGCTTCACTACCATAATGTATATGTCAACATAGCACTAGTGCATGAATTTTTATTTTTCCAAAATGTAGTTGATGAAAATGGAAGGATATATTAAATGGTTTTAAAAAAACATGGCAACAAGGATAGAACCTAAAGACTTTCAGATTGAGCATTGGGGGAAAGACGTAGTAGAAAAACTTTACCAGGCAGGTCTGACAGGTTTCCTTCGGAAGTTAAAAGGCATAATGAAGACATTACATGGGAATTCATAAATAATTACATACAAGAGAAAACTATGGTGGGAAATTTAGTCATTCCCTAATTCCAAAGTAAATTTTTGAAGCCCTAGATTTTCCATTATCAGGGGAACATTATCACAAAGGGTTTGATTTTAAAGATAATGGATGGACCTTCTTCCTAGACAAAAATAGAAAGGGATCATTTGACCGAAATAAGAGGATTCCAATAGAATGGTTCAATGAACCTTGGGCAAAGTTAGTATTGATCATCCAAAAATTCTGCACAGGTGACAAAAGGCACAACTTAATGCACCTCTACCACATTAGGTTGCTTCAACATATCAAGGGAGATATAATAATCAATTTTCCATACTTTTTCTATGGAAATTTGATCAGGATGATAGAAAATGTGAAGAGTGAAACCAAACCTAAGGCACAAATCCATCATCAAAGGCTCATTAATATTTTTGTTGATTATCTATTAAGAAATAGGGGTGCGATGTGGATAGAATTCCTAACTTAGAATGAGTTTACAGAACAAACCATAGAATACAAATTCAAACCAGTCTTGGAAATAAGGAGTATAATGAATTCACCCCTTTATCCAAGAACAAGATCTAGAAAGAAACAAGACAGATTAATGATTGAAAAAGAGACATCCTTCCTATCCATTCGTAGGAGGCAAAGAAGAAAGAATTCAACAGACATAAATTGTACGGAAAGAGAACCCGAAGTGAAAATTGTTGAGACATATCCCTTGACAAATCAAGCTAATGAAATTCTTGAAATATTTCAGAAGGAGGTTTATAAAAACCCATTAGAAAAAGACTCATATTTTTACAATCATGAGACTGAGGCCACTTCAGTTTCTAAAGGCACTAAAGAAGAAGAAAAATAACAAAACCTTAGCATAATCAAAGAATTGACTGATAATTTGAAGGTAAGAAAGATATTGGAGAGGCACTTCAAGAGAGAAAATGGAACATACAAGAAAAATAATGAAATTTTGATCTAGGAGAATGAGAGACTAAATTAAGGAGTGGGAAAACTGAAAAAAAAAGAACAATTTTCTTTCTATGCAAGCATTCAGGTGGCTGAAAGAGAAAAACTTATGGAAGATCAAATATGAAAAGAAGAATGTCAAGGTTTCTATCTACAAAGGGGAACAGTACAAAGGTATATAATTCCTTTTGCAAGAAGCACAACAAGAAGCATGAGGGTCATGTACAGTATCAACATCAGAACTCAAGAGGTCTAAAAGAAATAAGCAAGCACGAGGGCATGCTTGAACATCAGCATGGGGGAGATGTTGGCCCTTGTTTTTTATCTAATTTTGTTTCATAACGCACACTTTATTACCATGCTATCCATAGATACAACATCATATTCACTCTATTTTTTCCAATTAATGCATATCTAGTTATTTAAATTAAGTTTTGCAATTTTTAGAAGTTTTTATAAAAACTGAATGCTAAGTGCATTTTTGGACCTGACTAGAAATTTGCGTAGTGGCTCCATGGATGTCATATTTTCAGAGCACTTGGGCTTGAGGTGGAAAAATTTATATGAATATTGGTAACTAAGATTGAATTTAAACCTATTGGTTCAATCAAACAAATCTTAAACATGCTCAGTCAAAGGCAGTCAAACATGACTTGCTTTTATGGAGATCACTAGGAAATAGGTCAAATTTCTTCTTTTATGGTATTTTCCATATTTTGAGGGATTATATGGATGATAGATCAACTTGATTATATAGTATAAGGATATCCATCGATGTAGGATACATTTTAGATGAGTTTTTTTCATATTTTATCTATTTGAGCCTAAGACATTGAAGGCATTCATATGTAGAATTTGTATAACTTAACTCTGATATTTCTAAAACTTGGAGAGCTAATTGAACGACCTGTTCTATTTCATTTTCTTCTGTTATATGGTGAATTATTGAGTGAATTTTCAATAGCTGAAAGTACTTATAGTGTGTGAGGCAAGTGTGGAGGGTCCCCACACTGAGCTAAATGCACTTTCTAGTTATTTTAAGTTGAAGTTTCTGAGCTAGTTTGTTTTATGCTTAATTTGTTAATTAGATATATGCTGAAGTTTTATGAGTACTGATGAATTTAATTATAATTTCTATTCTAAATATGAAGGGAAATTATAATTTTTAAGTTAAACATTCCTTCTATCTGATTAAGAGCTAGAGCTAGAATTCATATTTCTTGCTTTTTAATGATTTTATGAAGTTCCTGTATTCTAAAAATAGTATTAATGATCAATGAATATATAATGAAGGAAAACCAGGATTGCTTTAGTTAAGAGCCTCTTCAGTTATTATTTCATACATCTTGATCTATATCTCATTAGTGGTTTTGGTTTCTAATTCATTAAGTAGTTTTGTAAGAGAAGGACAAACAAGTTCTCCTAAGTTAGGAGCTTCTTCTGCTACTGATTACATAATTGAATGTATAAATTATTTAGTTTATATTTATATGTGTAATATGCATTTCCTTTATTATTAATAATTCAACTTATAAATGTGATAATAGTTGAAAACCATATATTTTGGAGATGCTTATAAGTTCTACAAGCCCAAATTGATAATAAATACTTGTGTTACTTTACCTAGTAAACAACCCAACAATCCTCCTCTCTTCGATTGCAATTGTAATTTTATTTCAGAGAGTTTTCTCAACTATCACTCTAGCAAAATTTTGTTTTCAGAAGTGTCATTTTCATATTTGAGACTATCAGTTTGGATTTCTTTCACTTTAAAAAGTTTCTTTTTCATGTTGTATTCACTCTGGAATATTTCACTTTAACTTTCTTTATTTCCTTTCAAGTGAAGTTTGCACTTTTTCATCACTTTCTAAAGTGTCATATTTTGGCATGGGAAGTGTCACACATCGCAAAAAGTGGAGTTATGGTTCATTTTAAGGGGGAAATTTGATAATAATGGGTCCTATTTATCATATAGACATGTATTATACCCATTCCCAAAGTTTCATGCACTATCGCACAAGTGTCGTCACTATCATCACAAAGTGTATCCCGTGATGATAGTGACCATAAGGGGACCATGTTATTTCTATAAGGGGACCATGTTATTTCTATAAGGGGACCATGTTATTTCTAAATGATGAGTGTTATATGTTTTGTATTTAATTTTTATGAGTTTTTGATAATGTCCAAGTCCAACCTCAGTTTCATATTTTCTTCACTCATCCCACCCTTAGCCAAATTCTAGAAAATTTCATTCTTGACCAACTTCAGCCGAACCTACTCTCCTTGAACTACACATTGAGTAGTGGCAAGCCTCAAGCATGACCCATTTCCTAATGGAACTACATAATGCATAATTATTGTCTCCATATATTGCACATTGTGTAGTCACAATGCTCAATCGTGGTCTCCTAAACTCAGCAATTGTGCAATCAAGCCTCCCTGTCAGTCTCCTTCTACACATTGTGCAATGGAAAGAAACAAGATATCTTCCTTCCTTCCAAATTTGTATAACTGTGTAATCCCCCGGCCTCTATCTCTCCTAAACTAGACACTGGACAATATTAGTGGATGAACCTTCCTCACTAATCTCCTCAACTACACAGTCTTCCTAACTAAGCCTCTAGAAGTGCGCATTTTACAATAACAAGTCTCGGTCTTCCGCTTGTGGATTCACGAAATGAAAAATGTGAAATCCATGATCCATACTACTAGTACAATACCTAGTTCTAGTTCCATCAGTGATTTTCATGAGGCATGTTATACCAAGAGTTTTTTTCACTAATTTTCTATTTTCATGAGTGATTTCCATTTGTAAGTAATTTATCTTGAAATGGAAATATGATGATCAAAGAGAAAGAGAAGGAGAAAATGCTCGAAAACACTTGTGAAGTGGCAATGACAGGTTGATCATTGATCAATAATATGAAAGTACATTAGATTATGGTAGAAGTTAGAATATCAAGGTCATAGTGGATAACTAATGAAACCTTCCTTTCTCTCATGTGTCTCTCTTAGGATATTAATATTAATTTCCTTATAGATGCTCACTTTAATTTCCCTCTCATGATAAAATCCATTTATACATTGCAATTGGTGTTTCACAGTGTCAACTTAGTCATTGATTTCAAATTTGATGTCCATACTCGCTTATGTGATTTATTGCAGTAAAGTAAAAACCTGATTTACGGTAGTTGGGATGATATTATAGATGGGGCTCCGACTCCAAATGGTGTGAGGTCTAATTGATACTTCACATCAGGGAGACATCGTTGGTTGACTGATTTCCAAGGTTGTCAATAGTTGGCACTAGAAGGAGGATCAGATGAAAAGATGTGTTTGTTGAGTCTGTTTAGAATATTTTATCTTAAATGGCTCATCGCCAATCATACTACTTGGATGTTTTACTAATAAATCCAATAGTAAAATTTCAATTCTTTATGGGTCTCTTTATACTTTGTCTCAATTAAAATTTGATTATGAGGGTGAAATATCTACAGCCAAGCACATCTTTAATTTTCTCTATTTTTATGAGTTTGGTGAAATAAATTATGAATATTTTTATCTTATACATATTTTCCTCACCCTTCAAGATCAAGTTAACTGATGGTGTCATACCTTACCATTTTCTTCCATCCATTCTTTTGAACACTTCATCGACGAGATTCCTTTATCATTTAATAAGTATTATTATCGAGATGTTCTTAAAATAATTAATCAACTAAAAACAAACCTTGATGAGTCAATTGGGGATTTTTATAATCGATTCCTTTACCTTTTTTATGAATTTCCTAAAGAAGATAGAAATTGGGATTTATTTAAACAAAATTTTGAGTGTTTAATTCATATCTCTTTATATGGTGAGCCCGAGCTCATTGATATTTATTGTTTCCCAACTTTTGTAAATCATGAGACACCCTTAATTGCAGAAGAGGAACCTATTATTCCTTTTGGTTTTTGTCCTCCTTTATTTTCCATTCTAATGTGGGTGCCTCCTTGTGATGATGTCAAGTTTGGAAATCTGAAAACCAAATGGCTGACTTGTCTCTTCAACCTTCATCCATATCTCATAATCCATATCTGATGGAGGAAATGTTGGAATGGTTTATGGAGTCCAAGATGAACACTAATACCTACACTCCACAAAAATATATTATCACTCATATATTTAGTCCTAAATCTGATTTGGACACCTATCATCCTCTATCATCTCTTTCATGACCCCTTGTCCCTTGATCTTCTGAATCAATCTCTTCTAAATCCAAGCAGTGAAGAGGTGTAAGGTAGTCAAATTTCATAGGTTTAGGAGTAGGAAGGTGAATATTCTTTCAATGTTTCATCTCCTTTTCAAAGTTGTCTATGTGAAGATGTCATTTCTTCATTCTTGGCTATTATTGAATCTAGTATTCAATAAAATGAAATTAATCTTCATAATCAATCTGAAGTCTTGGGAAACCATCGTTCTGATGAGGATGAAATCATTAATGTATACGATGATGGAATCCCAAGTGCACCAACTAATATTTCAATTTCTCCAAAATGTTTTGTTTTGAAATATTTAGATCTTAAATATGATTCATTTAGGGAGGATTCTATTATGAACACTTCTTCCTCTTTATATCACTATTAATTGTATCCTATTGCTTGAAATGAAAACATGCCATGCTCTTCAGATTCATAGTTTGATGAGTTGAATACTAAAATTACATAGGATACTTAGATTATCCATGAAGAAGAAGGAAGCAATAAAATCATATAGAATTTGTTCCATCCCTTATTACCTCTTGTTGTGCATGAGGATAACTCTTTAATTCAATTTACTCATGAGATTTATCTTATTCATACATCTCTATATTGACGATTAGAGGAATATTATTACTTGAGTAATATTTTTGTTGAAGTTGTAAAATCAGATCAAACTAGTGAGGTAGATGGCTTCCATCCAGATAATGGTGATATTTTTAATGTAATTAATAGTTCTTATCCACATGAAATTTGTGATCTCACTCAACTCTATTTTTTTTTTTATCTATCTTTTCAAATTTTAAAAAATTGTTAGGAAGTGAAGGCACGTCAACTCTAATTGATTCTTATGTCAGGTTCTCACAATCTTGGTAAGATCCTCGAACCATGTCAAATTTGGATTTCCTCACAAAACTCTTTAATTCATACTGTTTCACTAGATGAAAACTCGTACTTGATGGATTTTAGGATTTCATGTCATTATTTTTCTATCTTTCTAGATCAGGTTTTTTATTAGATTGAGGATACTACTATAATGAATTCATCTTCATCTAGACCTCTTATATCTAACTTGGGATTGGAGTGCATGCCTTTCATCAATGTGCATAATTTTGAGGTTGATCAATGTAAAGATTATATTTCGCCAAATAATTATCTATGTTGAATGTTATAGTGAAAATTCAACTCCTAATATTCATTGTGAATTTTACTTAACTAATCATTTTTATTCTCAACCAATCAATCCTTTTGAGAAACGTTCAAGTCTTGAATCATGTTTGGTTGAGGGGTCCTAACCCAGGTTCACATTTATGGATAAACCAACAAAATCAACAAATAATGGCCCTTTCGGCAATGATCTGCTTGTGTAGACCAATATCTCACCCGAAGCAGTATGGGGGGGGGGGTGTTGGAACTAGGTTTCCACACCCTGACAAAGAATTGATGAGTTTTCCTTAGTAAAAAACCACAAAAAACCTATTTAGATGTGCACTAAGATATTGCGCAAACATTAATATAATACCATGTAATTTATACCCCTTTGGTGCACACAGATGTTGGAAATGTTGTCATTAATGGAAAAGGAGATGGCAAAGGAGACAACATAGAAGCAAAGAGATAGCAAAAGAAAACTGTTGGAAATGTTGACAAGGAGAAAATTAGACATAAAGAAAGGAAAAGAGAGGAAAAGAGGAAACACAGATGTAAAGAAGTAGCACAGAGGCATTAGAGATCTGTAGGATGCAGAGGGTCAAGAAGCTTCAAAGAAGGGCCATTTGAAGTAGCCCAGGTTGCAAAATACGCAGAATACAGAGAATACAGAGAAACAGAGCATACAGAGAAACAAATAAATGGTAGAAGAAGATCTGTCACATTTGTCCTGCAGTGACATGCACTGCCAGTTCACTATCATGCACAGTAACCGAATGCAGAAAAATGGTCATGTCGAATAGGATTGAATGGTTCCTAGGTTCCCCAGATATGAGAAATTGGGGTTTTGCTGGTGATATGAGCCACACAAGTTTAATACTCACCCTTACAGTGTATGAGTGCCGAAAGGGTTTGCAATACTATATAAGAAGTGAAATTAGAGATGGCTTCAGATCGTGTTAATATGGGATTGTATTAGAATTGTGAAACGAACTGCCTTCTATGTGGATTGTGTTAAATTTGGACATAAAACAGAGGCAAAGATGGAACCCCCTGTAATGGGACCTTGACTAATGCACAGTGGGATTATATTTATATGGTCAAAAGAAATTGGTAAATATATAATCTAGTTATAATGTAGGGTTAATGCATAAACTATGTTTTTAAACGAAGATTGGAGGACAGATAAAAAGTGAAGCGGAATTATAAGAACTAGAACCCTGCGTCAAGAACAAAACCATGAGGATCAGTGAAAGCAGACTTCCAACCCCATAGGTGGGTTTCGCGCAATTGAAAAGTGGTAAGCCGATTTTGAGAAAATAATGTGATTCCAAAACTTGAATGACACGTGGCAAAAAGTGGTTTACGAAAACCATTCATATTGCGTGACTTTGGAGGATTAATTCTTTTGTTGTTTGATTACATGATATTTAGTTCTAGTCGTTGGATTACAGAAGTGGACGCGACATCTCCCCAGTCGTTAGATGAGAAGGAAGCGTTAAGGACTGGGACCCACTTCATCGCTTATATTTTGAGGAATAACCTTCGCGCATATTAGGAGCGCGATTACCGTCAGATGTGTGCATATTGTGTTTTGGGAGTGTGAGAGCAGGTTGTTTGTTGGATTGTATTTCAAGTTGCGGGGTCAATAATGCAAAGGTATGTTACAATGCGTTGTGGGCCCAAATGTTAAATGAAAGTTCAGGGGCCTACATCTGAGGTAATAGAGATTCGAATATTAATTCATTTTCTTTAAAGAGGGGTTATAAAGCCATGGTTCGCTTTATCAAAAGGTGCTACATGTTAGTATCAAAGGCAAACTATGCATATTATGGGTCCGAGAAATTTCGTTCTAATATATGTATTTTAGCATTAAAAGGTGAATGCAGTGGGATGGATATGAAGTTTGGGCATAATATAAAGTATTGACACACGTTAATATATGTGGAAATGCATGTTATAATTCATGTTATACACACAAAGTCTTAACTTTATCAGGTTGGAGATATTGTGGGCCCGAGACATTTCATTATAATATATGTGCTGGGCGAAGATTTACTGTTGGTTTAACACAGGCCGAAACCAATATACAAAATTCTTTGATATGTGGATAAATGGAGTTGTGGGCCCACAAGTCCCCATTGATATGTGCATTTGTGTGTTGAACAACTGAATGTTAATATGTTGCATGACTTAGTGTATGTTGTAAGCAGAAGTGTTAAATGAGCTATGGGGCTTGAAGATTTCACATATATTAACGCTTGGGTTTATATCCAAAGCCTTGGGTTTAAAATATATGGTCGGAAGCTGGCTTCTTAAAAAATGTCTGTGGTAACACTATTCAAAAGGCGTTTTCTCTTTGAAGACTTTGGAATATGTGGGTCCCGATATATATGGTCTCGTATGAAATATTGTAAAGATTAAAATATGAATTAATTTATCCGTATGGTTTTATAACCATGGAAAAACGAAGCTTCCCCATTAATTCAATTTTTCCCATCTCAGAAAATAAGAAATGGTTTCGCATGTAAATATTGCTGGTCTTTGAGATTTGTTTGAGACTAAAACTGGTGACACAATTATATATATACAGCACATACCCAATTGCAGTGGACAAGTGCTCAGAGTTGCAGTAAATAGAGGTATGGAGGTCAGTTACATGACAGCAGCAAAAAAGAAAAAAACCAGCAAGCCAAGTGCTGAATGAAACTTATTCATGTAACTGAAATTGTGAATTAAAATGTTTTAAATTGGTTTTCATATTGTTTGTGATGCATTGGAAAGTCTCTGGAGAAAAACAAAAATCCCACTGTAATATTGAAATGTGTACATATTGTTATATTTTTTTTCTAAATGAGTTGGACAAAGGAATCAGAAGGCAGAAGCCAAAGATTCATGGATGTTCACTCAAAATTCCCCGTGGAATACAAACAGTCATGTGATGAACTCTATATATGATATCACATTGATATGCATAGAGAGGTTAGAGAATGCAGAATTGAGGCAAAAGAAGGAGGAGTAGATAGAGATGTTGTGAAGAGTCAGAGATGAGATAAGACATATATGAAGGCTGGTGCACAGCAGTGAAGATGGTACAGAATAGAGCTAATATCTAAGGTAAATCAGCAAGTGTTTTCTTTTTAAAGAGTAAGGAAGTTGGAGCTTCCCTATCAAGTTGTAGCTTGATAGATGTCAGTTGTAGTTGACTGAGGTTGAAGCCTCTTGTAGGTTGGTGCCTGTAGAAAAATTGATGGGAGTTGGAGCTTCCTTTCAAGTTGTAGCTTGCAGAATTGAGGTAGGAGCCTCCTGTAGGTTGGTGCCTATAGAAAATCAGTGGTGAGAGGGACTTGGATCTTGCCTTTGCATCAAAACAACAATAAGATGTGGTTTTCTCTCTTTATGGGTTTCCACTTATATCTGCTCTCTGTGTGTGTGATGTTTATGTGTTGATATGGTTTATCCATTCTGCTTAATACTTGCTGCTCTCACATTAAGTCTACTGGCACATTATCTTAATACTTTCCTGTTCACATATTAATATTGCTCACATATAATTTTGATCACGAAATTAAGCTGTAAATAAGAATAAAGGTCAGTTTAAAATTCCATGAATGTGTTAAACTGATTCACCCCCCCCTCTCAGTTTAACTAAGGGTTCAACAATTGGTATCAGTGCAGGTTCCTTCTGTATCAGTTTAACAACTAAAAGGAGATCCTAGGTCCCCAGGATGGCTAGTCAAGAAGGATGCTCAACCAAGAAATCCCCTTTTTTCACCATTGCAAATTATGCCTTCTGGAAAATCAGAATGAGGACATACATAATATCTCTAAGAATATAAGTTTGGGCTATTATGGAATTTGGATATGCCCCAAACACGACTGACTCAGAGAAAGAAGCCAAACAAGATTTTGTAGCTAATGTAAAGGCCATGAATGCAATCTTAAATGGAATATGTGAGGCAGAATTCATCAAAGTAATGCACAGCAAGACTGCCAAAGACATGTGGGATACTCTAGAAAACATCCATGAGGGAGACAAAAAGGTGAAGACAACAAAACTTCAAGTCTATAGAGCCTAGTTTGAAAACTTAAAAATGAATGATGATGAAGACATTGCCAGCTTCTTTTTAAGGGTTGCAGAAATTGTGAATAACATGAAAGCACTTGGAGAAACCACACAAGAATTGGTAATTGTTCAAAATATTCTAAGATCTCTTCCATCCAGCTTTAACCCCAAGGTTTCTGCCATTGAAGAAACAATTGATTGGGAAACCTTGACCATGAACTAATTACTTGGAAATATAACAACCTATGAGATGAGACTGCCACAGAGGAAGTCAAATGTGAGGGAGGCAGCCTTTAAGAAAGAGAATAAGAAAGAAGAAAAGGAAGATACACGCTCTTGCTCTGATCAAGAAGAGGCCAAATTTGTCAGGAAATTGGATAGAGGCTTAGGTAAATATAAAGGTAAACTTCTGTTTAAATGCTTTAACTGTGGAAGAGATGGACACTATGTTGTTGAGTGTCCTCATAAGAAAACAAAGAATCAGACTCAAGAATCATATAAAACCCTATCAAAGAACTAGAAGAAAGGGAAGAGATTCAATAGAAAGTCTTTCTATGCTCAACAAGACAGCAGTGCATCTGAAGAATCAGATGAACCCTCAAGTGAAGAAGGAACCTTTGAATTTATATTAATGGCTATAGAAGAACTTGAAGGACTCTTTCTAGAAGATGAGGAAGAAGGTGAAGTTGATCTTGAGGGGGAACTAAGAAGTGCCCTGGAGGAAATTGACAGAGTCAAACTGAAGTGCAGAAAATAGAAAGACATTCTCCTCAAATATGTAAGGGAAGAACAAAATTCAGAAATCCTTATTTAGCTGAAAGTAGAGCTTGAAGAAGCCAAGAAGGTAGAAGACATTTTATTTAAGCAAATTAAGGATAAAATTCAGGAACAAGAAAAATTGGAAGAAGAAGTAGTATGCTTGAGGAAGAAATTAGAAAACATCCAAAGGAAAGTGTCAATAAATACTCCTCAAACGACAAGCTCTGATAAGTTGAATGAAATTCTAGATGCTCAAAGATCTCCTCTGATAAAAAATGGGATAGGCTATGAAGGAGAATCAAGCAAAGGCAAAGAAAAGGAAAACAGAAACATCATTTTTGTAAAAGTAGAGAAGGATAATAAAGCAGCTCAGAAGGTTCCTACAGAAGAAGAAACCTGCAATGAAGTAAACAGAAACCAGAAGGAACCTCAAATGAGAAAGAATGAAATAAATAAATAGTCAACTGAAAAAGGCTCATATACTCCTGAATATGTCAAATTTGGAAGCCATCAAAGGAGATTATTCCCCCCTATGAAAAATTCCACTTGTTATGCCTGCCACAAGCTTGGAAATATTGCTGCATACTTTCATACAAGGAGAATCGATTCAAACCAGCAAGGATGCTAGCAGTGAAAAGAATTCCTCAAGCAAACAAATGGAGAAGACAACCCTTCATTAGGTATGGAAATTGCTTTCATGGATACTGTTTTTACTGTAAGGAATTTGGCCATCAAATCATAGAATGTAGAACATATGGACAAAGACTAATGTTGAAAACCTCAAGGAGGCTTATGAATCATGGATATTTTACTCGAACTCATAATTCTGCTAAAAATATGATCAAATGTTGTGTATGCCATAAAATTGGACATATGTCTTCCAATGTCCTCTCAGAGAATGTGGCCCATCATCTCAGAAAAGGTACTAAAACAAAAGGATGCATGCAATGGAAAAAGAAGATGAATAAATGTGACCTGGCTCTAATAGCTCAAGGCCTGAAAAGCCATTGGTATTTGGACAGTGGTTGCTGGAAACATATGACTGAAGATAGAAGCAAGTTTATAACCTTTGATGAAAAGAAATCTAGAAATGTTACTTTTGGCAATGATAAAGCAGGGAAAATCAAAGGAAAAGGCTCAGTCATTCTAGATAATGGTAGAGGAAAGGCCCAAGATGTATTATTTTTGGATGGGCTGAAAGAAATTTTTTTGAGTGTCAGTCGAATGTGTGATAAAGGCTGTGAAGTTATTTTTAGAGCACAAGACTGTGAAGTAAGATCAAGCACCACAGGAAAGACCCTGATCAAAGGTATTCAAACAGAAAGTAATGTCTACATAGTGAAAGAAAGGAATGAAGAATTCCATTTTAGCAAACTTGAGGAGTCATGGTTATGGCATAGAAGATTGGGACACCTTAACTTCGACCACATCATTAGTCTGAGCAAGAAGAAAGCAGTCATAGATATACCAGCAATAAATAAGCCTTAAAATACCATATGTAAATCTTTCCAATTGGGTAAACAGACCTTCACATCCTTTAATACCAAATATGAGCTATCAACAAGTAGACCACTTCATCTTGTACACATGGACCTATGTGGACCTACAAGAACTAAAACACCAAGTGGAGAATCCTATTTCATGTTGATAATAGATTCTTTTTCGAGAATGACATGGGTTGCATTTCTCAAATATAAATCGGAAGCACTAGAGAAATTCAAGATATTCAAGGCATTGGTAGAAAATCAAACAGGATGTAAGCTAAAGTGCATCAGATAAGACAGAGGAGGTGAATTCACAGACTATGATTTTGCAAACCTATGCAATAAGCATGGGATAAAACAAAAGTTTACAATTGCAGGTACACCTCAACATAATGGAGTGGCAGAGAGACAAAACAGGTCTGTACAACAGATTGCCAAAGCCATGATGCAAGAAAGTAATATTCCCCAAACCTTCTAGGTAGAAGCAGTACACACAGCTGTGCATATTCTTAACAAAGCTCATTTAAGACCAAATAGTGACAAGACTCCTTATGAACTATGGCATGGTAAACCAGCATCAATCAAGCACTTTAGAGTCTTTGGAAGAAAGTTTTTCATAAAAAATAATAATGAAAATATGGGAAAGTTTGATGCAAGAGCAGATGAAGTAATATTTTTAGGATATGCATCCAAGAGTAACGGTTACAGGTCCTACAACAAAACACTTCGCAAAATTGTGGAAAGCATCGCTGTAAGATTTGATGAAGAACTACCAAACAAGATAAGAAGTACAGGTTACAGCAATCCTCCAGAAGATCATGAAGAAGAGAACCAAGATGATGATGAAATAAGCAAGATAACAGAATATACTGAACTAAACTCAAAAGGCCCCTCAAGGTACACTCAAAAGAACCATCCAAAAGATCGAATCATTGGGGACAAGAGTGTACGAGTCCAGACAAGAAGATAGCTAGCTGAACAGTTAGAAGAGGTATACCTAGCTATGTTATCACAAATAGAGCCAAATAAGTTTGAAGACGCCAGCAAGGAAAAATATTGGATGAATGATATGAATAATGAACTGGATCAAATTGAGAACAACAATACCTGGGAATTAGTTCCAAGACCCACTGAGAAAAATTCCATAGGCTCAAAATGGGTATTAAAGAATAAGATGAATGAACAAGGACAGGTAGTTAGAAATAAAGCCAAACTTGTATGCAGGGGATATTCACAAATTGAAGGTCTTGATTATAATGAAACATATTCCCTTGTAGCCAGAATGGAAGCTATCCGGATGTTTTTTGCCTTTGCATGCTACAATGACTTCAAGGTATATCAAATGGATGTGAAATATGCCTTCCTGAATGGAGATCTATAAGAAGAAATATACATGGAACAACCTGAAGGATTCTGTATAACAGATAAACAAGAATATGTGTGCAGATTAAAGAAAGCCCTATATGGGTTGAAACAAGCTCCTCCTGCATGGTATTCAAGGCTGGACAAGTACTTTCAAAAACAAGGCTTTAAGAGAGGAGGAGTAGATAGCAATTCATACATAAAGGCCAATGAAAATGTACTCCTGATTATAGTAGTGTATGTAGATGACATCATTTTTGGAAGCAGCAAAGATGAGTTTGCAAAATGATTTTCTGAAGAGATGAAATCAAAGTTTGAGATGTCTATGATTGGAGAGCTCACCTTCTACTTAGGACTTCAAATTCAGCAAAATAACACAGGCAGATTCATCTCACAAGAAAAATACTTAAGAGAAATGTTGAAAAGGTTCAAAATGGAAGACTGCAAACCTGTGTCAACTCTCATGATCACTAGATGTAAGCTATGTGCTAGTGATGGATCTGCAGATATGGATCAAAGACTCTACAGATCCATGATAGGAAGTCTGATGTACCTAACAGCTTCTAGACCAGACATTATGTTGGCAGTAGGACTTGTGGCAAGATATCAAGTAGCACCAAAACAAAATCACTTACTAGAAGTCAAAAGAATATTCAGATATCTACAAGGAACTACACATTATGGGCTATGGTATCCAAAAGGCAACAACTTCACTTTGACAACATATACAGATGTATATTGGGCCAGTTGTGTGGATGACAAGAAAATCACTATTGGAGGAGAATTTTATTTGGGAAAAAGTCTGGTGGCAAGGCTAAGCAAGAAGCAAACTTCCATATCTCTATCTATAATAGCAGAAGTAGAATACATAGCAGCAACAGCTTGTTGCACACAAGTTATGTGGATGAAAAAAACTCTCCAAGACATGAAGGTAAGCAATGATGAGCCTATTTATATCAAATGTGACAATACAAGTGCAATAAGTATATCAAAAAATCCTATACTTCATTCAAAAAAAAAGCACATCCCAATAAAGTACCACTTTCTCAGAGAACAAGTAGCACAAAAAGTAGTAAAGCTGGAATATGTACCAAAAAAGGAACAAACAACAAACATATTCTAAAAACCCCTTGCTAGAGAACCATTCGAATACCTAAGAGACAAACTAGGGGTAGTGTCTACAGAGGCTACTCTCTGACATGAAAAGGAAGCATCATTCCACGGGGAGATCAAAAAAGAAAACATCATTCCAGGGGGAGATCAGTCACCAAATACTGTCACAAAAGAACCATAACAAGTGAGAAGAGCATGGAATAGGTCCTAAATATCATAATATCATGGACAAGATGTGGAAAACACACTACGAAATGTGCAACCCTTTGCCATTGATGTCAAAGGGGGAGGAAAAGCAAGCAACAGAAGAAAGGGCCTTCTAAAAGGCAAGAAGAGGAAGTGTATTGACATCAATGCCAAAAGGGGAGACTGTTGGTAATGTTGTCATTGATGGAAAAGGAGATGGTAAAGGAGATAGCATAGAAGTAGAGAGATAGCCAAAGAAAACTATTGGAAATGTTGACAAGGAGAACATTAGACATGAAGAAAGGAAAAGAGAGCAAAAGAGGAAATAAATATGTAGAGAAGTAGCAGAGAGGCAGCAGAGATCTATAGAGGATGCAGAGGGTTGAGCAGCTGCAAAGCAGGGCGATTTGAACTAGCCCATGCTGCAGAATACACAGAATATAGAGAATACAGAGAAACAGATCGTACAGAGAAACAGAGAAAAGGTAGTGGAAGATTTGTGACATTTTTCCTGCACTGACATGCACTGCAAGTGCACTGTCATGCATAGTAACCGAATGCAGAAAAACGGTCATGCCGAATAGGATTGAATGGTTCCTTGGTTCCATAGATATGAGAAATTGGGGTTTTGCTGGTGATCTGAGCCACACAAGTTGAATACTCACCCTTACATTGTATGAGTGCCAGAAGGGTTTGTAATACTGTATAAGTAGTGAAATTAGAGATGGCTTGAGATAGTCTTAATATGGGATTGTATTAGAATTGTAAAACGAACTTCCTTCTATGTGGATTGTGTTAAATTTGGACATAAAATAGAGGCGAAGATGGAACCTCGAGAAATGGAACCTTGATTAATGCACAGTGGGATTATATATATATGGTCGAAATAAATTGGTAAATATATAATCTAGTTATAATGTAGGGTTAGTGCATAAACTATGTATTTAAACGAATATTGGAGGACAAATAAACATTGAAGTGGAATTATAAGAACCGGAACCCTGAGTCAAGAATGGAACCATGAGTAACATTGAAAGTGGACTTCCAACCCCGTAGGTGGGTTTCGGGCGATTGAAAAGTGGTAAGCTGATTTTGAGAAAATAACGCGATTCCACAACTTGAATGATGTGTGGCAAAAAGTGGTTTATGAAAACCATTCATATCACGTGACTTTGGAGGATTAATTCTCGTGTTGTTTGATTACGTGATATTTAGTTCTAGTCATTGGATTACAGAAGCAGACACGACATCTCCCTAACGTTCGGATGAGAAGGGAGCGTTAAGGATTGGGACCCAGTTCATTGCTTAGATTTTTAGGAATAACCTTCGCACATCTTAGGAGCACGATTACCATTAGATGTGTGCATATTGTGTTTTAGGAGCGCAAGAGCAGGTTGTTCGTTGGATTGTATTTCAAGTTGCAGGGTCAATAATGCAAAGATATGTTATAATGCACTGTGGGCTCAAGTGTTAAATGAAATTTCGGGGGCCTACATCTTAGGTAATAGAGATTCAAATATTAATTCATTTTCTTTAAAGAGGGGTTATAAAGCCACGGTTCACTTTATAAAAAGGCACTACATGTTAATATCAAACGCAAACTATGCATATTATGGGTCCGAGACATTTCGTTCTAATATATGTATTTTAGCAGTAAAAGGTGAATGCGGTGGTAAAAGTGCAGTGGTTCATATATGAACTTTGGGCGTAATATAAAGTATTGACACATGTTAATATATGTGGAAATGCATTTTATAATTCAATTTCTACACACAAAGTCTTAACTTTATTAGGTTGGATATATGGTGGGCCTGAGACATTTTATTATAATATATGTGTTGGGCGAAGATTTACTATTGGTTTAACACATGCCGGAACTAATATAGAAAATTATTTGATATGCGGATAAATGGAATTGTGGGCCCACAAGTCCCTATTGATATGTGCATTTGTGTCTTGAATAGCCGAATGTTAATATGTTGCATGGCTTAGTGTATGTTGTAAGTAGAAGTGTTAAATGAGCTGTGGGGCCCGAAGATTTCACATATATTAACGCTTGGGTTTAAATCCAAAGCCTTGGTTTTAAAATATATGGTCGGGAGCTGGTTTCTTAACAAATGTCTGTGGTAAGGCTATTCAAAAGGATTTTTCACTTTGAGGACTTTGGAATATGTGGGTCCCGATATATATGGTCCCATATGAAATATTGTAAAGATTTAAATATGAATGAATTTAACGTATGGTTTTATAACCATGGAAAAATGAAGTTTCCACATTAATTCAATTTTGCCCAGTTCAAAAAATAAGAAATGCTTCCACATGTAAAGATTGCCGGTCTTTGAGATTTGTTTGAGACTAGAACTGGCGAAACAGTTATATATATACAATAGATACCCAATTACAGTGGACAAGTGCTCAGAGTTGCAGTAAACAGAGGTATGGAGTTCAGTTACATGACAGCAGTAGAAAAGACAAAAACTAGCAAGCCAAGGGCTGAATGAAACTTATTAATGTAATTGAAATTGTGAATGAAAATTTTTTAAATTGGTTTTTATATTGTTTGTGATGCATTGGAAAGTCTCCGAAGGAAAACAAAAATCCCACTGTAATATTGAAATGTGTACATATTGTTATATTTTTTTTTTCTAAATGAGTTGGACAAAGGAATGAGAAGGAAGAAGCCAAGGAGTCATGGTTGTTCACTCAAAATTCCCTGTGGAATACAAACAGTCATGTGATGAAATCTATATATGATATCACATTGATATGCATAGAGAGGTTAGAGAATGAAGAATTGAGGCAGAGAAGATAATAATAAGGAGGAGAAAATAGAGATGCTATGAAGATTCAGAGATGAGATAAGACAGATATGAAGGCTGGTTCACAGCAGTGAAGATGGTACAGAATAGAGATGATATCCAAGGTAAATCAGCAAGTGTTTTATTTTGAAAGAGTAAGGAAGTTGGAGCTTCCCTATTATGTTGTAGCTTGATAGATGTCAGTTGTAGCTAACTGAGGTTGAAGCCTCCTGTAGCTTGGTGCCTGCAGAAAAATTGATGGGAGTTGGAGCTTCCTTGCAAGTTGTAGCTTGCAAAATTGTGGTAGGAGCCTCCTGTAGGTTGGTGCCTACAGAAAATTAGTGGTGAGAGGGAGTTGGAGCTTGCCTTTGCATCACAAAAATAATAAGATGTGGTTTTATTACTTTATGGGTTTCCACTTATATCTGATGTCTGTGTGTGTGATGTTTATGCGTTGATATGGTTTATCCATTCTACTTAATACTTGCTGCTCTCACATTAAGTCTGCTGGCACATTATCTTAATACTTGCCTGTTCACATATTAAGATTGCTCACATATAATATTGATCATGAAATTAAGCTATAAATAAGAATAAAGGTCAGTTTAAAAGTCCATGAATGTGTTAAACTGATTCACCCCCCCTCTCAGTTTAACTAAGGGTTCAACAATAGACATAACATAAGCTAATAAAAACCACAACACATCAAAGACTTAGACATATTTATTATGTATCAACATTTACTCATAAGTTATCCAAATATTTTGCACAATACCTTATAACATAACACATAGATAGAAATAGGGATGATTTAGTTGAGACAACTGGTCAGAACTAGATCTCACTTTTACTTAACAGAAGTCAATATTCATGCATAAACATATCAATTAGCTCTGCACAATCATCAGTAAGAAAACACATAGTCCGCTCTCATCAAAGAATAATAGTAAGCATAATAAAAAATTAGACACATAACACAGAGCTTTTGCCAATACTGTTTCTTCTATTAATCCTTTAGATCTGTCAATACATCAACTTTTCCTTCAAAACGCTTACAAAAACCCTTACTATCCCTTTTGTGCACACATCCAGTGGAGTCCAAACATGCAGATACTATTTTATGTGAGAAATCTTAATATGTGAGCTTCTTATATACTAATATGCAGACTCTATCTATTTATATGCACCTAGCGTGCAGATAATATGGTCTCAAATCATGGTTTGAGGCCCATAGTTAACATTTAAGTTCATTTACACAAAAATAAGGGGATTTTACCACCCCAATGCCCTTTCACTCCCTTTTCATAGTGCGCACATACAATATTACCCACAATGGAGCTTTGAAAATTGTGCCTTAGGGGAACCCGCTCCAACAAGCCCCCAACACAAACATGTGACTCATCCCGAGTCACTGAGGTGTGGGCATAATGTTGTCCCTATATGGATTCAAGAAAATTCAATTAACATATCTGAGTAGGAATTGACCATTCAAGGTGGCCAGGAATACAACATAGGCATCAGTTATTTCATTCACAACATAAGGGCCAAGCTAGTGCATTCACAATTTCCTGGGGTGGAACATGAACTTATTGTTTTATAATAAGATCAATTCCCCACTCTGTAATAGCTTCTTTCGAATGTGCCGATCATGCCATTCTTTTTTGCACACTTTTTGGACTTGCTTGTGGTAATTTTTAATAAGTTGGTCTTCTTCCAGAGCAACCAGTTGCACCAAATATTCTTCTAGAGGATCTTCCTCTTCCATATTTGTAAATTTTGCAATCCACAGGTTCGGGATGATAAATTCCATTCGAAAAATAGCCTCTTACCTATACACTAGTTTTAAAGGTGTTCGTCATGTCAACTTCTTGCAGGTCATCCTGTATGCCGAGAGAACCACTAGTACCTGTTCATTATAATCATTTATTTTAGCATTACATACCTTATTGAGCATTGCCTCCAATATTTTGTTGAATGCTTCAACCGTGCCATTTTCCTATGGGTGTTACGAGGTACTCTTATGATGTCACATCTTGAACTCTTTTGTGAGTGCGTCATTGATTTTATTGACAAAATACGTGCCCTACTCGTTGATCAGAAACTTAGGGCAACCAAATTGTTTCACAATGTTTTCAAAGATGAATTGTGCGGCGGTATCGGTAGTGCATTCCCTTACAGGTTTGGATTCAGCCCATCTGGTGACATAATCTATTGTTGTGATGATGTAGTGTGTGCCATTATGCTTTCTAGGGGGATTGATAGGGTCTAAGAAATCAATATCCCATTTTTCAAAATCCTAGGTTCATCTCGACGTGAGGGCTTTCTTGTCCTTCGGAAAACATCACAAGCGTGAAAATGTGCAACAGCATCACTGTGTAGCATGGCCCACCAGAAGCCAAATCACAAAATCTTTTTGGTTGTTTCTTTACCGATGTAGTGACCCCCAACAATTCCTCCATAGGCTTTATCTATAATTTCGCATCTATCATACTCAAGGACGTGCCTGCACAACACTTCATCTGTACCTAGTTTTTACAATTTCCTGATGATGATGGTTACGTCAAATTCACATTTTACGAGTTCTTTATTCCGTTGGACCGTATATTTTCCATGTGTGCATAGAGATATAAAGAACTAAATGATATCTAGGAAATTCTCATCAACCACCTTTATTGTAAATAATTGTGCGTTAGGCAAGCCATCCTCTAGGTTGGTTGATTCTTCCCTAGTTTCAATGCACGATAGGTGATATGGACCGACATTCAGGCACATGGGCTTTACCACAATCTCAAAATCATACTCCTGACATAATAACAACCATCGATAGATCCTCCTTGCCAAAGCATAATGGTTAGTGAACATACTGAAGTGGCCTCCTAACAGGTAGTTTGGGTGCTTCTTCAATGCATACACCATAGCTATCCCTTCACGTTCCATGGTTGAATAGTTCCATTCAGCAGTGGAGAGTTTTCGACTGGCATATGGAAGGGGTTGATCTATTTCTCCTCTACCTGGCTGCACTAACAAAACTCTGAGCGTAATGCCCGATGCATCTATATGTACATGGAATTCCTTCGACCAGTCTGGGAAGACCAAGATGGGTGCAATAACCATATTTTCTTTTAGCAACTCGAAGCTCTTCTCAAACTCATCATCCCAACAAAATTTCACATCATTTTTTATTAGATTTTCCATAGGCATAGTGATCATTTCATAGCCCTATATAAATTTCTGGTAATACCCAGTATGCCCCAATATTGAGCGCAGTTACTTCACGTTCACGGGCACTTCTAGATTAACTATTACTGTGATCTTGGTGGGGTCAACCATCAACCATTGTTGAAACATAATATGTCTCAGTTTTATCCCAAATGGTACACATAAGATACACTTTTTCAAGTTTAGGGATATCTGGTATTTCATAAAAGTGTCCAACATTGGGCACAAGTTTCAGATATGGTTCTTCAAGAGTCCAAATATAGCCCAGTCATCAAAATATACTTCTAAGAACTTATGGATAAATCCTTTGAAGGTAGCTACAACCTTGCACGAGAAAAAGTTGGATCATTCTTCAATCCAAATGGCATTACTTTATATTGGAATGACCCCCATTACGTAGCAAAGGTAGTTTTACTATGATATTTCAGTGCAATTTGGATTTGATGATATCGAGAGAACCCATCGGCAAAGGAATAAGCCTCTTGGAAACCAACATTATCCAATATTTCATCAGAGAAAAGGGTAGGAAATGGGTCATGCACATAATCATCATTTAGTTTGCACAGATCGACATATATCCAGATTTTTCCCTTAGTTTTCTTATCTTTCACTACCATAGGGATGACCCATTCAGATTCTTCTACTGGCTAAGTGATGCCTATCGTGACCATTTTGTCCAATTATTCTTTCATATTTTTCTTATACCGAGGATTCATCCTGTATGGGCGTTGTTTCACGAGTCGCACATCTGGCTTCAAGGTGATATTCATCACCCAAAGTTCACCGATGATTCGCTTCAGTTCAAAAAACTTTGTATGGAACAAATCTTGGTATTTTTTCATCAGCTCGTAAAATTTTCCCATAGTATTATCATCGTAGTAATCTCCAATCTTCACCAATTTAGGTGGTTCTTCGAAGCCAATATTCATTTGTTTAATATTTAATGTCTTTTTTACATCGGGCGTAGTGAGGGAGGGACCGACCACTGCGCTCTGGCCCTCAGATCTGGGAATCAAGATATTCCTAGGGTTCTCGTCATGTTCTTGAATGGCAAGAGTCTGGAAATTTACAATGTCCTACATCTCGACATCCCATGCTGGCGTAGGACATTCTATCCATGGCCGAGAGTCATCGAAGACAACTTCCTCAATATCCTGCAAGGCTTCATCTAGTCCCTCTGATCCACTGGCCAGGATGAATGTTAACAAAAATATTTCTATCATTGTAACCCAATTGAGAGTTCTTAGACACAGCTCTATCTCCAGATATGTAATGTTCCTAATTAGCTTTCAACTAGTTGGAATATTAATTTTTTATTTTGATAAAATGATAGGTGAATAAGTGGGTAGAGAGACCCATAAATCTCTTTAGTAGGAATAAAATCACTTCTAATGTGAATGTGGATCCATGTATCAGCTGAATAAAGAACCCTTAGGTGTGAATAGGGGCTCAAGCATGTGGATAGGGTCAAAGTTGACCAAATCAACGATGTTGTCATAGAGGTAGTGGAGAGTTAATGGAGGACAACAAAATCATAGAGGATGAGTGTATGCATGAGAGTGGCATCTTTAATGAGTAGGGCCCAGGGTGAGGAAGCTCACGAAAAATGTATGGAAGAGGATGAAATCCATATAAGGCATTCTGATTATTGTTTATGTCTTGGTCTTTTATGACTTCTTGCACGCTTCAACTGTTTAGTGGAGTCCGTTGTGTTGTTTAGCACAAGGGTGTTTCTGAGCAGAAATCCCACCCTCATCCTCTCAAGACTTCGAATGCCTACTTAGGATAGGTTTATTGAGCTTCATTTCCATAATCTAGCATGAGGCCAAGCTTCATCCATTACCCACAATGCAGTCTCATTCAATATTGTGTTGTTTTGCAGGGAAATAATAGTTGAGGATTGATAGACCTAGTTCTGATTTTGTTTCCTAGTGGAGGGAGAAATCCTTCATCCGGGAGGGTAGCAAGGAGGGTCTTTGAACATAATTTTTTTCAGCTGGCATTAGGCCAAGTTGCTGTAATCACCTACACCATAGTTCCCTTCATAAATTTCGTTAATTTATTGGGTAGTTACAGTGGAGGGCTTAGTGCCCCAGTTTGTGAGTTAGATTCCCCGTGTGGGGAGAAACCCTTCATCCCAAAGATCTATTAGAGGAGCATCATCCATTTTCATATTATATCAGCCACCTCATATCATTTGTCCTGTTGCAGAGATTATTTAGCCCTAGGGCTGCATTTCATCATTTTTTTATTTGTATATTTCCGGAAACCCTTTCTTGGTTGTCTTCGAAATGTGTTTGGGAGCTTAAATATCTATTCTTGGCACTTTTTGAGCATTATATCATGAGATATATCTATTTATATTTTCCAACTACAGTTACATCCACTGAGAATGAGCTATCTTGTTTCTTTGGCATTTTGTGTATGCATCAACATTTCATATTTGGGTGTATTTCAACATTGGAGTCTTGTCTTGCCTAGTTTGAGAGACTTGTTCCTCAATATAATGTACTCATGTGCTGCTATTATACATAATAAAATGGATCTATGATTTTCTCATGTTTGATGTATTGATATTTGCTGCAAATTCCAGTTTTATGTTCATTATTCTTGTTTTTCCTAATTTGGAATATTACAGTGGTATCAGATCATAACTTTGGCTCAGCCTGTGAGACATTACATCTATTTCATCAAAAGAATAAGAATCCTCTCACAAAAATGAGAAGGTTTGATTTTACAAAGAGATGAATACAATACTCCAATATCAGGAGAAATGAATGGAAAGGATTTTTCAAACCTTCTTCTCCAAACTCTGTAGGATATTACTAGAGAAATCAAGGAAACGAGGATGGAGAGACACAAATAATCCCCTAAAGGGTTTGTACATGAATAAAGCTCTGACATTCCACAACACTGGTATGAACAGCCAATAAGGAAACCAGTTCCACAATGCTCCACCATGCCTACATTCCTAGCATTTGGAGATGAGGTAGGAGGAACACAAGAGTAGGAGAATCTTGGTGATTATCTCTTAGAATATGAGTCTCAATCTCAGAGATTCAAAGAGCATTTAAACCTCCAAGGATTCTGTTATATCAAGGATAACAAAATAATCGATAATCACAATAGAGGTAGAGGGCACATGTAGAACAATGATCTGCAACAAGGTTTGGGTAGATTCTTTATCCCTGCTTTTGATGGGTCATCCAAGTGCATAGCCAAGGCTTGCGTAAGGAAATTAGACACCCATTTCCAGCTGCACCAATTTTTGAGAGGTGGAGGCCATTAAGGTAGCAGTGTTGCACCTTGAAGGTGAGGCTCATGATTGGTGGTTTCATGGTCCTTCTTCATTGGGGCATGCAAATGTGATTGCGTATGTAGGGTTAACTAGGAGGCTAGTGGAAATATTTTATTGAAGATATTCAAAAAAACCCTTGGTTGAGCTAGCTAAGCTCAAGAATTCAGAGCCCTTGCATGATTTGGTAGGATGCACTAGACCAAATACATTCCAGGATGCTATTGGGAGGGTTAGAGACTTGAAAAATACTTTACCAAGGGAAATATCCCCCCTTCAGCAAGAGATTTCTTCTCAAGAGGAAGCTATGAATATTCCTCCCTCGAGACAGGACCAAGACAAAGGGTCTCTTACTGATGATGTGGTATTATCCAATAATGAAGAGGAAGAAGAGGAAGAGTTGGAAGGATATACCAGTGCTGTAGCACCAGGAGGATATCCACCACCACCTGGAGATGGAAATGGAGCAATTTCTCCAACTAGAGGAGCCCTTGCATCCTTGAAAGAAGTTCTAAAGAATCTAACATGGGGAGACCAAGGCACAGTATAGGAACACCATGTGTTGGTATTGATAGATAGTGGGACTACTGAAAATCCTATTTATTCCAAACTAATGTAGAGGGGATACATATCCACCAGTGATTCTGAAGGATTCTCAGTTGTGGTTTGAAGGACTAAGCAGTTGGGGAAGTGTGTTCTGACATTCTCTATAATTTTAAGGACATACACCCTCATTGATCATCTCTTTTTAGTCAAGAATCCTGACATCAATGTGTTATTGGGTTTGTAGTGGGTGATTACATTGGGAAATGTCACCACATATTGGGAGACTTTGTAGATGGAGTGGGAAGATAGGAAGAGTGGCTAGCATCAGGTGATTAGGGGCATGCACACCTATCCATCCCATAAGGTATCTACACATAATATCGAGACTGATTTGCACAGTAGAAGAAGGGACAAATCATACCACTTAGATATATAGTCTATTTTAGACCTTGATGTCTCATTACATGGAGGAATTCCACCAGGAAGGCACCCAGATTGGAAGATGATCAAAGAGTTCTCACAACAAGATGCATCATTCAGAGATATGGCTGAGGATGGAGCCTTGGGTGAGACTTGCATAGCACAGAGAGCCTTTAATGGGCTCAAGGAGGAGATGAGTATTTGTTTGACATTGGTGTTATCCACTTTCACCAAGCCTTTTTCATTGAAGGCGATGTTTTTGAAATGGAGGTTGGTACAATCATGGTGCAAAGGGGCTACTCCATAGATTTTGAGAATCAGAAGATACTTACACATAGGAAGGATTCTTCTATATATAGCAGAGGGTTGTTGGAATTCATCCATGCTTTGGCCAAATTTGGGAAGTTTTGCATGGGAAAAGGCTTTGACCTCCATAAATTTCAATATTTTTCTAAGTAGAAGCAGCTGCAAGGGAGGCATCTACAGTGGGATAACAACATTTCGGCATGTTACTTTGACATTGAACATGAAAAAGAGGGGAGCTATGAGATGACAAGTACCTTATCACAAAGGCCAGCAACGTTTTCATGACGGAGTATAGATCCATATTGGGAGTCACAACTATTGGTGGAGTATTCCAAGGATCCCTTCACATGTGAGGTGATAGATGGGAAAGTAGAATATGAGAGTTATAGAGTGGTGGATGGATTCATCTATTACTAGGGTAGGATATTCTTCACTAGAGATTCCAAGCTTAAGAAGAAGGTTCTACATGCAGCACATGATTCATTCCTTCCTGGTCATCGAATTCCCATGGAGACATATCAGACCATTATGGATATATTCTCATGGGAGGACCTCAAGAAGGATGTGATTCATCCTATCAGGATATGTGTAGATTTTTGGAAGAATGAGGGAGGGAACAAGCATCCTGCAAGGTTGTTACAGCCACTTAATTTTCTGCAAGAGAGATGGGAGAGCTCATCTATGGAACTCATCACTAGCCCACAAAAAATACATGGTAAATGTTATTTCTTTTTACTTATTGATCATCTAACAAAAAAATTTCATTCTCTTGCCAGGTATATACAGTGCATTCCTCCATAAGAGGACGAGCCTCTCTTTGGATTTTCATGGTATTTTTAAGGCCAAATTCAGTGTTGGAGATAACAACTTCTTGTATGGTTTGGGGAAATCATTGTTATATTTTGGGTATGCTTAGCTGACACCCAATTTCATTTAATACTTCCAAGTAGATGAGCATACACGCACAACTAACAAGTTATTGGGAAAAAACATGCCACATTATGTTGACGGGCGTCAAGGAGCCAAACTATGCTAGTTACACTTAGGGAACTACCGTCACCATCCAAAATTTCACATGACACTCAATATACTTCTCCTTTGGATTCCATATTGTGATGATGTTATGTTCAATATATTTGGAGTGGCTTGGGAAATCAAGGTTCCTAGAGCCAAAGGGTGGATCCTCGAGAGTCTGAATGCATTATGGCCTCTTGAATACATCATTACTGCAACCCAAGATTAGAAGGAGCTCTACAAAGTTTGTAGATGGGTAGAGAGACAAGAAGGGATGGACAATTTATTCTATCATGTTCATTCATACATCCCATCTACATTGCAGGAGCAGGAGTTGGAGGAGTTTTTTTATGAGCTACCTAAGGTGATCCATCTTGTTTGGATGATAACATGGGGATTGGAGCTTCTCATTGGGGTTAAGGCCCCTAACATTTTTCATCTCTCATGCCCCAAGGAGGCCACTAAACATCATGTAATTTTCCCCACATATATCCCACTTCTTCATGACGCGAGCCAATTGTTTTTATCACCAAAGTATAACTTTCACACTTGGGAGGAGCAACTAGGGGATAGATTGATTGGAGAGCAATTGGTACAGCGGGGGATTTTATCAGATGAAGATGATATAGGGGAAGGAGAGGACCTTTTTCAGTATCCATCATTGCTGTTTCTTGAGGACAAGAAAAATTTGGGAGGGGAGGAATGTAATATTTCTAATTAGCTTTTAGCTAGTTGGAATATTAATTTTTTCTTTTGATAAAAAGATAGGTGAATAAGTGGGTAGAGAGACCCATAAATCTCTTTAGTAGGAATAAAACCACTTCTCATATGAGAGTGGATCCTTGTATCAGCTGAATAAAGCACCCTTAGGTGTGAACAGGGGCTAAAGCATGTGGATAGGGTCGAATTTGACCAAATCAACAACATTGTCATGGAGGTAGTGAAGAGTTAATGGAGGACAACGTAGTCATAGAGGAGGAGTGTATGCATGAGAGTGGAATATTTAATGAGTGGGACCCGAGGTTTGGAATCTCACCAAGCATATAAGGAATAGGATGGCAACCATAGAATGAATTTTGATTATTTTTTATGTCTTGGTCTTTTATGACTTCTTGCATGCTTCAATTGTTTAGTGGAGTGTGTTATGTTGGTTAGCACAATGGTGTTTCCGAGCGGAAATCCGACCCTCATCCTCGGGGGACTTCGAGTACCTACTCAGGAGAGGTTTATTGAGCTACATTTCAACCATCCCACATCAGGCCAAGCTTCAACCATTACCCATAACATAGTCTCCTTCAAGATTGTGTTGTTTTGTAGGGCACTAGTAGTGGAGAATTGATAGACCTAGTTCTGAGCTTATTTTCTAGTGGAGGGAGTAGCCCTTAATCCGGGAGGCTAGCAAGGAGGTTTCTTGAGAAAATTTTTCTCATCTGACATCAGGAAAAGTTGCTGCCATCACCTATAGCATTGTTTCCTTCAGAAACTGTGTTATTTTATTGAGCAGTTGTAGGGGAGGGCATAGTGCCCCAGTTTGTGAGTTACATTCCCAGTGAGGGGAGAAACCCTTCATCCAGGAGATTTATTGGAGGAGAATCAACCATTTCCATACCAGATCAGCCACCTCATATATTTTTTCTAGTTTTAGAGATTATTCATCCCTAGGGCTACATTTCAGCATTTTTGTATTTTGTATATTTTAGGAAACCCTTTCTCGGTTGTCTCAGAATTGTGTTTGGGTGATTAGATCTCTATTCCTGACACTTTTTGATCATTACATCAACATATCTATCTATTTATATTTTTTATCTGCAGTGACGTTCACTAGGATTGTGCTATGTTGTTTCTCCAACATTTTGTGTAGCAGCAACATTTCCTATTTGGGTGTATTTGAGCATTGGAGGCTTGTCTTGCCTAGTTTGAGTGACTTATTCCTCAGTATATTGTACTCATTTCATGTTGTTATATATAATACAATTGATCTATGATTTTCTCATGTTTTATGTATTGATAATGCTACAAATTCTAGTAATCCTTGCTTGTTCAATGAGTGATCCATAAATGAATGCTAGTTATTGATGTGCTAGTTTCATTTTAGATATAAAATTTTCTTTGCTTTGTTTTACTTATCCTTCATGGGTTTGTTTATGAGCAAGTGATTGTCAAACGTACTTAGTGAAATTATGAGTTTCTCATAAGCTTTAAAAGCATAATTTCAAATGACAGAATAGAAACAATATTAAACACAACAAACACACATAACAGAGATTAACACAAAGAATTTTGATAAAAAAATTCACCCCTCCTCGGCTACTTCTCCTTGGTCCAGCTTCATAGTGTGACCTTTTTATTAGCTTCAAGTGTGCTCAAATTGTTGTTACAAGCTTCAAAAACTTTTGGAACCTATTCCAATGAGTTTAGAACATCATAATCTCCCAAAAATGACTATTTGTTTGTTGAATTTGGACTCTAGATGCTCTGGCAATGAGCCCAACACATGGTGGCTCTAGCCTTCAAAAATATTCAAATGCACAAAAACACATGTAGATGACATTTTATTCCTCTGCAACCTACTCCATTGAGTTTAGAGCATGCCAATTAGCCCAAAATGACTTTTACTAAGCTTAGTTTGGTCAAAAATTTAGTGAGTTATGACCAAAAACAAATTCGCCCCAATTTCTCCTCTAAATCTCGAGGACTTGCTAGTTAAATTTCTAAAATTAGAAAGACGTTGAAATTGGCATGCCATCCAAAATTTCCGCCAACCACAATATTTGGATTAATTAGCACTAAGCATGTTTTATGGGTAGAACAAATAGTTTAGTGATAAGCGCTTGTTTTAGCATTAATGACGGTTTATTGTGGGTTAACCACGTTTAACCGTTAATTAAAATCCATTTAATTTGTTGGTGGTTCAATCAGTCTTAGCACCCATACTTTGGCTCTGGCCACATGGGGAGGGGGTTGGGCTGTGGGGCTAGCCTGCGGGGCTAGCCCCCTCTAACCCCCAATCGTTAGGCCATTAAACTTTAAATATATAGAAAGAACCTATGGGTTAAGAAACACCCAGTAGGAGAGATTGTAAGTCATGCAAATTGTGGGCGTGAGGTGAGGGGTTCGATCCCCCACTCCACCATAAAATTTTACTCTCCGCTATAAATAAATCTTCCACTAATGTGTCAACTTTTCCAAGTTTAAACTCGCTCCATACTTGGTTAGTGTATCCTCCAGGCTTTTGAAAAATTATATCTATATATATATATATATATATATATATATATATATATCACCATAAACCCAATGTCCACATTAATATAATCAAATAATTCGACCCCCATAAGTTAGGAGATGGCCCACCAGAAAGGACATGTGGCGCCCTCTAGTTAGGTTGTACTCTAGCCTTAAAAAAAATTAAAATTCCAACTTAGGAGAAATATTGGAGGTCATTGGACAATTTATTTCTTCACTTAACCCATTTGGCGAATCTAAAGGTGACACTTGTCACAGTGGCACTGGCTGCAATATGGAAAATATTCCCTACAATGCTGACTGTACCTACCACATCATCACTATACTTATTCTTCTCCCTTTTTTCTTGTTTTGGAAAATAAATAACATATGCACTCAGTCATACAAATTTGGATTTTGATGAAATAGTTTGCATTGAATCCTAGCGACAAACTATATTTGATCGTTCAGGTTTGAAGCAATTTCGAGCACTCAATTTTTAGTTAAAACTTGGGCCTTATATCATTTCTCCCCACTAGAAGCCTTTTGGGACCCAAAAGATACTATCAATTTTTCAGTAATTTAGGGTACAAATCCCTCACTTTTCCAATCCCCAACCATTTTTCCTTTGAAGGATTTTGACCTTTGAGTCCAACTCTATGGTATTC
The DNA here is from genome assembly GCA_034641835.2 of Pinus albicaulis. NCBI lineage: Eukaryota > Viridiplantae > Streptophyta > Pinopsida > Pinales > Pinaceae > Pinus > Pinus albicaulis. The sequence goes on from CM076575.1 coordinate 1,916,447,376, forward strand.
AACATTCCCTCTTCTTGAAGTTTCGACTCTTATGTCAAGTATGAGATCTTGCTCAAGTTCATCAAGATATTCTGACGAGAAATCATCTATTGATAGTAGCTAAACATGCTCTCATTGATCATCAATCAATGGAGGCTCAAACAATCTCAAATTATCAACATTAATGATAGATTAAATTTGCATATAAGGAGGGAAATTTAGCTTGAATGCATTTGTACCAATATTTTCTAGACTTTTAAATTGAGCATAACAGATTGGTTTGAGATTTTTACCTTCCCCTTGCAATCTTTCTTTGCTTATGTACAACAAAAATTCACCACCAACTTGGAATTTGTGATCAACCCTATGTTTGTCATGCCTTACCTTGTAGATTCTTTGACTCTTTTCAAGTTGCTCTTGCACTGTGTGATGTAGCGACTGAATTTTATCAATGAATATTTTTTCTTTATCTATGTAACTATTTTCATCTATAGCAACGTCTTTCTCAAACATAAAGTCCAATGGCGATCTCAGAAAGTAACCAAAACATGCCATGAATGCTGATGTATTTGTGGAAGAACATTTTTCCTAGTTGTATACATGTTGTATGTAGTGTAATTGTTCGTCCCACAACTTGGGATGCTTGCTACTATAGCCTCTTAGAATATGAATAACAGTTCTATTTACCAACTCTGTTTGACCATATATTTGTGGATGAAATGCTGTAATCTTCTTCAAATTTGTATCCATCATGTCCCATAATTTAGACCAAAAATTCCCAACAAATTGAGAATATTGATCACTTACAATAGAAGTGGGAAGACCAAAATGGATCCATACATTCTGAAAGAAAATATTAGTGGTTTTTTCAGCTGTAATAGTTTCCTTACATGCCATCAAAATACACATTTTTCAGAGCCTATCTACCACAACATACAAATAATCATGAATTTTCCTTGACATAGGAAGGCCTCATAAAAAATCCATCGAGATGCTCTCCCAAGGATGAAAAGGAACTAGAAGTGGTGTGTAGAAACTAAGCTTCCTATTCCTAGGCTTACTTGTTGCACATAAATAACATCCTATAACAAAATGAGAAACACATTCATTCATGCGTGGCCAATAGCAATACCTTTGGAGATGCGCTACTGTCTTTCGTACACCAAAATGTCCTGCAATCAATGATGTGTGTGCCTCCCTTATGATATTGTTTCTTTCTCCCTATGGTATACATAACTTGCCCAAGTGAAATAATAAACTATTATGCACATGATAATCTAACTCTTCACTTTGGGTTCACTTACTCAAGTTCTCATATACATCTTTAAAATCACTATCATTCACATACTGTTCAATGTAACTTTCATGCATAATAAAATTGTGCATGAGAATAATAGTTGAATTTACAATAGGCCTAGAGAGGATATCAGCTACCTTATTGTAGATTCCATTTTTTGTACTTGATAACCAAGTGAAATTTTTGTAGGAGACCCATCCACCTAAAATTTCTTGATTGTTGCAACTTTGACTCTGATTGTAAGTACTGCAATGGTTGGTGGTCGGTATGGATAATGGTCTCTTTTCCCATAAAATAATGCTTCCATTTCTTTACACTTTATACCAGTGCATATAACTCTTTATCATAGGTAGGATATTTAGTCACAACTCCATTAAAAGTTTCAGAATGAAATGAGATAGGCTTACCATGTAGCATGAGCACTACTCCCATAACATAATCACTTGCATCCGTTTGGATCTCAAATGGTTGTCTAAGATCTGGAATTGCTAGAACCGATGTTGAACTTATATTTTGATTTAAAGCATCAAATGATTTCTGCTGCAAATCTCCACAATGGAATAATTTCGTTCTGCTTGTCAATGCATGTAACGGTGCCGCAATGGAAGAAAAATTAGCAATAAATTTCCTCCAATAATATGCTGCCCCTAAAAGGCTTCTTACCTTGGTAAATATATTAGGCTTGGGCCAATTCAAAATGACCTCAACTTTGGAAGGATCAATCTTCAATTCAATTCCTACAACAGTGTGTCCCAAATATACCAGTGAAGCCAAATTTTCACTTTAGCATCTTAAGAAACAATTTTTCTTTTCTCAAAACATCAAGTACCTTGTTCACATTTGTTGGGTTTCAAAATGTCTTACAAATATCACTCATTACCATACATTTTTCACCTATTCTTCCATTATATCACTCATTATTCACTACCATGTCACTTCATTTTCCCTATTGATCATCATTAATGGGTCTCATTTATATCTTCTAAATAATATTTATTTTCAAGCATTTTTAAGAGAAATTATTGATTAAATATTAGAAAATAATAAATTTTACTTCATATATGGAAGGTGGATTGTTTCTGTGACATGTGTAGGTTCCAAGGAAGCTTCCAAGACACCTTTATGTGGCCCTGAATGATCAATTGCAAATTTGATAAGATAAACCTTATGGAAAAGATCATGATCTCTTGGAGAAGATCAAGGAAAAAAGGGGGTTATGTGTCTAGATGGTTGAGAGATGTATGGAACTAAAGAGAGATTAGTGGATCATCATATGAGTTTTTTATCTCATACCATTGTATAAATAGCAGTACAATCTCCTCCATTTGTAATCTTAGAGTTGGTTTTTACATCATGATGAATATTTTGAAATAAAGAATCATACTTTGATTTTTTTTCTTCTACGTTTGAGTCTCCTTTGAAGTGGTGTTCTTGTGGAGTTATGGAGGGCGCCCATGGTCTCACTTGCATCCCTATTTTAGGTATAATTTAATTCATGTTTTATTTCATTTTAGCTTTTAATTTTTTGTTATATGTTCTAATATTGGAGGAGATCCTAAAATCCAGGTGTTCTTGTAAGAGAACCTTAGGATCTTGACAAATGTTAGATATAGGTTTGTTTAGATGTTCTAATATTGGAGGAGATCCTAAAATTCAGGTGTTCTTGTAAGAGAACCTTAGGATCTTGATGAATGTTAGATCTAGGTTTGTTTAGATGTTCTAATATTGGAAGAGATCCTAAAATTCAGGTGTTCTTGTAAGAGAACCTTAGGATCTTGACGAATGTTAGATCTATGTTTGTTTAGTTGTTGGAAGATATCTTGACGAATATGCTATTGTAAGAGAACCATAAATCTCAGAAAAATTAGGAATCTTTCTAGACCTATAGGTGGCACTTCTAAATTTACCTTCTCGGGTTGACATTAAATTGAACTCTAATTGACATCATCAATTAGACACCAAACATTTTGGCGTCATTGCCGAGGAAGTGAAACTAGAAGAATTTAGTAATTATTTTATGCATTTGTTTTTATGGACTAATTTGTGAAACTTGGCGATAGTAGGTTCATAAACGAGTTCAAAGTTTGGAGCATTTTTATTTTATTTTCGCATATAGTTAAATTCAATTCAGTTTTTATTTTAAACCCCCCATTTCTCACTAATCCATCTACGGATGAGGAATCTGACAATGTTGAACAGGTATTTATTGGAGAGCAAGGACAATAACCTTGAGCCAACTCTAAGACAGGTTACTCACATACTTGTAAAACATAACGTAAAAATTGTAAATCTTGATGTGAGCATTTTTGAATTTTTAGTCCGTAGATGGCTTCACTGGAAGCATTCTTTTACCTAGGAAATAAAAAAATCTTTCAAGTAAGTTAGATAGAATAGATTAGAAAAATAAAATTGAGATTCATTAGAGGTCATTAGAAGTCTTTAGAAGTCGTCAGAAGTCATTAGAAGTTTTTTTAATCTTATTTTCAAAAATTAAAAAAATTAAAAAATCATCAATGAATAAATGAATAAATTCAATGGCACATTAAGAGCTGCTTCATCATCGCATTTATATACCTTGTTTCTGCATCATGGGTAAGCGAGGAGCTTGATTATCGGAAAGCCTTGTCTTCTCAGAGTCTAAACACCCCCGCGACATTGCAGACAGAGTATAGACAATGCGAGGTTTTGTCGCAAATCTTGATTGTGTTTATTATCCATCCACGCTAACCTGCATAAATAAAGACAAATCAAGAGGTTAGTATGCTCTCTTCCTGCACTTCGTGCAATCAGGAAGATCAGAAAATCTATTGATTTATTTCAAATAAAAATACTCCCCTTGGAAAGTTGATCTATGATATGACAATAAAGAATTTTGGGAATAAGCGAAAGATCATCTTAAAAAATTTTAGACAAAATTTAGTTTTCTTTTAATTTTAGTTTTAAAAAAATACTAAAAAAAAAAAAAAAATTCCCACAAAATAATAACAATATATATATTATTATTAAAATTATTATTATTATTATTTTTTAAACTAACCATTTTTTTTAGAGATAGGTTCAATTTCATTTTTTTTAGATTATAAATAAAAAAAACGAAAAAAATAATTCAAAATAATACAACAAATAAAACACAACAAAATGAAATTTTTAAGCAACGCAACAACGCACAAAAAAATATAACAAAACTTAAAAAAAACAAAAACGCGAATAAAAAACAATAAACAATAAAAAATAAAAAAATCCAACCAAAAAACTCATTTAAATAAAAAAATTTGAAAATAAAACAAAACATTAATAAATGAAAAAAAAAAAATGAAATACAAACCTTAAAAAAAAGAGATCACATGGACACCATTCTCTACGCTACAAAGTTTTAAACAGGTTACCTACATCATTAATTCGAGGTATAATTCTCAAATAAGAGCTTGTTGCAATGCATTCCACACAGAAAATTATGAAGGCCTATCCTCATGGCCACAGTTAATCAACCTTTTAACTCATATGATTGAATGGATGAATGGTCTAATAATCCCTTTGAAACAGAGAACAGCAGGGAGCATAACTGCAATGGTGATCAAGCGAGCGTGACTAAGAAAGTTTCCAGGATAATTTTTTTTGGTATATTGGTTTTCCTGTTTTCCTAGACAGTGAGAAGCTCTCCACATTATTTTGCAGGTAAACAAAAAATGTCGGAATCATAAAGTTAAATTTATATAATTTTGGGTCAATCAGCATCCCCCTTTCCTAATTCGACTTTGTTGATCCGCTGCAATATCGCAGCAATGATCTAGAATAAAAAAAAACAGGTCTCAATCCATTTCTAAAGGTCAGCATGATCCACCTCTTGAAAATCTTCACGATAATGCATTAATTGACATTTTTTGTATGGAAAATATACATGCCTGAAGGGCAGCATGAACCAAGACAATGTACCTTCTCTTGAAAGTATCGAGCCAAGCCAAGAGGCATTTTTTAGATAACAATGAGAGAGATCGGGTTTTTTTAGCATAAAGGCGGTATTCAGTTGCACGTTGGTCATAGTGTGAGGCCAATTAATCCAAATACGTGTTGTTGTTTCTAGGAAATATATTGCTGATCTTTAGCGATAGCAATTGATTCAATTTCTAAAATTAAGCGTAGTTGTCACCTCCCCACGGCTATTCTTCCTTCTGCTATTATGAAGAGGATATTAATATGCAATATGCTTCCTGCTGTTAGCACGATCGCTACAAATTTGGGTAAATTATAAGCTTGGGTCGGTCGATCCCATGGTTACACGATGCTGTTGCAGGTTGTTCACCAGAATGCAGGGAATTTTGGTGTTGGTGAACTAAGCTTTGGTGATTGCCTCGCTTGTATCCAGACACTGGATATTAAACAACCTTTTGTGCATTTATAGATGTATCACTTTTGTTAGCCATGTTCGGTTGCCAAATATCAAAATATGCTCGTTGCTTCATGTCTGTTTATTTGTGTACGACATTTTTTGGGTGTTCTTTTTAGAGAGATTTTTTTTTTTGAGCCAATGTAATGGTTTCATTTGCCACATAGCAGGTCTAGTTCACACAATTGCAAACACGCTTAATATTCCGGGCTTGCAATCAATAACCAAGAAGTTGGAGCTTCCAGTTAAACTTGTCTTCCTAAGAAATCCGCCTAGATACTAAAAAAATCATCTACACCTGAAGATCTAGCTACACCTGATCATCTCTTAGTGGCAATCCAAAGCACGATATTTTTTTTACTATTGGTTCCGTTGCCGGATAACTTTGTGTTTGCTGTTGATAACTTGCAGGGATTTTTAAGGCTGGAAGGCACTAAAGTCTAATACATGGGTACAATTTGAGGATGTTGTAATAACAGGAGATAATGGAACAATTGATGGTCAAGGAGCTGTTTGGTGGAATTGGTTCCATAATAAAATAATAGATTCCACTCGTCCTCATCTTGTGGAGTTGCAGGACTCGCCTTTGCAAATTTGACTTTCTTGAACTCGCCTTTTTGGACCATCCACCCAATTCAAGCCCTGATGTATGCATAGAGGACTGTTACATTAGCTGTGGTGATGATGTCATTTCCATCAAAAAGTGGTTGGTATGAGTATTGTATTACTTATGGGCACCCTAGCTTGGTGGAATTTCTGATAATTCCAGAACAATATGGAGAGAATAATACTCCCCTTCTAACATAGAGAATAAAAGACAGAGATTTGCAGAATAAAACTTTCTTTCTATTTCATCAATAGAACTAAAACTATTAAAAATTTCTTCCTCTATGGAGGGATTCACAAAACACTTGATTGCTATAGACACAGTGCACTCAAAATTACTTCTCTTTGTCTCTCAAAAACAAAATTCACAAAACAGTGCTCTGTTGGTCTTACTGTGTTTTCTCTGTCAGTGGGCTATTTCTCAATACATAGCAATACAACAATACAATCATTCTCTTACAATACTACGGGCCTTTCCACTTTATATATGACGCGGCGGAAATTAAAAAAAAAACATAAAACAAATTACAAAGAAAATTCATTGCCAAACATAAAACTTAACATAAGTGCAACGTACGAGTGGGGACCACATCGCAGTCGGCAATTGGCGATTGACAGATCGGATCGACAAACAAAAAACACACAATATGAAAATTCAGATTTGTGATTTACGATTGAGCGATGATGCGACAATCACAATAGGCAATCAAACAAAAAACTTGGTGGAATGAACCTCTTGAACTTTACAATTACGAACGTGCAATGGCACGATAATCGCATAGCGACTTTACAATGAGCGGATAAAATATGGATGGGCGGAGTACTTGTGACAAGTGATTTCGATTGTGATTGTGGTGGGACCACATCGCATCACATCTCAAATATACAACATGAAATATGCGGTGGAACACAATGCAACTTGCGATTTCGATTGCGATCGCATCGCAATCTTCCATGTCAACAATACACTGCAAGTAAAACTCGCGATTGCGATTAGTGCTTAAGTGGTGGGGACCACTTGATGCAGCTCATTCAAAAACTTAAAGTACTTCGCCATTTAAACACATTTTCTTCAATTTTGGTTGTTGAGGGCTTAAAAGCCCAAAATGACTGTCTTAAATAAAACTCTGTTCTTCCGTGCTTTGAAACCACGAATGTCTTCATCCCTCTGCAAAAATGGCTATGCCCATCAAACATTAAATTCATCTATGTAAACTCAGCTGCGGCCATCAACAATTAAATTCATCCTTACAATTTTCCCATTCCTCTTTGAATGCACGCAATCTCTCTATTGCTACTGCTGCCTTTGTACTTTGCTTATTCCTTCTCAAGGCAAGAAGGTAACTTTAATATTTTCAACACTCCCTCTTAAAGTCAACTGCTGGGTTATCAGTCATACCCAAACATTTTCTTAAAAATTAAAAATTCTTTTGCCCCAATGGCTTTGTCAAAATATCTGCAAATTGCTCCTCTATTCTACAATGTTGTAAAACAATTTCTCCATTGCTCACTAATTCTCTGATGTAGTGATACTTGGCATCAATGTGTTTCGTTCTCTTATGAAACACTGAATTTTTTGACAATGCAATAACTGAGCTATTGTCACAATAAATCACAATGCCCTTTACCTATTCTTGGCACAAAATTCTCAACATCCTTCTCATCCAAACTGCTTGACACACTGCTACTATAGCTGCCACATACTCTGCCTCTGTTGTAGATAATTCTACAATCGACAGTTTCTTTGAAGCCCATGAAATGGTTCCTGAACCCATATGAAATATATAACAGGATTTTCTTTTCCGATCATCTACACTTCCAGCCCAATCACTGTCAGTGTATCCAATTAACTCTGAATTTTCTGAAGCACTATATAAAATACCAAGCCTTTTAGTTCCTTTAACATACCTCAGAATTCTTTTTTCTGCCTGCCAATGTGCTTCTTTTGGCTTCTCCATGAATCTAGAAATCAAACTAACAACATGCATAATATTCGGCCTAGTTGTAGTCAAATACATGAGGCTGCCAACTATGCTTTTATACAAACTTGGATCAAAATCCTTGTTGCTGTCATTTTTACTCAACTTCAATCCCATTACTGTGGGAGTAATTGCAGCTTTGCACTCCTGCATATTAAATCCTTCTAAAACTTCATTCACGTACTTTGATTGTGAGATAAAAATCACATTTTAATTTTTCTCTACTTCTATTCCTAAGAAGTATCTCAACAAACCCATGTCAGTCATTTCAAATTCTTCTTTCATGACTGTTTTAAATTTTTCAACAAGGTAATCATCATTACCTGTAAATATTATATCATCAACATATAACACAACAATGAGCATTTTACCATCCTTTTCTTTGATGTACAATGTGGGTTCTCCATCACATTTCTCAAACCCATTTTCCAGTAGATAGGAGTCTATCCTATTGTACCATGCTCTTGGTTCTTGTTTCAGCCCATAAAGAGCTTTCTTCAATCTGCACACTTTGTGTTCTTGGCCTTTCTTCTCATAGCCAAGAGGTTGTTCAACATATACCTCTTCCATTAAAACTCTATTTAAAAATGAAAATTTTATGTCCATCTGGTATACTTTCCATTTGTTTTGTGCTGCTATGGACAACACTGCTCTTACCATCTCCATTCTTGCAACTGGTGCAAAAGTTTCCTCATAGTCTCTTCCATGCTACTGCTTATATCCCTTGACAACAAGTCTGGCCTTGTGTCTTTCTATCTTTCCTTCAACATTAATTTTGGTCTTATTGACCCATTTTACTCCAATGACTTCTTTACCTTCTGGGAGTTCAACAAAATCCCATGTTTTGTTCTTCTCTATGGCATTAATTTCTTCATCCATAGCTTCTATCCATTTTCTATCTTTTATGGCATCTTCAAAATGAATAGGATCATCAACTTGACAATACAAAGCAAATAAGGAATTCATACCTTCATTTTCCACTTCCTGTTCATAAATCTCATTAATATTTTTGAACTTTCTACCTCTTCATTAGGTGTAGTCATGCTTGAAGAAGCACTCGAATCTACTCCATGTGGTGTGCTTGGAGAAGCACTCCCATTTCTTCTCAAGTGTGTTCTCACTGCTGCTTGAGGCGTCTCTTGCTTTCCTTCTATTGGTGGAGGTTGTGCTATCGATGAGTTTTTAATTTAAATCATTTCTTCCTCATCTTCATCATGAGATAAACAACTTTTAACATTAACTATTTTCTCAATGCTTCCATCCCATGCTTCCTCTTCAATAAACTGTACATCTATGATTATCACAAACTTCTTTGAGGATGGGTTATACAATCTGTATCCTTTAGAATCTTCACAATATCCAAGGAAGATGCACTTCTCCCCCTTACTATCCAACTTCTTCCTCAACTTGTCTGGAATGTGTGTATATGCCACACATCCGAAAACTCTCATGTGGGTGACTCCCTGTTTTCTGCCACTCCACGCTTCTTCTGGAATTCTGTTAATTACTGCTTTTGTAGGGCATCTATTCAAAATATACACAGCACAATTTGCGGCTTCTGCCCAATACTCATTCGGAAAATGTTTTGCCTTCAGCATACTTCTCACCATTTCCATTATGGTTCGATTCTTCCTTGCAGCAACCCCATTCTGGTGTGGTGTGTACCTTGTGGTAAACTACTTGTGTATGTTGTTCTCTCTAAAAAAACGCATAAATTATTCTGATATATATTCTCCTACTCTATCAGTTCTGAGGAATTTTATATGCAGCCCCCTCTGTTTCTCTACAAGAGCTTTAAAATGGAAAAATTTCTGAAATATTTCACTCTTATATTTCAAGAAATAAACCCACACTTTCCTTGTGAAATTATCTATGAAGGTCAACATGTAATTGCTACCTGAAACTGATGTTGTTTGCATCGGCCCACATAAATCTGAGTGAATGATTTCTAAGGGTGCTTTCGCCCTTATAATTTTCCCTGATGGAAAATTTTCTCTGTGTTGCTTTCCCAAGATGCAGCCTTCACATAGGCTGTTAGGCTTCTCAATCAGTGGCAAACCTCTTACCATTCCTTTTCTGTGCAACAAATATATTCCTCTGAAATTGAGATGTCCAAATCTCAGGTGCCATAACCAGTTTTCATCTTTCTCTTCCTTCTTCAAAATTTCTTGCATTACAGCTACTACACTTTTCCCTTTTCCTTTCAAGTCAATGTCGAGCTTGAGCAGAAACATTCTATTGCTGGTCATTTGTATGTCAGCAATAATTTTCTTCCTTGGAGGTATATCTTTTATTTTTCACACATCATTCTTGAAAATTACATTGTAACCTTTGTTTATGAGTTGCCCAATGCTCAAAAGATTACACTTCAAACCAAAAACATAATACACATCTGGAACAAATTTTTGTTCACCATTTCTTGCTCGAATACTAACTCTGCCTCTTCCCTTGACAGAGATCTTAGTATCAGTCCCTATGGTTACTTTTGATTTCACTTCTTCATCTAGATTGGAAAACATTGCTCTGTTTCCAGTCATATGATTACTACATCCTGAATCTAAGAACCAAACATCATCTTCTCTATCTTGTGCTACATTGCATGCTAACAACGCATTACTTGGGTTCTTTTCTTCTTTTGCTACATTAGCATTCTGCCTATTCTTCATTTCATTTTTCTTCTTTCTACATTCATTGGCATAGTGCCCATATTTCTTGCAATAATGACATTCGACATTGGATTCGTCATACCTTTTTCCATGCGCATGCTGGTGTCCACCTTGTTGGTTGTTGCATTGGCCGTGGCTCTGATTTTGACTGTTTCTCCTTCCCTGTGAATGTGAAGGGCTATCCCTTCCACCTCTGTTTTGGCTTCTGCCTCTTCCTCTTCCTCTGCCTTGACCTCTTCCTCTTCCTGAAGGCATCTAGGTCTTGAAGGCATGCTCTAGAGATGGATTTATTGTTATTTCCAATCTCTGTTCATGAGTCATCAACGAAGCATGAAGTTCATCCATTGTGAAATTTGAGAGATCTTTGGTCTCTACTATGGTGGTAACAATCACATCAAACTTTGAGGGTAAGCTCCTCAAAAGTTTCTCCACAATTCTCTTGTCTTCAAGAATTTCTCCATGAGACCTTATCTGATTTACAATCCCAATCACATGTGTAAAAAATGAGTTTATATTAGTTGACTCTTTCATGCAGAGAGTCTCAAATTCTCTCCTCAACAATTGAAGTTTTGTTGTCTTCACTTTCTCCATGCCTTGGTATGCTACCTTGACATTATCCCATGCATCCTTGGATCTCTTAGCTACTGCTATCCTCGGAAACACACTCTCATGCACTGCTTGATACAATAATAAGAGAGCTTTGGAGTCTTTCTTCCTATTTCTCTTCAGCAACTCTTTCTCTGGCTAAGTTAAATCTTCAAACTCTTCTTCATCTGTTGGCTCTTCAAAGCCATCCTCAACAAATTCCCATAAGTCTTGGGAAGTAAATAAATCTCTCATAGTTATTGACCGGGAGGTGGATATTTCCAATACCCATACCAGTGCTTGGTCCAGCCATTGCTTTTAAACTAAACTTTGAACTTAAACTAACTATCTTTCCTTTTCTAAAATAACAAAATCTTTTAAGCAAAAGCAACAACTCTGTTTTATTTTGAGAAGTACCTGAACCTTATCTCTTGCTGAGATTTCACGCTGCTGGAGAAATGTTGCAACAAGTCTTCTTCTTCTTTCAACTTCTTTGACCTTCAAAGAGCCTGGACTAGCTCTGATACCATGTTGGAATTTTTGATAATTCCAGAACAATATGGAGAGAATAATACTCCCCTTCTAACACAGAGAATAAATGACAGAGATTTGCAAAATAAAACTTTCTTTCTATTTCATCAACAGAACTAAAACTATTACAAATTTCTTCCTCTGTGGAGGGATTCACAAAACACTTGACTGCTACAGACACAGTCCACTCAAAATTATTTCTCTCTGTCTCTCAAAAACAAAATGCACAAAGAAGTGCTCTATTGGTCTTATTGTGTTTTCTCTGCCTGTGGGCTATTTCTCAATACATAGCAATACAACAATACAATCATTCTCTTACAATACTATGGGCCTTTCCACTTTATATATGATGTGGTGGAAATAAAAAAAACATAAAACAAATTACAAAGAAAATGCATTGTCGAACAAAAAACTTAACATAAGTGCAACGTATGAGTGGGGACTACATCGCAGTTGGAAATTTGTGATCGGCGGATTGACTTGACAAACAAAAAACACGCAATGTGACAATTGTGATTTTTGATTTACAATTGAGCGATGATGCGACAATCACAATCGGCGACCAAACAAAAAACTTGGCAGAATGAACCTCTTGAACTTTGCGATTGTGATCGTGCGATGGCGCGACAATCTCATCGAGACTTTACAATCGGAGGATAACATATGGATGGGTGGAGTACTTGTGACAAGCGATTACGATTGCGATTGTGGTGGGATCACATCACATCGCATCGCAAATATGCAATATGACATATGTGGTGGAACACAATGCGACTTGCGATTTCGATTGCGATTGCATCGCAATATTCCATATCAACAAGACACTGCAAGTAAAACTTGCGATTGCGATTAGCGCTTAAGTGGTGGGGACCACTTGACGTGTCTCATTCAAAACCTTAAAGTACTTCACCATTTAAACACAATTTCTTCAATTTTGGTTGTTGAGGGCTTAAAAGCCCGAAATGACTGTCTTAAATAAAAATCTGTTCCTTTGAAACCACAAAATTCTTCATCCCTCTGCAAAAACGGCTATGCCCATAAAACATTAAATTCATGTCTATAAACTCGGCTGCGGCCATCAACAATTAAATTCATCCTTACAATTCTACCATTCCTCTTTTAATGCATGATGTTGTGCACGCAATCTCTCTATTGCTGCTGCTGCCTTTGTACTTTGTTTCTTCCTGCTAAAGGCAAGCAGGTGACTTTAATATTTTCAACATAGCTCCAATATTATTATCTGTCAAGTGATTTGACAAACACATACAAGTTCTGGTCTTGCTTTGGGAAGTGAAATTTCTAGCGGCATAAAAGGTGTCCATGCTCAATATCTTCAAATTTTCAACTCAAGGAGAGGCTTGAGAATAAAAACAACCCGGAAACATGAGAAGCTGGTGGAAAAACTTCCAGGCCCGAGGTAAGTTAACTTTGTGTTTGGAATTGTGCTAATATGGCATAATGAAGGTTTGGAGCATCATAGTTTTAAGTTTTCATTTAAAAAAACATTATATATATATATATATATATATATATATATATATATATATTAACAATAAAAATAATAAAAAAGATTTTCATCCTTTAAAAAATAAAAAATAAAAACAAAATAAAATTTTTCATTTTAATTTTGTTATTTAAAAAATAAAAAATAAAAAATAAAAAAATTAACAAAAAAAAGGAAAAAAAAAATTGTTTTTTTTTTTTTTAAATTTGTTGTTTACAAAAGAAATCCACACCAATCATCAATGAAAAAATAATTTTAATTTTGTTATTTCAAAAATACAATAATAAAAAAATTGTTTTCACTTAAAAAAAAAAAAAAAAAAACTTTGCCACTATTGGACAGTTAAAAACCAAACATTTTTACTTAGGGTTTGTTGATTTCTAATTTTAGTTTCTTTGTTGTAATTATTAAATATATATATATATATATATATATATATATATATAATAAATAATAAATTAAAAAAAAAATGTTTTTTTTTTAATTTGTTATTAAAATAAAAAATTTATTTTGTTTTTTGCTTCTTAAAAAAAACACTTTCCACAAAGATTCACACAGGTTTGAAAATAAATAATGGAACACTTGGAAACAAATTTCGAGGATCGATTTATCAAACATTTGGAGGATTCTATAGATGATGATTATCTCGTTTCAATAGCTTCAAGTTGGCATTTAACTCATAACATATTTTTGTTGAATTCTTTTATGTGACATACTAATATGCAGAACACAACAGATCTTTCTAATGCCAATCTTTTTGCTGAGCACATTTCATGAGTTATCCGACACAAAGAAGGAGTGTTACTTTTCATGGTTATTTTTAAGAATGGATTGATACTAATATTATGAATTGAGTTAATTTCAACACTTTGATTTTTCTTAAATCTGTTTTTTTCGGAATGAAATTTTTGTGTAAGAATCATGAAGGAAATGCACATTTCTTCTTGAACACACTTATGTTTTCTTTCTGCCAAATTTTTTTTTTATAGGTTACAGGATAATCAAGTCACCATTAAAGAGATTACATTGTGGTGACAATTGGTCTTCCAAAGACTAAATTCATGAAAAATTCTAAAGACAAATCCATGTCCACAACCATTACCTTGCACCTCCCTTTTTTGAAAAAGATTTTGAATTTCACCAATTGTAAATCCATAAAGCATGCCATTTCCATATCCATTTTTCACAGCGAGAGTATTAATTCACCATGCATTTCATTTCATCCATTCCTAACCCACAAAATAAAACCAAGAAGCTCACTTACAAGCTTATTATCATTCTAATTTTCCTTGTCATTTCTTTTCCCTTTCATTTCCGCCAATAAAACTCTGCTTCTACATATCATTGAGTCAAAGTCCTAGAGTCTAATTATCTTTGTAAAAACACCTAGAGGCTTGCATGCCTTAATGGCAAGTACTCTTGCCAATGAAAAACGGGATTACATTAATATCCCTTGTTCGTTGGATCTTGTAGGTGACTCGACCACAACAAATTTATTCGTACCTACAAAGGTGTGTTAGGCATCTTGACTCCCATTGGAATCAATGGTGGGAGTTCTCGTGTTGGCTAGTGCCATTCATTAATGGCCACTTACTCAACTATTTCTTGTTATGTTCAACAACAAGACATTTATTCACATATCAAGATTTGTGCCATCGAGTGTTGAAGACTTGAAGACCCATATTTTGTAGCAGATGAAGCAAATTTCCTTCCATTGTTTTTCAGTTTGTCATGACTTAAGGACAAGACAATAAATAAGGCTGGAAAAAATGTAACTTCTATATTTTGTATATCTTCCAAGCCTTATACATTTTCAGCCATATTCAACAGACTCATCAGATTCATCAGACTATCCAGCAAAAGATCCAGTAGCAGATACGACAATACAGATCCATCTTTCATCTACAACTTGTAGAAGAAGCTTTAGATCATAATTGCAGCAGCTGAACATGCATGATTCAACCACTTCTTTAGGTAAGTAAGGTATGATATTTTCTAATATTTAATCTTGAAATTATTTTTTATATGCTAAAATGATGATATTTGGAAAATATTCCACTATTTCACTATTTCATTTCTCATTAAAAATTTCCAAAAACCATCAGTTGGGGGGAACTGCACACTTCATTTCATTCTCTCATTCATATTACATCTTAACCCACATAGTCTTCCCACAATAAAAACTACTAAAAAATGATGAGCATATTAAATGAATTCTTAAAAATGATTGATCTCAACAAAGTAAATAATGATTGTAACACAAGAACCAATCATTAAAAAGAGATCTCAACAAATTAAATAATGATTGTAAACACAAGAACCAATCATTCAAAGATGCAAATGCTTTGCAAAAATAAAAGTTATCAAAAGATGTGCAAAGTTAAAAGGAAGTCCGCGATTTAAATATGGTTGTTACACAAGAACCAAACATCTTGTAAAAGGAAGATCATCTAAGAATCAAATCAAATAAGTCATTGTAGTAGCTTGCATGAGGACATGCAAGAGCTTCAGTTGGGGGCTATGTTTGGGCTTCAAAATGTCATACAAATATCACTCATTACCATACATTTTTCACCTATTATTCCATAATATCACTCATTATTCACTACCATGTCGCTTCATTTTCCCTATTTTTCATCATTAATGGGTCTCATTTATATTTTCCAAATATTATTTATTTTCAAGCATTTTTTAGAGAAATTCTTGATTAAATATTAGAAAATAATATATTTTACTTCATATATGGAAAGTGGATTGTTTTTGTGACATGTGTAGGTTCCAAGGAAGCTTCCAAGACCCCTTTATGTGGCCTTGAATGATCAAATTCGAATTTGATAAGATAAACCTCATGGAGAAGATCATGATATCATGGAGAAGATCAAGGAAAAAGGGGATTTATGTGTCTAGATGGTTAGAGATGTGGAACTAAAGAGAGATTGGTGGATCATCATTGTAGATTTGTTGTATAAATAGGAGTACAATCTCCTCCATTTGTAATCTTAGAGTTGGTTTGTACATCATGATGAAGATTTTGAAATAAAGAATCATACTTTGATTTTGTTGCTTCTACATTTGAGTCTCCTTTGAAGAAGTGTGCTTGTGGAGTTATGGAGGGCCCCCATGGTCTCACTTGCATGCTTATTGTAGGTATAATTTAATTTATGTTTTTATTTCATTTCAGCTTTTAAGTTTTTGTTTAGATGTTCTAATATTGGAGGAGATCCTAAAATTCAGGTGTTCTTGTAAGAGAACCTTAGGATCTTGATGAATGTTAGATCTAGGTTTGTTTAGATGTTCTAATATTGGAGGAGATCCTAAAATTCAGGTGTTCTTGTAAGAGAACCTTAGGATCTTGATGAATGTTAGATATAGGTT
This sequence comes from Pinus albicaulis, assembly GCA_034641835.2. Classification (NCBI taxonomy): domain Eukaryota; kingdom Viridiplantae; phylum Streptophyta; class Pinopsida; order Pinales; family Pinaceae; genus Pinus; species Pinus albicaulis. The sequence goes on from CM076575.1 coordinate 1,916,464,282, forward strand.
TGTTTAGGTGTTCTAATATTGGAGGAGATCCTAAAATTCAGGTGTTATTGTAAGAGAACCTTAGGATCTTGACGAACGTTAGATATAGGTTTGTTTAGTTGCTGGAAGAGATCTTGACGAGTATTTTCTTGTAAGAGAACCATAGATATCGGACAAATTAGCAATATTTCTAGACCTTTAGGTGGCACTTCTAAGTTTACCTTCCCGGGTTGACATTAAATTGAACTCTGATTGACATCATCAATTAGATACCAAACAACATGCATGACATTTTCTTCTCTTTATTTGTTGAATATGAGTATATCATCTAAGTAAACAATGAAAAATTCATATAGAAATGGTCTAACTACATCATTCATTACTCTCATGAAAGTAGCTGGTGCATTTGTTAAGCCAAATGGCATAACTAACCACTCATACAATCCTTGTCTAGTATTGAAAGCATTTTTCCAAATGTCCTCTTCAGCTATCCCAACTTGATGATAACCACTTCTTAAATATAACTTAGTGAAATAATTTGCATGCTTTAACTGATCAAGAAAATCATCAATGCGTGGAAGTAGGTAGCAATTTTTTACCGTGATTTTGTTCAATGCACGAAAATCGATACACATGTGCCCAGTCCCATCCTTCTTTGGAACCAAAACTATTGGAGAACCACATGGCAAGGTAGATGGGCATATGATACCCTTATTCAAAAACTCTTGGATTTGCTTCTTGATTTCCAAACTTTCCATAATTGACATGCGATACATTCCAATATTTGGAAGTGGAACATCTTGTTGTAGCTAAATCTCATGTTGAATTCCCCTCTTGGGTGGTAACCCCTTTGGTTCTTGAAACATCTCGCCATGCTGACTTACCACATCAAAAAAATCATATTTCAATTTGTCATCACATCCTTCAGAAGATTCATAGTTAACATATTCCTTTTTCTTGATCATACGAATCATAAATTTTTTACTTTCATTTACTGGCCTCTTCATTTACCTTGCATTAACGAAAGAGATATTCAGTTTCTTGCGATGAGCTCTCACCATATACTCTACCCCATCTTTGATAAAATGATATTTTTTCTCATGACGGTAAAAGACCGCTTTCCTATCATAAAAATATGGACTACCCAAGATAATCCCTGAAATGTCAAGTGGGACCACATTTAACTTAAATTCATCGACAAAGTTTGCAGTAATATCAAATCTAAAAATACATTTTCTTGTCACCTGTAAATTGGCATTATTAACTATCCAACCCAAAGGGTATGGCTTATGATGAGATCCAATTTCAAGGTACATTTTTTTAACGAAGTCTTCTGACATCAAGTTTTCTTATGACCTTGTATCAAATAATGCATCAATATTTGTATAATTAGAAATTACTCTAACATGGAATAACTCTATACTTGTATCTTAATTTGAAGTGTTATTGTGACTGTTTGAGGTACTGTAAATTTCACTTTCTATTGCTTCTTTTCCATTGTTAACCATGGAAACTATCTTGGTTTCATCTCTTGAATTAGATCCAAGATCCTTTTGTGTGGTGGAAGTCCTCTTTTGTTTCCATTTGTTATTTGGTTTCTTTGGTCTTAGTTTGGGATGCAGTTTCCAACAATGGGCTTCATCATGCCCCTCTTTGGAACAATGTTTGCATGTAATTTTCTCCCCTTCTTTCTTAACACTTGCATTTTTCTTTCCCTTCTATTTTCCTCCTTTATCTTTTCCCTTACCCTTGAATGGCTTCTTCTTACTACCCTCTTTAGAAATGTTTTTACCCCTTGCTTCAATATTTGTGGCGTGCACACATACTTCATCTAATTTATTTTGGTTAAACATGGGAATAATGTGTTTTAAGTAGGAATGTAGACGTCCTATATACTTCAAGACTGTATCTTGTAAATTTAAGTCTACTCCAAGTAATAAATCCCTTTTCCTAAAATATTGTGTATACTCCTGGACACTTTGAACTTTGAGCCTTCTAAAGTTTTTCCAACTCATTACTTCTTTCTGCATGTAGGCTAATGGATAAAATCATCTTTTAATGGAAGAAATGAATTCCACCCAAGAAATGGAAATATTACCATGGATTTTCATTTCTTCTTGTGTCTTTTCCTCCCACCAAACTAGTGTTGCTCCTTCTAGCCTTAATGAAGCCAATTGGATTTTCATATCTTCTTCTTGTAGATTATGAAATCTACAGTAAAATTCCAACTGGAGAATCCAATTTTCTAGTCTTTCAACACTAACTTCTCCATTGTATGTAGGAAGTTCAAATTTGATGTCCAACTTGAGTAACAGAGTCTTACCTTTTGGGATTTTGGAATGAGTATGGGTATGAGTTTTTGTAGTGGATGTGGAAGATAAAGATTCTACTAAGGATGATGATGATGGAGAGGGAGATGGTTTTCCACCCCTTCCTTTTCAACTCCTCTCTTCCTCCTTTTTATTGTTTAAATATTCTTCTCTATGAGGGTGTTTTGAACTTTCTCTAGTTTCCTTTTCCATAAAAGATTCATACATAAATTTCACCATAATTTGCATTTATTTGAACTCCTTCTTGATTTCCTCTTCTTCATAATGTTCATGATTTCCTTCATGGCATGACATTTTGGATGTAGATTCAAGCCCAATCTCTTCAGCTTCGATCTCTTCAATCACTTCAGCCTCTTGTGCAATTAATTCATCCTCTATCTCAACTAATGGAGATGTAATTTTAGGTGTTTCAAATGATTTGTTGAGTGGTCCTTTGGGTGAGGATGATGCTTTCTTAGCCTTCTTCCTTATTTTCCTAACTTCAGGACTAGTTATTAGTAGCTTCCCTTATCCTCTCTGCAATCTTAATCTTGTAAGCATCAATAAATTTTCACTATTAAAACCCTTCAAGTAAAAGAAGCAAGCAACCTTGTGCTCTGATAGCAACTTGATATGAAAATGAATGCTAGTTATTGTTGTGCTAGTTTCATTTCATATATAAACTTTTCTTTTCTTTTTTTTACTTATCCTTCATGGGTTTGTTTATGACCACGTGATTGTCAAACAATGTACTTACTGAAATTATTAGTTTTTCTTAAGCTTTAAAAGAATATTTTTAAATGAAATAAAAGAAGAAATATTAAACACATCAAACACACATAACAGAGCTTAACACAAAGAATTTTGATAAAGGATTTCACCCCTCTTGGGCTAGATCTCCTTGGTCCAAATTCATAGTGTGACCTTTTTATTATATTCAATTGTGCTAAAATTGTTGTTACAGGCTTCATCACCTCTTGAAACTTGTTCCAATGAGTTTAAAACATCATAATCTCCCAAAAATGACTATTTGTTTGCTGAATTTGGACTCTGGATGCTCTGGAAATGATCCCAACGCCTCGTGGCCCGAGCATTAAAAAATATTCAAATGCACAAAAACACTTGTAGATGACCTTTTCTACCTCTGCAGCCTGTTCCATTGAATTCCCAGCAAGAAAATTAATCCAAAATGACATTTACCGAGCTCAGTTTGGTCAAAAATTGAGTGAGTTATGATCGCAACAAAATTTTCCCTAATTTCTCCTCTAAAACTAGAGGAACTACCAGTTAACTTTCTAAAATTGGAAACCTGTCAAAATTGGCACCGCCTCCAAAATTTCTACCAACCGTAATCTCTGGCTTAATTTTCTCTAAGCACGTTTTATGGGGGAATAAGACAGTTTAGTGATAAGCACCTTTTATAACGTTAATGATGGTTTATCGTGGGTTAACTACGTTTAACCATTAATTAAACTCCATTTAATTTGTTGTCGGTTCAATTGGTCTTAGCACTCGGACTTCGGCTCTGGCCACATCGGGAGGGGGCTAGCCTCCTCCAACCCCCAAGAGTTAGGCCATTAAACTTTAAATATACACAAATAAACTATGGGTTAAGAAACACCGAGTAGGCGAGATGGTAAGTCATGTGGATTGCGGGCATGAGGTCAGCGGTTAAACCACCCCACTCCGCCATAAAATTTTACTCAAAACTATAAATAAATTCCTCCACTAACTTGTTGACTTTTCCAAGTTTAAATCTACTCCATACTTTGTTAATGTATCCTCTAGACTTAGTTGAATCTTCTGAAAGGTGGGTTTTGAAATTTGACCCCATAGGTGGGTTTTGAAATTCTACCATAAACCCAATGTCCACATTAATATAGTAAAATAATTCAACCCCCATAAGTCAGGAGATGGCCTACTAGAGAGGACATGTGTGTAATGTTACAAAATTTTTCGACAATAATTTGGAACATTAATTTTTGTTGATTTCACCTAGGACGAGAATAAATGGGTAAGGAGGCCCATGCATAATAAAAATCGAAATAAAATCCCTCTAAGTATGAAAGGGGATGATCATTGGAGCTATTTTTCACAACCTCATGTGTGAACAGATTTATTTGCAAGTGGAGCACACTTAGAGAAGCAGCACAATATGAATGAGGAAAGGGTTATTTGGTGGAGGAAACCCTAAAAGGAGTGGGACACATGGAGAGGGGTTTTCATTTGTTTAAAAGGAGGACAAGGCAACCATTTTTTCTCAGGCTTGTATTATTCATCTCAATTGTCCATTAGACAATTGTGCATTCTTTGCTGCTTAGCAAGAATTTCCAGAGAAATTCCTGTCTAGGATTCCTTCTCCCTCTTGAGAGGTCTCTTGAGGGATTGTTCTTCATTTTCCTCACATCCAGGCTTGAGGCCAAGCATCCTCCATCAAGACGACATTATTTCTACAGCAGAGTAACGTTGTGTTGCTGGGTGTTGCAGTGAGGGTTCACTACACCATCAACTTAAACTATTTTTCAGAGGATGAGTCTCTCTTCTCTTTAAGATATCGGATTGGAGGCATCCCAGAGCTCATTGCAGACTTTGGCATTGAGGCCAACTCATTCCATTGCCCTGTATTGCAGTTTCATCCAATGACTACATTATTCTAGAGGAGCATTTGTAGTAGGGCTTTGCAGATACATTTGGAGGGGAAGATATTTGGTGAAGGGATCAACCTTTCACTTGAAAGATCTATTGAGGAGGCATATTCAGTTTGAGCATCAGATTCAGCCATTTCCATCTAGTTCTATTTCTGAATTGTTGCTGCTACCCAGCAACTCTGGCATTTTGCATATTTTGTATTTTATCGCCAATCCTTCCAAGATTGAAAAGAGGTAGTCTTTGAGAGCTGATATGTTCACTCTCATTGTTGTATTGGGACATACATTTGTTTATCTATGTATTTTACATATGTAGCATGCATTTTCTCTATAAAACTGTGTTTTCATAGCTTGAGATCACATGTATAGCAGTATTTCATCATGGGTTATGTACTTGTTCTTTGAGGCTAAGCATTGTTTATCTTGAGCATCCTTTCTCCTTAAGGTCTTGTATTCATTTGTATCTATTATTATTTAATAAAATGGCTATGGACTTCTCTCATTTTTTTATGAGTTGAGTTAAAAAAGTTTTCTTATTGCTGGAGCTCTAACTTTAGAATATCTTGAGATATTCTCATTGCTGTAGAATTTTCCTGAAAAAGGAACACTAATGTAGTATCAAAGCATGTTCTCTGGCCCAGCCAGTGGATCTCAACCATCATGATATTAAGGAGAGAGAGGATGAAGACACTATTTTATGGAGAAAAGAGGGAAGAAGAGCTTACAGAGCTTCTTCCAAAATCTGTACAGAGCATTCATGGAGAATTTGAGAAGCTAATGAGGGAGATTTGTAGAGGATCTCTAAGAGGGTTTGAAATTGAGTCAAACTCTAGATTTTCTTGTAGGGGATGTGAGCATGCAACTACACCCTATGATATATAATGTAGTCACATGGCCATTTTTTCCATGAGAGAGGAAGAAGAAGAAGAAATGCTAAAGAGAGGAGCTCTTAGATGTTTCTTGCATGAATATGAATCTCAAACTCAGAAGTTTAGAGATCATATTAGTTTTCTATAGTTTTGCAAGATCAGGGAGAGGAGGAGAAAGAAACATAATGAGGATAGATTTCCTCTATCTATCTTTGATGGTTCTCCTACTTGTTCAGCCAGGGCTTGGATAGAAGAGCTAGACACATTTTTGCAGCAACATCGGATTTCTAAAGATGAAGCCATCAGAGTAGCAACGCTGCACATGGGCGGTAAGTCTATGCATGGTGGTTATTTGAGTCTTTTACGTTGACAAATTCAAATACCTCTTCCTATGCAATGTTCATTCAAACTTGGATAAGGAGATTTGGTAGAAGAAATTCTGAAGCACATGTGGAGGAAACAAACACATTCAAACAAAGAAAACCCTTGCATGTGATGGAGGAAACCATAGATTCAAAAAAAATTCAGAGAACCATGAAGGAGGCTGATATCTTGCATGATGCTTTATTAGAGGCAAGATCTTCATTTTTGGCACAAGGAGGCAAAGGTATCTCTTTTTCAAAAGAGGATCTAATCATTGTAGGGTTGCCCACTAATATTGAGGAGGCTGAGGCAACAACGTTGTCATTTCTAGAGTTGATATAGCACCTCATGGAGAGGGAAGAGGAGCTATTTCTCCAACTAGAGGGATTCTTGCATCTTTGCAAGGAGGTCCCCATGATCTCATTCATGGAGGTCCCAGCACAATCAGTGAGTAGCATGATTATGCAGCATTACAGCTGGAAGTAGGAGGAAGGGAGGAAGAGCAACATCTTGTGATGAGAGGCACACACCCTTCTCTATTCCAGGGAGCTAGTGCAAAGGGAGGTAGACTGTATTGTGTTGTGAGAGAAAGGGTAAGGTTTCCCATCCATATGTACAGTCCACTCTTGACATTGACGTCTCACTGCATAGAGGCATTCCACTAGGGAGGCCACTAGATCTATCATTGATGAGAGAAATTTTGTCTTTGGGTTCACCACTCTTGTATTGTGGAGAGGTGAATAGTTTTGAGGAGAAATTTGGCATGGGGGATGTCAAAGTAGCAAAAAACAGCATGAGGAGAGCTACACATGCCAGATCACCAGCGTTGTCTCTAAGGAGGATTGATCCTTACTGGAGATCTCATCTCTTAGTTTATTACTCCAAGGATCTTGGTGCATGCATGACTCTTGATGGCCCGGAGGGAGATGATAGATACATAGTAGATGATATGGTCATCTATTCACTTGGAAGACTCTTCTTGACTAGAGATTCTAGCCTCAAGGAGAAGCTATTGCATGTAGCATATGAGGACTTCTTTTCCATGCATTTTGATGCATATCTTTCCTTGGAAGAGGAGTTCATTTGGGAGGGAATCCAACAGGACATACATTAAAATATGGAGAGATGCATAGCCTATATGATGATGGTGAGGATGTCACAACCACCTTCCTACTCATTGAGAGTAAGTGAGCTTCTTCAGTTGAGCCATTTCAGCTCAATTCTTCGAGTACATAATGGAAGATGTACAATTTCACTTTGTGTTTTGTACTTCTTGTCTTTTTATGAGCAACATACTTTCCTAAGGAGGATTATTCCTTCTTGAATATTTTATAAGTATGTACTTAAATCCATTTGTAGCATTGATATTGGCTTTATCATTGATGGTTTGTGGGGAAGGCCACGTGATTCTTGGTGTGCACCATTGGCACCAAATTGTACTTTCATATTTCCATCTTGTAAAATGATTGTGGCAGCAAAAAAATGGTTGGAAGAACACTTGTTATTATTTGATTTGATGCAGGCAAAGGACGCACTATGTTGGTGCCATGGGTGGAACTATGATTCACTCTCCGGTTGTCATTTCGCAACTTGTTCTTATTGTACTATGCTCCCATGTATTACTGATATGTTTATGTTCATGGGGAGCTTTTATTGGAGAGTGGGCTTGAGATTGAGGAGGCCCATTGGGAGCATGATTCTCCTTACTATACATGATGTACATTTCAGGAGCAACCATGGGCTAACCATGAATGCCGAATTACATTTCTTTACTTCTTGTGGGAGGAACCACTTGAAGAACTTGAGGAGGCATTCCATAGATCATGAGGAGATGGAGGAGCTAGCACAATCAAATTTTTTCCCTATGAGGATGAGGTGAGAATGATCTATGAGCCAGTCCATTTATATGAGCAAAACATATGGTCAGATTATTGTTGATTTGCATGATGATTTGTCTTTATATATTCATCTCTTAACCATATATGTGCAGGGATTTTCTCAAAGGAGGGATATTCTTCCTTCTATATTTGATGGTCTACATAAGGCCATTATGGATGATCACTCCCTAAGTGAATATGGGGAGGATATTTCTTGTGGAGAACATACTCACATTTCACATGACGTCATTCACGTTCTCGAGGAGAATGGGGCAACAAGGAAATAGTGGGGAGGCCACCCATGATTTTATTTTCTATGGCAATGGAGAGTAAAACTGCGTTGGCTACATTTGAGGGACCATTGTCCTTCTCCTTTAATTCACATGGAAGCCATCATGATTCTCCTTATGGTTCCCTTGATTGATATTGCTAGAGCTTTTCTTTGGATAATGATTGGACGAGAGACACATTGGGTGGATGTGTCCTTGGAGGGAGAAAAATCCCACACACTTTGTACTACATGTTCTAAAGGGAGCATGGGAGATGGTATGGTCACCACAATAGATAATTTGTTTCATTATGAGGTGAGCCATATGAGGAATGAGATGCCATATAACGACGACCTCCAACTCATCATATATGGAGGTACTTGGGCCAGCATGATTTACAGCGTTGGAGGAGATATCTTTGGAGATCTAGTCTTCATCTTGCCACTTGAGGGCAAGTATTTTGTAGCCCAGGATCAAAAATTTCTCTAAACTTATCATGAGTGAAGAGAAGGACAGTGTGGGGTAGGCTACATTGTCTACCATGAGCATATTTTCATCCCACCTACTTTTCCAGAGACAAAGGTGGAGGACAGTTTTCAGGATTTTCCTAGTTGGGAGGCAACTCATTTTGCATGGATGATTGCTTGGGGGATGGAGGATCGACATGAGGAAGATGTTCCTAATACACTTCATAGATTCCATGCCTTGAGAGTATTCTTTCCAGTTATGTTCTTGCAGTTGCTCGAGGACAGGCAACATTTGGGAGGGGAGGACTGTAATGCTCCAAAATTTTCCGACAATAATTTGGGACATTAATTTTTTTTTATTTCACCTAAGAGGAGAAAAAATGGGTAAGGAGGCCCATGCATAGTAAAAATCTCAATAAAATCCCTCTAAGTATGAAAGGGGATTATCATTGGAGCTGGTTTTCACACCCTCATGTGTGAACAGGGTTATTTGCAAGTGGACAAGGTCAAGTATGACCAAGTCAACAACGCTAGGCCAAGAGGTGGAGCACACTTGAGAAGCAGTGCAGTTTGAATGAGGAAAGGGTTATTTGGTGGAGGAAACCCTAAAAGGAGTGGGACCCATGAAGAGTGGTTTTCATTTGTTTAAAAGGAGGACAAGGCAACCATTATTTCTCAGGCTTGTATTATTCATCTCAATTGTCCATTAAACAATTGTGCATTCTTTGCTGCTTAGCAAGAATTGCAGGAGGAATTCCTATTTAGGATTCCTTCTCCTTCTTGAGAGGTCTCTTGAGGGATTATTATTAATTTTCCTCACATCCAGGATTGAGGCTAAGCATCCTCCATCAAGACAATATTATTTTTGCAGTAGAGTAATGTTGTGTTGCTCGGTGTTGCAGTGAGGGTTCACTACACCATCTCCTTCAGCTAATTTCCATAGGAGTCTCTCTTCTCTTTGAGATATCAGATTTAAGGAATCTCGGAGCTCATTGAAGACTTTGGCATTGAGGCCAACTCATTCCATTGCCCTATAGTGCAGTTTAATCCAGTGACTACGTTATTCTAGAGGAGCATTTGCAGTAGGGATTTGAAGATACATTTGGAGGGGAAGATATTTGGTGAAGGGATCATCCTTTCAATTGAAAGATCCATTGAGGAGGCATATTCAGTTTCAGCATCAGATTCAGCCATCTCCATCTATTTCTATTTCTGAGTTGCTGCTGCTACCCAACAACTTCGATATTTTGGAGATTTTGTATTTTATTTCCAATCCTTCCAGGATTGACAAGAGGTAGTCTTTTAGAGCTAATATCTTCACTCTCATTTTTTTATTGGGCCATACATTTGTTTGTCTATGTATTTGACATATGTGGCATGCAGTTTCTCTATAAAACTGCATTTTCATAGCTTGAGATCACATGTATATTAGTATTTCATCATGGGTTATGTACTTGTTCTTTGAGGCTGAGCATTGTCTATCTTGAGCATCCTTTCTCCTCAAGATCTTGCATTCATTTGTAGCTACTATTATTTAATAAAATGGCTATGGAATTCTCTCATGTTTTTATAATTTGAGTGTTGCTTCTGCACCATTATTGTGTTTGCTTATTGTTAGAGCTCTAACTTTAGAATATCTTGAGATATTATCATTGTTGTAGCATTTTCCTAAAAAAGGAACATTACAACGTGGCGCCCTCTAGTTGGTTTGTAGTTTAGAATTCAAAAAAAAATTCAAATTCCAACTTACGAGAAATATTGGAGTTCATTGGAAAATTTATCTCCTCAGTTAACCTATCTAGCGAATCTAAAGATGACACTTGCCACAGTACCATTAGCTGCAATCTGGAGAATATTCCATGCAATGCTTACTATACCTGCCATATCATCAGTATACGTGTTCTACTCCTTTTTTTCTTGTTTTGAAAAGTGAATAGAAGATGATAATTCAGTCATACAAACTCAGATTTTGATGAAACGAGTTGCGTAAGAATCCTGGTGACGAACTCTATCTGGTCATTTAGGTTTGAATAAATTTCAAGAACTTTAAATTTTTTTCTAAAAATTGAGCCTTATATCAAGCAGTGGGCTGCTCAAAGTGCAACATCATCATTTGGCGGCATTCATCCCATGTGCGCCAGTTTTCCTTATGGGTCTCCCACCAATGGGTGGAAGTAGCACACAACCCTATATTCAAACCATGAAACATATTTTATTCGAGTGCAATATCCTCTATTGTCATGATAAACCTGTTTACATCAGACAAACCATCATAGTGCAGTAGATTATGTACCTAATATGTTATACATCGCAGAAATCTAGCCACATGATTACAATGTAGTAGAGACACCTCATGAAATAGGTTCTAGGAATTCTCTATTTCCTCATCAGAGTTGAAAAGAAATAACTTTCCTTCTCCCACTTAATATTTCCATCTGGTGTTGCGTTGATCCAATCATCTTCGTGCAAGCTTAGCTTATAGATTTGGTCAATGTCATCCCTAGCACACATAGTCTCTTAATATTGGTGTCGTTCAAGAGGGTATAGAGGGATGATAACTTGGACTCCATTATTCTCAAACTCCATCCTTATTTTCTTCAAGTGTGTAACACCATCCCTGTCAATATCCCAGCCTAATCCTAGTAGTGTGGGATAGGGATCTGTCTCATCCATTATATCTATTACTTCAAAGTCATCCTTCACATTGACACCTTCAATACTAACTACGAATTGAGGCAATTTCCCAAGCAGAATGACCCTCTACTAATTGGCCATGCGCAGTTGGATTGTGGACCATTTCAGATTGGGTTCGCCCATGCACTGCCATGTCTATTTTGGTAGAACATTAACATCTGACTGGAAATAAAGAATGACCTGGTCAATTTCATAAGCTTCTATCTGTGTAGTCAGGCACATCTCTCTACCCATTTTTTTCTTGTTTTTGTAGATTTTATTGATGACGCACTATTCTACCATTCATGGTCCCTTATCTCTACAATTATCTGTCAATTCATGGAAATTTTCCACTACCTTCTTGTTACACAATAATTTCATACATGCATTTAGGAAGGTGTTATGTAGAATTATGAATTATGGATAAAACACATTCCCTAAATGTGGTGCTATGCATTTAGAACAAATAGTCAAAGAATTTGTAGACACTTTTCCTAATAGTAAATATACACACAGAAATATGGAGAGCTTACTTTTGATCCAAGTGCTTCCTATTCTCATTCTATCTCTCTTGTTGTAGCTTCCAATCCAACTTTGATCACCAGACTAGTTCCTGCAAATATATACACTAAATAGCAAAGAGATTGTAATATATAGAGGGCTATTTATCTTAATCAGTTAAATCAATGAAACATGAAATATATACATTAGCTAATAATCTATGATATGAAAGATAGAAACATATACAGATACATATGTGGAAAAATGAACATCAATATTTATTAATGGATAGAAGGGGGAGGTTACAATCAGTGATTGATTTGATGTCACCAACTCCAGCATTCATCCCAGCCTCATCACAATAAACATCTCACCAACAGGATATCACTCTAATAACACTCAATTGAGAATCCAACATCATTTCTTTACCCAATTTCATCCTTCTCAAGCACAAGGATCTGTGCTCAATTTATATAGTAGTTGAAGGTAGTTTCTCAATCAATGAATTTCTAATAATAGGCAAGACATGTTCCCAAGCTCAAAGGTGTTAGATGGACACATGGATTCAAAGTTTGACACATATGGACTCTTCTAGAAGGCACTGGCCATGTGGATATTCCAGAACAGTGATAATTTCACTCCCATTTGACCAAGGCACTCTTGAATGTCGAGAAGTACATTGCAAAGCACCCTTGAATGGAGGTAACTGCATTTGCAAAGTAGTTAGTCCCTTGAGAGGCTGCGTTGGTGAGCTCATAGGGGTTATAACATGTACTTCAAGTCTTGCAAACCTTGCAATGGATGTAATGGATGATTTGTTCTTATTCTTGTCTTAGGGCATGTAGCAACTGAAATGATAGAGGATGATAGAACCTATTTCATTTGTTCTGGGGATGATGTCTAGTTTAACCAAGTCATTGGGAATGGTGCCCAAATTTACCTATAATAGTTTCCCCCTAAAGCATGAATTCAAAATAATAATAAAAATATTTTTTGAATGAAATACTTTACACTGTGATGTGCTAGAATTGAAGCGGAGTGGAGACCTGTATCAATCTTACAATACATTACATCATGATATATATTCTTGATCACGAATTGTTGAGGGAAGGAATTCCAATGCTCAGCACATAAGCTATCTAATAACATGTAAATAGTGCATAAATTCGTCTACATTGGAATGTTTCCCAATACAGACATGCCTATAGATATAGGCCCATGTTCTGATGAAAATCTATATGTAAGGTAACCGTAGAGATGATGTGTACAAAAATCCTGAAATCACAACCTAGATGGTTGAAACTAGATTCGGGGTCTTCTTATCTTATTCACTCGATCATTCAGGTAGAAGTATATCCATGCGAACATATGATCTGTAGTAGATCATGGTAAGACATTGTTTGATTACTAGCCAATAATGTGAGATGTTAATAAACAAGAAAAGACATAGTAATTATTAGTACTCTGAAATTGCTATCAACTATAATCTGTGAAGAAACAAATAGATGATTTGATGTCGAATGCAAAACAAATTTTTTTGATCAAAATCTGAAAGCGAGGATCTTGTCGATGCTGTAACAAGCCTCGTGGTACTAGAAGATGATGTTTCTAAGTAAAATTCGTGGATGATGATTTCATGTCGACAAGAATCCACTTTATTGCGAAACAGGAGCTACTAATTTTAGAGACAAAATGTGACTTGATATAGAAATATTCAGGGATGACTGTTATGAGAATGAAGGTTTATGAGTATTGCACAAGGATGAGTATTCACTGGATGACTTTTCTTGAACATATTGGTGACACTGAGATGAGTTGGCAGCATTGAACCAAAACCAAAGTGAAGGTATGATGAAGCATACGTATGAATGAATTGTGAATAATATTACCCAACCCAAAAAATCATAATGATGGAGTGAGTTGTCATGTTCAAGAGCGACCTACTACCGTAAAACATTTTGTTTACTTTCCCAAATTTTCCCCGGTCATTTTTAGACTAGTAACTCTTTATTTTTTAACAAGCTTGAGGAGGGTAACATATAATTGATCTATAATTCAACCCTTCGGGCGAATAATGTATCACTATTTAATAATTTAATGAGTCTAGCGATGAATGAAACTTGATTCTTGCCATGATCGAGAAGCCCCTCACTATTTTATGTTTTAACAAGCCTAACAATAGTGAAAGCCCGGTCCTTTTTCATATTTAGAGAGTTTGAAAAGGAGGACAAAAGAAAACTCCATAAGTACTTCTTCATAAATTTGTCGCTCAGATCTGAAAAAGTGTAAAATAGTATCTGAGAGAACCTCCTAGCCATGTTCAACTAAGGTACTCCGTTTTCATAAATAATCTATCTCAGTAAAGAAAATGGTTAAACTTATACTGAGTAGATACCAATTAATTTACTTTTATGAGCTCGAAAAGACAGGTGCTCAACAATCTTTTCACATTATCAAAGTCTGAAAAGAGATAAAATAAGACACCAGAGGTTCCTTTTTCGCTGTTATCGAAGCTAAAAAATGAGATAAAAGTGCACTTCAAGTCCTTTTTCATTTTTATCAAAGCTCAAAAAATAAGGATACAAATATGCTTTGTGCTCAAATTATTCTTGAAATAAATATACACGACTAATCTTCTCATCAGTTGTAAATCATTTTTAGAACAACATCAAATGGATTAAAAATACCTGCTTCGTGATAAAAATGGAATAAAACCATAGTCACAACAATAAATATGATTTTCAAATAATCAAATGACTAATTAAAATATTTTTAATATTCATTTTTACCATTTGAATGTTACCATTTGCATTTTGGAACTCTGAAGCTACTTTTGCCCCTGAAATTCAGTCGTTGATTGCGATCGATTCCATGACAGTTTCCACCGTTGTTTGATCTGGGTTGGTTCCATAAACACTCTCTTTCTTTAAGTATTAAATTCATTTCATTTCATTGCAAATTTTTAGGGATTTGGGCCCCTTAGGGTAAATTATTTTTCCAAAGAGGGCAACGCACCCTTGAGCATAAAAAATTGTGTTGTGGAGAACCTAAAATGAAGCCTAGGTGCATATGCAACGCACTTTTTGTTGTCCAAGATTGCATTGGCTACAATTCACATTCCCGATTGTTGCATTGTACTCAAAATTTTCCTAATTATTTTCATGAAAAGGAGTCTAATGAGTCTTATGGTTTTGTTTCTGGGATTCATCGGACTAGAATGAAAATTACCTAGAGAGAAAGAGAGCATGAAGAAAAAAATATGTTTTTCCATAGTGATCTAGGTACTGTAAGAGCCCTAAGAGGTTGTGGGTTATTAAAGTACTTCCGCTTGTTAGGTATGAGGAAACAAATAGAACTTTTGGAGTTCCTAGTTCAAGCGTGGGATCCGACAATTGAGGAATTTCACATTAGGAGCAAAGTGGTTGCTATTACAGTGGAGGATGTATATTTTCTGACAGGCTTGTCAAGGAGAGGCTTTCCCATTTTTCTCTCAGGGTTTTCTCTGGGAGGAGAGACGATGAGAAACTATGTTTTGTAGTATTTCTATCTAGGGGCAGAGCCAAGTAAGGATGGGAAAACAAATATCTGTGACGTTTGTGATTTTCCTTTGAGAACCATTCTTTTCATGATTGAAAAGCTTACTGACACCATTACACTACATGTAGTGAATATATATTATATGCAGTATGCACTAGAGTGCATGGAGCTAACAGTCTTCAACTGGTCTGAAGCTATATTTTCTCAAATAAAAGAACAAATGAATAATGCAATGGGAGGAAGGAAGAAAAACTTCAGTTATGGTTAGATCCTTATTTCATTTTCCTTATAGCTGATTCCACTGATGCAGCCTCAGCATGTGACACTGGGTGTGTCTAACCCTAGAGATTCGAGGATGCAGAGATGGGTAGAACCGATGGCTAGACATGAAGGACAATCATTCATCGTGTTCTTGACTAAATTCTTTGCCTGGTTCATGTGACAAGTTATCACCATCAACAAGTATGCATATGCAGGCATCGATTTCTGAGGAGATACAGACTTAGATTTTTCAAAAGGTGCTCAGTGGGGTGGAATCAGTAAGAATATTTTGACCATGTTTTTCTATTTTCCTAAGGTTTATACAATTTTTTTGTATTTTGATGTTTTCCCAATACTAAAATAAATTTTTAATGTAATGCAAATGTTGTTCGAGTTCAACTAGTAGAGGAACCAGACCATGGAGTGGATGAAATAGCAGAGAGGGTTGTTGGGAGAGAAGTCCTCCAGGATTCAGACATGGCTGAGACTTTGTCTGAGTTTTGGTAGAACATATAGGGATTGACCTTTGGGATCTCAGATTGCCAGATGGAAGAGTTACCCATGCGACTGCAGCGCCACACTATAGGTGTTCCTAACTGCTAGCTGTGGTTACTGCATAGGATAGCTAGATCTATAGCATGTTACCATCAGAATCATTAGTTTACTTTTGACATGTTGCATACACTTTGGGGTCAAATGACCAATGTTTATATTAGGAAAATAAATCATTCTTGTGGACAAAAAAGATCTCCCTAGTATCACAGGGATAGCTAGAAACAAAAAGGAAAAATGTAAATTATTTTCTCTAGATTATATATGATTTAGAATTTTCTATGATGAAGAAATGACCTACCTATGATCCAATGCTATTTGAATTCTTCTTTCCTATCGCTCCAAGAATTCACTTCTTAAGATTTGCAAACAAAGACATGGAAGAGAATCAAAAGCACCTGCAACATATACTAATTCAAAAATTACAAATCTATCTTAATGATCAAGGAATTTAAGAAATAAGTCATTCAAGTAAACACATAAACAACTTATTGAGAAAAAAGGATGCAATTGTATTATATCTAAATAAAATAAGGATTCTTAAAACCACGTTCACTTTGATGTCGTACAGGTCCTTCCAGGGTCCAGAACAAGCGTTTTCCTTTGGTCTGACAAGCCCTTCCACTCTTTGAACCAGCCTAAATATGAGTGTGTAATCATTCTCGCATGGATAATGGCTAGCAAAAAGAGTATGTTTCTACAAAAATTCCCTTCTCTATCATAGCTAGCAAGTACAAAGCAAGTACTAAGTGTATATAAAATGGATAGAGAAGTTTTACATATCTAAGCATGTACCATTGAGACTGAACCAAAGATTCAATTTATAGGAGAAGGAAAGTGGTTGTAGCTCCAGAATGGAGGGGATAGAGTCCCCTTATCAAGGGATTATGTTCCAAAATCCAAGGAATAGGCTCCTTTTAGGAAGGAATGAATGTTCATGATAATGGAGGGAGTAAGGCTTCGACTGGATAACACATTCTAGAAGCTTCCAGCTGGGAGAATATTCGACCAGCTAGGCTTCTAGAATATACTTTTGCCTTCAATTTACCTTTTATATGGGTCCACACATTTAATGAAGAAAAGTTGCGGTTGGATCCACATTTTTTGGAGTAAAAGAGTGCGGTGCTACATGTAAGACTAAGGAAAAGTGTGGTACAAGTATTTTTATGATTTTTACAAGCTTTTCTCCAAATTCAGAACTTGGTTTAGGAAATTTAGGGTTGTAGACCTCTAAGGGAGAATTATATAGGTAATGATGAACCCATATAGACAATAAAATTTCATGGTGACAAAATAATGTGTAACAGTTTCCTTGGCACAAATTTTTGTAAAAATCTATAACTATCTATCTATTTGACTTCATTGTTTTCCTATGTTTATTGCATAATCCTATTAAATTATGTGAATGTATCTTTACATGTGCTACAAATGTCTATCTATAACATGATTAGCTAAAGAATCAGTTAATGTGTTCAAGTGTCTGGAAATGTGTTGATATTGAATTAAATCAAAGTGTCTTTCCAAAAGTCGAAGTCTTAGGAACATACGATGCAGTGTTGGATTTATAATAGTATAAACACTAGTAAGTTGTAATACCAAAAGTTGTTAGTCTAACCTTATAATGATGTGGTTAATACCAAATGAAATGGCATCAGAGATAAGTTCGATGAACGCTCTAAACTTAGTGATATTTTTTGTTGATCTATCGATACAAATCCCTTCTAAACTCACTAACTCATTGTTAAGAGTGAAAGTGGCCCATTCTATAGAGGATAGATTCTGCGTACTATGACTAACACCATCAGCATACCCAAAAAATGGTTCCAAAGATTCATACATCTGCGATGAAATGTAAAGTGGATTACTAATGTAAAGAAAAATATAAAAAAAACAAAGACAGTGAATGAAAATCAACAACATATATATACAATATATTACAAAAAATTACTATTCTCATGATTAAGCATAGTAACGTTTCAGATACAACCCATTCCTAGACTGTGCCAATGGAATACCATCATAATATACCAACTCGTAAGCACCTTTAGCAAGAACTCTTTTGACAATATAGGGGTCCTTCCATAATGGCTCAAATTTCCCTATACCTATTACATCATATTCTTAATCATAAAGAAGGACCAAGTCGCCCTCTGATAAAATGCGATGCTGGACATTTTTTTCATATTGTGCCTTTATATGTCTTTGATCCACTTCATTTTCAAATTGGGCTTCACAATGCGTTTCATCAAGATGGATGAGGTTAAAAGAACGCGCTTGGATTGGATGAGGTGTTAGGTAGCAAGTGGATTGCCAGTTTTAATGACGATATTTCACATTGGATTGGTAAGATAGCTACCAGACCATACATCGATTGAAAGGGAGTAAATCCAGTTACGTTTCTCACCAAGGTTCGGTATGCCCACAAAGCAAGTACAAGATCAAATGCCAGTTTCTTTACAAAATCCTATCATTCGTTGAAGCATATGTTTAAGAATCTTGTTGATAGCTTCAAGTTTTCCATTTGATTGTGGATAGTAAGGAGTATAATTATTATGTGACAATCCTAACTTAGTAGTAAATTCAGTCATCATATGGTTGTGAAAATGCTTCCCATGATCTGTGACTATAGCCTATGGGACCCCAAACTGTGCAATAACATGATTAAAGAAAAGCAATGTAGCTGTTTGTATGTTGTTGAATGTAGGCATCGCTTCAACCCATTTGGTAAAGTAGTCCATTGTGACAATAATATAATCATGCGCCCTGGACAAACGAGGGTTACAAGTCATGAAGTCAATGCCCCATTTCGATAATGGTCGCACAGAGACAACATGATGCATTGGCACTAGCAGTTTAAGGATTTTACGATCAAACATCTGGCACGTATGAGAACTTCTAATGGTGAGGATGCAGTCGTGAAATATTGTAGGCCAAAAATAACCTTCGCGAAGTATCTTCTACGTGATACCATATCCAAATAAGTGTCCACCACAAGCCCCAGCATGACAATCATTTAAAATATTTTCAGCCTCCTCATGAGTGAGGAACCTTCTTAAAATTGTATCAACACCATGATGATAAAGTGAATCTCCGACGATCAGATAATATTTGGCTTGGTATCGAATACGTCATTGGTCAGAGCGAGAGGTATTAAGCTAAAAAGTTTGGGTCTGGAGATAAATGATAAAATCCCCATACCAAGGATCAGATGATCCCATCAGAAATAGAGACTCGTCAGGAATAGATGGTTCTGACGTAGTAGTAGTACTATTAGAGGGAAGGTCACAGAGAAGCTCAGTGAAAACTAAACACTTCATTGACTTGGATTTGACGAATTCCAAATAAAATTCCTGCAAAATGACAATCAATTTTGAATACTTGCCCCAAATCAATTGACATGATAAGATGTAAGTCATGGGGTTTCAATATGAAATGACAATGGTCTTCTGAAATAGGATATAGTGGCAAAATCTTTGGACAACTTGAATAGCCGCCAAGGCAATATTTTCTACGTATGAGTACTTCACTTTCGCATCATTGAGATTATGACTCAAATAATAGATCGTATGTTCTATCCCATTTTATAATTTGACAAATACCATAGCAATTTTCGTATCAAACGCATCGATATATAAGAAATAATCACTCTGATAATTGGGGGGATACATTAATGATGCTCAGACAAGAGTATCCTTGACAACATGAATAGAATCTTTCGTGACCTAGTCCCAATTGAAGGGAATCCCCTTTTTGAAGAGTCGAGTAAATCCTTTAGCCATTTCAGCGTATTTGGGTATGAACCTCCTTAGGAAGTTAGCCTTTCCTTGAAGTTTCTATATTGGAAGAAAATTTGAGGGCGCAGGAAAATCAAGAATGGCCTCAACCTTCAATGGGTCTATTCAAATTACTTCTTTTGAGACATAAAATCGAAGCAAACGACCAGAACCAACACAATGCACACATTTATGTGGATTGATGCTTATTTTGTAGTGTCGATAGCATACAAATATGGCTCTCAAATGCATCAGGTGATCAATCTGATGTCGTGAATGTGCGGGTAAATCATCTAAATAGGGTTGAACAATGTGCTTGATGTCGTTGAAAGCATAATCCATTTCTCTCTGAAAAGTTGCCCCAATGTTTTATAAACCAAACGGTAGTTTCCTATAAGTGAATGTGCCTCAAGGACAGATGAATGTTGTTTTATATTGATCCTCTAGGAGGATATTGATTTAATTGTAACTGGAAAATCCATCCATGAATGAAAAGACTTTACATCTAGCACAAACGTCAATAATTTGGTCAGTAAATGGAGTAGGATATTTGTCTTTTGGACAAGAAATATTGACATCCCGATAATCAATGCATAATCTGATGGTTCCTTGGTTTTTCATAACAGGAACAATGTTTGAAACCCACTCAGATAGTGGAATAGGGTAAATAAAACCAGTATGCAAAAGTTTTTCAACTTTTGCATTAATGGAAGCATCCTTCTTTGGATGAACAGGATGAAGGTGTTGATGTACTAGCTTGATATCAGGGTACATATTAATAATGTGTTCAATGATACTACTGTCAATACTTGGAATTTCCCCGTAAGACCACTAAAAGATATCTTGGAATTCACAAAAGGGAGAGCAATATGTTGCGAGTTCTGATGGAGAAAAAGACACGCCGAAATGAATATTTTCTACTATGCCAGGTTTGGTTGAAATATCGATAGAAATGGTTTCCTCAATATTTGAAAATTTTCTCTCGGAATCAATTTCATTAATAGGAAAATAATTTGAATTTTTGTTTGGATCGATGGGTGATATAGTTCACTAAGATTATTTTCTTCATAATCGAGAATATGGGTGCGATGATGATAATATTCCCATGGTTCTCCTTCCAACATCATGGCTTCCAAAATATTCTCATCTTTCAATAAAGTTAAGGAAAAAGGATCAGATGGAGTACCAAAATCTAGTGAAATATCAACCCAAAAACTGGCGATGAAGATTTTGGATTCACGGCCCAAGCCAGGTAGATCTAGGTAGATTGATTGCTATGCTAGGTCAACAGGGTTGGGTGGTAGAAAATTATCCAACGTAACAACCTCGGAATCACCCATACTCTTCCTTAAGCCAAATGTAGTGGAAGAGCTCATGTAGTAGGCCTCTATATTTGTAATTTTTACTGGTGTCACAGGCTGCAGTAATGCAAAGTTTCCCATGAGAGTGGAATCCTTTAAGAGTCCTAAACCAATGTTCTAAAGTGTGAGTTGGGGTGTGTGAACTAATATAATACTTCCAATTACCTGGAATGTGGAGGGAAATAAGGATAATTTATTGATGACTCTGATAGTATCTTTATGTGGAAATTTGATCATTCTAAAATATGTAGAAACAATGGCAGTCATATCATGTACCCATGGCCTTCTGAGTAAAATACTATAGTCAAGGGGTCTGTCAACAACCTTCATTTCAACATTCACTATTTTTCCCCCCAGCTCAACATGCATGTTATTCATAATACCGCAAGGATTATATGTACGTCCATCAAAAGCTTTCGATGTCATTGATGATTGAGACAAACGTCACAAGGCAAGTGATTTCCAACAATTTAGAGACATAATGTAGGTAGATTATCCCTCATAAATAATAGGACAATGAACAAGGTGATTGAGAACATTTTCTTGTATAGAGAATGCCAATTCTACTGGTAATTGTGGTACATGGCTCGTATGACTAAAGACAATGAGATTCAAATTTATTGGATCAATTCCACCAATTGCTAACAAAAAAGCTTGTTTTTGGGAGGGACAATTTTTCAATACCTTAAGCGCTAAAACAGATGAAGGGGATTGAGCCAAATATTCAATTATATTATAATTTTAAGTAGCTCGAGCTCGAGGATTATATATCGATTTATGAATGACTCACTTTGGTGACTTAATTGTGAATTCAGGAATAACAGGAGGGGATACCGATTCCGTAGACGGATTTGTGGTCGAGGTAATAGGTTGATAAGTAGCCTGACTACCATAACATTTATTACGTGTTGATATGAAAACATCATTTGATGGCTTTATGATATACAACATAAGCACTTGGGAACTAGAAGCTGAATCCGTAGCAACCAAATTTCTATCCGGATTCAGAAACAGATTTGTCAACACAGTTGACACATGTGAAGTCTTGACCATTTTTTGAGACTTCAATGTGGCAAGGACAATCCTAAATAAATTTTTCCTCATTACAGATTATATATGGATAAAGAGGTTTCTGATTTCCAGATGACTGATCATATGATCTTTCCTGTAGGTTAAATTTTTCTTTTTCTTAGATTTCCTTTTTTTCTTACTTTTGGGTTGCTTGTCTCTTTTTCCCTTGTCAAATGACACAGCATTTATTTCAGAAGAAAGCACAGGATCAGATGAAATATTTTGATGTGTGATTGCAGTACCGATTATACCGTCTCTGGCATGAGATTCCTCTGATGAAGAAGTAAAATTAGATCACGGCGCATTAGGAATTTTCTGATAGAGTGTGCCAGACTGAGTATAAATCAAGTCTAAATATTGGGCATGAGAAATAACGTGCTCTTCAGTGACAACACCACCCTTAGCCACATCCTTAGTTATAGATGGTAATAGGGACATAATAAACCACTCAGCAAGGAGCTAATTAGGAACAAATGTCTTAACCATTCTACGATGAGGAAGCCACTCATCAATATGATCAGAAATGTGAGTAGCATTAATATGTTTAAAATTAGTTAAAATTTATGTTCCAGTTTCTTATCGTATCGGTAACTAGAAGTGAGTCAAAAAGGTAGTAACTATGGTAGTGAAATTATCAGAATAAGCTCTAGGTAACTCAATGTACCATTTTGCAGCCGGACCAATGAGCATACGTTGGAAAAGATGTAGTTGAACAATGTCATCATTCAGGGAGTTTGATGAACACCACAGATGATAACTCATAACAAGAGTCGACGGGTCTTCCCCATGGTTTCTATTGAGCTTAGGAATATCTGAGGGTAATTTACAAGGAATCACCGGCCACCAAAGAGCATAGTTGATTTGATCATTGGTGAGCTGATTTAAATCTGGTAGCTCTAAAGTTGCAATAAAGAGAAATTGTCGATTGAGGTTAGGTTGAGTGTAGCCGGGGTATGATAGAATTTCTTGGGAAACAGGCCTTTGAGTACTAACAAAAGGAATTTTTTGCTAGTAACCCATATTGGGGTTGTTTTGATAGGCAAATTCTTGAGGATTCTGTTGACCAAAACCAGGGTACGATACTTGTTGAAATTAAGGTTGTGTAATTTATGCCTGAGGCTTCCAAGGGATCTGTCCACTAATGTTATAACCCAAATTATGATAACTTTTATTTGGTTGAGGATAGGTATAACCTGGTTGTGGTTGCAACATCCCATAATATGGTAATTAAGCTTGTGAATAAAATATTCTGAGTACAGGTGGTTTTTGTAAACTAGCTCAAGGAGTTGGAGTCCGCAGACCCAATACTTGAGGGTATTGAGTTGAAGGATCTACCTAAAATGGTTTTTGTACAACAATGTGAGCCTATAATAGGGGTAAAGATGTATTAACAAGTGGATTTGATTTGGGTGCAACAGGTTGAACTAGTTGATACAAGTGTATGATTGTTTGTGTTTGGATAGGCAGAGTGGGCTGCCATTGAAAAAAATTCATTTCGGCATTAGGATAACCAAAAAATGATGGAGTATTGTCAAATTGCGTGACCATAGGTTTCCCCCTAGTATGAGGAGTATAATAAGAAGGAAAATATTTTTCTCCAAATGCAGGGAGTTGATTTGAGATTGAATTAGATGGAATAGACCCAGATGGACAAGCTTGATATTGCAATGATGATGGATATAAAGGATCAAATCATTCAGTACTCACTATAGGTTTACCAGTTATAATATCACATGATGACATTGTTGAAGTCCATGGGTTTGAAGATGCACCAGAAAAAATTCCCGATAAAGATTTATAACCTGGTGGGACCATAGGGCCACCATGTAAATATGACTCTGGTGATGTTGTGAACATCGACGAAGTAGCGAGAGAAGGTGCTTACACAATTGGAACAGATGGTCCAATTAAATATTTTGGTTCATGCATGGTTACTTGGCCAAATGTATACCCTTTTGAATCGATGAGAATTTGAATAGGCATAGGATCAACAAAAGTAGAGGGTGGTGATTGAGGAAAATACTCGTACAGGTAAATATCCTCCCCAAAATGGTTTGGAGTTAAAGGTGTTTCATCTTGTGGTATTTATTGAATCGAAATTAAACCAGGTGGAAGGATTTCACAGTCAGGCCCAAAATATATTTCAGGAGGTTGACTGCACGATATGGGAAACTCAATGGCTACAATAGATTGTGGGGTGACCAATATATGAAAAAATTCTGGTGGTTCGACTTTGGGATGAATATGTTATTGAAAAAAAAGAGACAGGATTTGGATCAACTTCCAGTTGAACAACGTCGAGTTTGGGAGGTATGGTCTCACTAATTAGATGGATCGTTACCATAGGTAGTTGTGGGGACTTTGTCTCGACAAAAATAGACGAACCAGAATTTGTAGAAATAGCTTGTGAAATCTCTAGTATATGTGAAGATGATGCTTCACCATAGGTACTGATGGTACTGGTTTCGGTAGAGTGATGTCGCCTTTGGCGACTAGAAGTAACTTCTAGTGGTAATGGTGGTTTCAATGCAAGTCTAAGTGAGCGAGGAGGAAAGGGATTTTCTTCTTCCATGATGACTAATTTTTTATGAAAAAAGAAAAATAAAAAAAATAATAGGGAAATTCTACATAGAAGGTTTACCAAGAAACATTGAACTGCAGAATACCTCCTGGTGAACTAAGAAGTACATGCAGGAAATCTCCCCGAATGTTGTGTTTGGTGCATCACAATTTACAAAGAAGACGACTTGATTCACTATTGGATAGCAACCTAAATTTTTCTCCCAAATATACCCAAAGTTAGGTGGAGGCGCAAGTCTGTATTAGCACTATCTATTGCGAAACTGCATAGTGAGAGCACCCCTTTATACTTTTCGTACTATAACACCGCCCGATATACCCAAAGGTACGTAAACGAGCTAGGATATACTTATGTATGTGGAGTGAGGTATCACACAAGGAATGTATCACAGTCAATTAACGATAGCTGCTATGTTTAACAAAACCAGAATGCGTCTCTAGCTTAGACCTTCTAAATGTTATTGTTATGGTTCCAATGCTCTTTTAGGTAAATTAATGTAAATTTTAAGTTGATCTTGTTTATTAATTTCCCTTTCAAGGTTCACCACAATGATGTGATGGAAATTCCTAAAATTAAAACTAAAATGATAAGCAAACTTTTGAATTTTATCTTTTTCAATAAAATTCCTAGCTACTAAAGGGAAAGAGAAATCTGTTTTGAGAGCAAACAACAAAGAGCAGAAACTAATATGCAGATTTCCTAATTTGTTCCTATGCAAAACACACAACTCACTATATGAAAATGAGGTTTTTATTTTCAGTCCCTTTAATGTGAATCCAAAAAGGAAACTATATGCATCAAATCAATAAAAAAAAATTCTTTGTTCTTTGAGAAATGATGAATTTAACAACAATTTCTCTTTTAGGAAAAATGAATAATGGAACTACAATTTCTCCTATAGGCGAAGAATTTAATGAAAATTTACTTTACGAAAACGAATGGATCTAGTGAAAAAATAAAATACTTTGAATTTTATTTTTCAATGATAAAGAAAAACACTTAAAGAGACATTGAACAAACTTACTTTTTAAAGGAGGAAGATTCATGCAAATTCATTGGTCTCTATGAGGTGTCAGACAATTGAAAACACATCAAAAAAAATGTTGAAAGTGATGGAAATGAAAATTCAAAAGGAATTTGGTTTCCTTAGGGGGAAACGCAGTCTCTAAGGGGGGATAGTATGTTGAAAATCACCCTTGAGTGGGAGACAGTGCTATGCAAAGCACTGTGTATTGATCAACAGTGCATTGGGTGCAACATAGAACAAAATTCAAGCTAATAAACACACTTCTAATGCGATTATTTGTTTCAAAAGTCTAATAATTGAATGTAAATTCTACTAGGTGGATAATCAGAGGAAAAACACACCAAGAGTTAAGGTAAACTCCCTAGTGGAGTCGACAATTTTTTGTGTGGAATTATGAATTATGAATAAAACACATTCCCTAAATGTGGTGCTATGCATTTAGAACAATAGGTCAAAGAGTTTGCAGAAAATTTTGCTAAGAGTAAATAGACACAAAAAAATATGGAGAAACTTACTTGTGATCCAAGCGCTTCCTATTCTCCTTCTGTTGCTCTTGTTGTAGCTTCCAATCCAACTTTGATCACCAGACTAGTTCTTGCAAATATAAACACTAAACATCAAAGAGATTGCAATATATAGATGGCTACTTATCTTAATTTTTTAAATCAATGAAATATGAAACATATACACCAACTAAGAATCCATGATATGAAAGACAGAAACATATACATATACAGATGTGGAAAAATGAACAACAATCTTTATTAATGGATAGAAGGGGAAGGCTACAACCAACGATTTATTTGATGTCACCAGCTCCAACATTCATCCCAGCCTCATCACAATAAACATATTACCAGCAACATATCACTCTAATCACACTCAATTGAGGATCCAACAAAATTTCCTTACCCAATTTCTTCCTTCTCAAGCACTAGGATATGTGCTCAATTTATAGAGCAGTTGAATGTAGTTTCTCAATCAATGAATTTCTAATAATAGGCAAGACATGTTACCAAGCTCATAGGTGTTATATGGACACATGGATTCAAAGTTTGAAACATATGGAATCTTCTAGAAGGCACTGGCCATCTGGATATTCTAGCACAATGAGAATTTTTCTCCCATTTAACCAACACACTCTTGAATATCGAGTAGTTCTTTGCAGAGCACCCTTTAATGGAGGTAATTTCATATGCAAAGTAGTTAGTCCCTCTAGAGGTTGCGTTGGTGAGCTCATAGGTGATATAACATGTACTTCAAATCTTGGAAAACTTGCAATGGAATTCATGGATGATTTTCTCTTTTTCTTGTCTTAGGGCATGTAGCAACTAAAATGATAGGGGATGATAGACCCTATTTCATTGGTTCTAGGGATGATGCCCAGTTTAACCAATTAATTGGGAATGGTGCCCAAATTTACCTATAATAGAAGGGTTTAATCTCTTCATCTCCTCTATCACCTTCCAATGGTCTATTTCAAGTTGATACACCACCCTCGGTGAATTCTTTTTGTGCCTCAATAAAGGTTTCTTTTGCGCATTGAAGATCGAATCTTGTTTTATGATCTTGCACCTTACGGATCCAAATACCTATAGTGTATTTCTTTCCCTTACCTCCATTGGTAGCTATGCCTTTCCTTGTTACTATATTCACACTTGGATCCTCTCCACGAGGTTTAGCATGCCCATTTGCAGATTTTATGTTGGGGTCTATGTCTTTCTTTCTTGTGTTTTAGCAATTAGGATAGGTAAATCTTCAAACAAGGATCAATTTTCTTACAATACCTTCAATATTGGTGCGCCGGATTCAAAAAATCCCATGCATAATGGCCAGCATATCTGTAATTATAATAAATGACCTGTCCTCTTCCTTGACTAGTTAATCCACCTCCTCAAAATCTTCCTCTGCCCAGAGATCCTCTGTGCTTAGAAGGGGATGCTGGTGAGAAGGACTCAGCCTGCACCTGGTATATTTCAGATTTATCCATCATCATATTATAGGTGTGAAAATTTTTCTCATAGCTCCCTAATGACGAGTAGAACCTGCAAAAAAACTACTTTAGCTCAAGTTGATACTTCCCAATCCTTACACAAGAATCTGTGTCATGCAATCCAGCAACCTGGAATAAAATACATGATACAGGGCTCTTCAAGGGCTGGGACCTCCAAAATTCAAATAAGTAGTGAAAATATGACACTAATCCTTATGGTTCACAGAAGCTTTGCATTTTATATACCAACTTTCTGTGCATGCTTTCTTTCCCTTATCTTTGCAAAGAGTTGAATTTCCAAGTGCATGGCTTTGAGTTGATTCTTTATTTGCTATGTATCAAGTACAATAGGTGTTGGTATAGCTTCTAATTTCATTGCAGCCTCCATAGCCTTAGCTAATGTGGCAATATTTTTTTGTACTAGTGGTTGGCACACAATGGGGAGAAACATAGCAATGAACCATTCTTTATGCTGAGCATGTTCAATGATGAACCCTCCATCCCTAATGACATGCTTCAACCATTGGTCTTCTTCCCATAAAGACTCATTAGCCTCCAGGTGGATATCTTTCATCTTAATTAGCACCTGTGAGTAGGATTTAGGCTTTTTGAACTACCCTTTTAGGGCTATATTTATATGTTACAAGGTAGCATCCGGGTTATCCTGAACATAACTCATATATTGTTTTCCTCTGAGATAATAGGGGTTAATAAATTATGGCAGAGAATTTATAATATATATATATATATATATATATATATATATATATATATATATATTGATTTGTTTTAAGTTTGGAATTTTTGCATGACCAGTGCATAAAGCAATTTGCAACAACTCTGTCTAAACTCTAGGTAATATTAATTAATAAGGAAAAGGGTTGTTGATTTCCTTCACACAATGATTTAATATTTGTATATCTTTAAGAATAAAATATAAGAAGATATGATTTCTTAAGTATTAAAATTGAAAGTTTTAAATAACCATAAGTGTGACAACCTTTAAAAAATGTTCAAAAGCTTAACAAAACATATTTAATATTATGAATATGTTGATAATTTATTGTTGTAGAGGGACATACTTAAGCAGATAGTTCACACTAGCACATTTGGCCCAATTTTTTACTGCAAAAAATGTTTCTCTTGTGACACATAGGCGTCCCAAGAGCGACACTTTGAGGTGGGTAAAACTTTCTTTCCGGTCCCATCGCACTTCCAACACTTCTAATAACCGTCGGTAGACTGACACTAATTTCGACGTTTTTTGGTAGTGTCGCACTTCCGATGTTTCCATGTTTTTGTCTCTTTTCCAAAGTTTGCATGTTTTCATTACTCTTTTGATGTTTACAAATTTCCATCGCTCTTCCTACATTTACAAATTTCTATCACAAATCTGGAGTTTACAAATGTTCGTTGCAAGTCCAAAGTTTACAAATGTTCGTCGCAAGTATTTTTGTCACAAGTTCGACATTTACAATGTATGTTTCAAGTCCAATGCTTAAAAATTCCCATCACAAGTCTGACGTTTACAAATTTCCATCGCAATTCCAACAGTTCTACATATGTGTGTGTTTATCGCTCTTCCTATGATTTTA
This sequence comes from Pinus albicaulis, assembly GCA_034641835.2. Classification (NCBI taxonomy): domain Eukaryota; kingdom Viridiplantae; phylum Streptophyta; class Pinopsida; order Pinales; family Pinaceae; genus Pinus; species Pinus albicaulis. The sequence goes on from CM076575.1 coordinate 1,916,493,988, forward strand.
AAATGTATATGGAAAAAAAAAAGGGGAACTAGCCCTTGTGAGTGAGATTTCCACATGGTTATTTTAAACGTTCTTACATTATTAAGGGAAAAATACTACCACAAGGAGAATATCTGGAGAAAGATTCAAAATTCAAATAAGACGTCTAGTCCAATGAGAAGGTGCCCAATGCCTCAAGGGGGATCGCCATTGACACTTCCCTCCTACCAAATTCAACACATGCAATTGACACATTTACAAGACCTTGCCATTGATAAACATGTGACCATATATTATGAACTAGAATATCTATTTGAAAACCACCAATATCTTCCATCCATAGGAAATCTGAAGCCTTTAATCACAACATCAATTATATAAGGTCTTATGATAAAATCAACTAGCAAATGTCCATCCATTCCATAGGGGAAAAATATACATTTCACTGCAAATCCAGGTGGAATTTTTACCACAATTGGTACCCTTTTTGAAAACTCAAGCAAGTCTACTATGGTTTTAAAAAATGTCTTATTAGTGTGCACTATCCCAAGTAGTCGCAATACATGCACAGGACTGAAGACATTAGCCCTAATCAAGAAATCTTGAGTTTTAAAGTTTGCACCATTTACTTCCAAATCAATCGATGATGTTAAGATACATGGATAAGTAATTTCCTATTCCAACTCATAAAATATCCTTTTTTTCAAAGGCATAATTTCAGTTACTACCTCAATTACAATATCTACCTTGCAGAAATCGTCAGATTTTTGAACGCCCTTAAAAATTACTACACCGCGTCTTGCCTTTTCTTCCTTAATTTTCCCCTTTGAAGCATACTTTTTCAACTTGACATATTTTTTCCAGATCCTAGCATCTAATGGCTTTGAATCAACTTCTTTCAAAGCTAGAGAATTTTTTTTTCCAAAACCATACAAGTATCTTCAACTATGTCAACTTTTCTAATTGGATGAGGAATCAAGTTTCAACCCTTTGTTTGTAAGTTTAGGAACCTTAGGAGATGAGCATTGTGCAAAAATAACATGTATGAGTCCTCCTACTTCAGAAGTTATGAACAATTTTTTCCATGTTTTCCCCTCTGGCCTAACTACTACAACAACACTATTCACCAACCCCTTATTTATTACACTCAACAGTACTGAAAGATAGGGAAAATTAGTATATGTATTCTTTACTTTAGATCTAGAATTTTCCAAAACATCTAGCCCTTTTGGTTAAGAACCTAGATTATTTATTCTATGGAGAGACTGTTTCCAAGGAATATGACCTCCATGAATGTCTAATGCCCATCTCCAACTTGTTGCAAAAACGTCTGAATGAGCCACAATATGATCTACAAGTCCAAATTCAAGCACCTCTTAGGAATTCAAAGTATTTGAAGCCAGTAATATGTGAGTCACATGTTTAGGTTAAACTTATTGAGCAAATTGTTGTGTGCTTGTACTGATACCATCTAAGGGTAAAAATTCAATCAATAAAAACTAATTTGAATTCAAACACTTCACTAGTAATCCTTCTCCCTTGATTTAAGCTATTCTGGTCATATCCTTACCTCTGCCTCGATCAAATAAAATTGTATTTAAGTTTATCCTCTTCCTCCTGTTATATATAGTAAAAAGCGTCATCATTTATTGCTTAAAAATACAATCAATTTATTTCTCATTCACTGGTCCTTCTATTATGACATGACCAAACTTATTGACAAGTTTAATCTTCTCATCGAGCATATTTCTTACGTCCTTGTCAATTAAGACTTCATTTATGAAAGGCCCATACACATCTACCCCATAGCTTTTAGTTAAGATAGGTTTAGATTCACCCCTTCGAGAAATGTGTTGCTCCATATGAGCACCATAATTGTTGAGATAGAGAGAAGGTTAAATTTCATTAGGGATTTTTAGGCTTGAATTTATGGTTTCCTCAATAAACTATGGCAATTTATAGTTCTCCCCATTGGTGGAGCTGGTAGTGCAAGTATTCTTATTAGTAGATTCTCTGTCCATTGTTTCTTTTCTCCCTTCAGATTTTATTTTCAAAGCTGCCTAATCTTTAGCTACATCCACGTCTTCCTCTTCAATTGCCTTGCCTCCAAGTATTCCTCTTCAACTGCCTCTTTAGTTTTGTTTGCAATCTCAACTTCCCTTTTATATTTTGATTTAGGATCTTGAATTTTAGTTTTGTAATTTCTCTTTTCTTTCTTTGATAATAACCACACTTCTATTTGTTCTAACATGTTTGAGAAGGTTCATTCATAATCTTTAAATTTTTGGTTTGGGATCATTTTACCTTTAGCCTTCAATTCTAGTCCTCGAATTCTTCTTCTCGATATCATCCAAAACTAACTAGATTCATGCTCTGATGCCACTATAATTTACTTAGGTAATTTAGAGTGTTCATTTTAAACTTATCAAGAAAATATTTCCAAAAATGTTGATTTATTTCTACAAACAAATTGAATTCAACTCCAGAATTCTTCTTCAACTAGATGACACATAAATATTTTATAACTATTTGTGGATAGAATCGAAGAGAAAAATATGAGGCAAACAATGAAATTTATTTGTAGTATATAAAAAAATTATAATTCCACTTATAGACTCGAATCCTAGAACATATACCATCCAGAAAACGCGTCTTGAGAAAGTCTTGAAAACCATTTAGCCACTTAGAAATATTTGTACATGTACAACATTAATTCATCCCTTTTTCCAAATGAACTACTACTAGAATATGAGAGCAAGGTTTTCTTATCTAGAACAATGGTTCTATAATTTGATCTCCTATTTAACTAATCCCAATAACTTCAAAAAATGTACACTACTTACCAAAAGTACACTGCAAGGAATCCACCTCTTAATGGATAGAGTTGGGATGAAGAGGGAAGACTCGTCCACTTTTGAATGATAGTTCTGTTATAGGAATAGAAATGCGCCCTAGTGAGACAAGGATTTTAGAATCAATTTACCAACTACATAATTGACATCCTTATGTTTTGTAATAAATAAGATATTAGGCTGAATTTATTTGGAAAAAAAAATGGGGAACTAGCCTCTATGAGTGAGATATCCACAGGTTTCTTTCAAATTTTATTATGTTATGAAGGGCCAGATACTACCACAAGGAGAATATCTGGAGAAATATTCCAAATATATATAATTCATTCAATCCAATTAGTTTGCAAAGGAATAGAATTTCTAAGCTCTATAACCTCCACATTCAAAGTCTCCTACGAAAAGGAAATTATATCAAACCACACTTCTGAAATCAAAACTAACTAATTCAATGCAAAGATGATCCATCTACTGAAACACTAATCATGTTAATGGGAACCCTACTTTCACTAGTACATCTATAGGAATGACCTAGATAGTTCCTATTTAAATGGATCAAAGCCAAAAGGAAAATACAGTTGCGGTGATGTCAAGGAAAAGAAAAGACATGCATTCAACGAAATACTACTTTGACTATAATCATTGTTTGACAGTGGTGCTGCTTTGGCTCAGATTACCAGTGACTAAAGTGTAGCCATAGGTTTTCTTTGCCTTTGTTCTCTATGTGTCAAACGTGGATATACAATCATTTCATAATGAAAAATATACTATAGAATGTCTCATCTTTATGATGTTGACTGATTCTTAGTCTTTATTTTCCACCGGAATAACAACATCAAAGTCACTAAGAGTCCATTCTATAGTTTCAACCTTTTCAGTCACATATATTTCAATGCCAACATTAATTAAAGACCATATTCTCCTTGCAGGTTTCATTCCTCGATCCTATAACACCACACCCAATAAAGCATTTATAAGTCAAATATAGATCATTTAACTTGGATATGGTTTAAGAAAAAAATAGAAGCCAACATGTAACTGGCTAATAAAAGTGGACTTAATTAGGTGGTGGTAAGCAATATAAGTGATTGACACTTCAGATAAAACCTTTTGGTACAATAAAACAAAGGAATTACTTAATAGAAGTATAATTGGTTGGAGAGGCCTCTAAGATATATCTCCTAGGTTCTAGGGTCACCAATCCATCCTTCTCCACTCTTGGAGGGATAGCCATGGAATGTCTATTCTGGATGTTGTAATAACTACATTAATTCCTATGCTTGTGGCTTACTGTATGGATCACAAATGTTTAAAGGCTTCTTCAGGTGCTTTACTTTTCATTCCCTTTGTAACACCATCTAAAGTGACCCTGGTCTTGTACACCCAGTCGCATTTTCCTACATTCTTCTATTTTGGGTAAGGAGCTAACTCTGAAATATATTTCTTTAGTAAGGAGTTGTGATTTTTATCCATAATATTGTTCTATTTACTATACCACAAAACAGAAGAATGATTAAAATGATGGAACTATGGTGGAATACTTGGGTTACATGTGTTATTTGATATAAATGTGTTAAACATATATGTTGCAGAATTATTACCAATGATTTTCACTGTATTTATGAGAACTTATTATCTGCTACATAGTCCTTCTCATGAGTGTTGCAAAGTTTTCTTTACTCATCAAAATGAAGATTGAACAAAATCATGTTAAGTTAGCACTTGCCTTAACCAACATAAGATGAACTGTTCTCTTCAACTCCGTAGCTGAAGAATCAAATTGTCAAAGTATGTAAAACTCTATAATGCAACATAAAAACTTACAAAATTGTTAATAAAACCATATTATTAGGAGAAATTAGTATAATGGAGTTCAAGAGTGGGTTAATAAACTACCCAACACTTCTTGTAACCAAAAATATACATTATGTGCTTCTTGATGAAAAAATAGTTGAGGGAATTCTTGGGATTCCCTAGGATTCATTTGAGGGATTCAAGAACTTTCCACTATTTATAGGTGTATAGACAACTTGATTTAGGTTAGCTTTTGTTCCATTATAGTAGTATTTGAGCTATATGCTTCACAATATTTGTAATTCTATTTTTTTTTAATTAATGAAACAACTTCCACAGTAGATTTGAGTTACTTTTTTTTATTCAGAGATTCACCACTCTTTGCGCAAGGGCCCATTCAAGGAGGTAAGGTGATGAATGTACGCATTGCATATGTTTTCAATGTTCATGTCACATTATGTTGTGTGATTTCTTTTTTTAGCAGGTTTCTTCTGTTGTTTACATTCAACAACTCATATATTCTTTTTAGTCTTGCAATGATTTTGATTTCCTCAACACAGTTTACGTTCACCAATGTTGAATGAATAGTTATGGTTTGCATTATAATGCTATTATAATTCATGAAATTGTTCAATTTGAGTAATTATTGAATGAATGGTTAGGATCTAGATGTGATTTTCTTTGAATGGATTGGCTTGTAATGAATTCTCAAGCCAATGTTTAATGAATAATTGTGTCGGTTATTAATTATATGGAATAGTTATATGGTTTTAGTTGTGGCATATTAGAGTATAAATTATTTCACAGTAGTTAACTTAGAACATCTCAGTTACTGGAGTCCTTGTCCTTGCATATATATTGTGCATCATCTAAGAGCTAATGCACCTAGACTGATAAACTAAATATATATCATAGTATTAAACCATAGTTATATTTTTGTAGTTTTGTACCTTGTCAAAGGTCTCCATGTAAGAAGGCACTCTTCTTCACATTCACCTGATTTACCTCCCAACCAAAACTAGTAGGAGGAGAGACAACAACCCTGATAGAATTCATCTTGGAAATAGAAGCAAATATCTGATTGTATTCAATTCCTTCTTGTTGCATGAATCCCTTTGTTAGAAATCGAGCCTTATATCTCTTCATAACACCATATGAAGTGACCCTGGTCTTGTAGACCTAGTCACATTCTCCCACATTCTTATATTTTGGGTAAGGAACCAACTCTGAAGTATTTTTCTTTAGGAAGGAGTTGTGCTTCTTAGCCATAATATTGTTCCATTTATGAGTGTAATAAAAATCTGCTAGATGTATGTGAGGTGAGATGGGAAGGTATAGAGTGAGTAAGAATAAGTATCTTCCTCTACATCCACCACTGCATGGAACCAATGTACTATATGAATATGTTATATGGTATATGCCCAGGGTTGAGAGTGTCCGGGTTAAGACATAGAGAGGAATAGAATAAAAATGTACTAGGAAAAAACTTAAAATTACCCCGAAATATATACAATCATTAGCCTATAATGATAAATTTAGAGTTTCCATGCGGATACATACAAGTTTTCATGGGTATTTTCCTTAGAAAATCACTAAATGATTGTTTTTTGGAAGAAAAAAAAACTTGATATTTACATGCCTCCAGATTAGAAAATTCTTGTTTTTTCAGCTCATCAAGAAAATGACCTGAAGAGACAACTCAAATGATTATTATATACAATTTTAAGTTTATTATTTTCAGCATGAAATTTCATATTTGAATATTAAGATAATCCTTGGTTTAGTCTAGCCACAACTTGCTATGTACAAATTTATGCTTCATCTCTTTTAGATCTCATAAATTATTTTCATCATGGAAAATGAAAACTACACTAGCACACGTATTGAGTCCACCAGTTTTTGAACCTATTCATTATTGTTGACATGTTCACACTTTCCACTAGAAAATTCTTGGAAGGACTTTCATTATCAATCCTGGATCATGTAGGGCTTCACTATGCTTTAGTTGTACTCCACAACTAGGCTATAGTGAAAAATTATCCCAAATTTAGTGTAATTTTGTAGAGAATAGATAAACTTGTGGATGGTGTAAATATCTAATATTATGCTAGTATATCATATTAAAATTTTAATCATCTTTCTTCATTGTTTCTTAATAACCTTTTTCTGTTGATTCTACCTCTCAACAGTAACACTTGTTTAAGGGGTAGATCAAACCTAAAGCTACAACGACCACCATTTCAATATAGAAACATTGAATTGTGATAATGTTTCATATGAAAAAGAGCATGTGCATCATCAAAGAAAAATGTGATGATCTGACTCATCTCATTCTGAATTGTTTCATGGGAAGTGCCTTCCTCACATTCAGGTGGTTATTCCATTCATAATGTACCAAATATTTTTCATACCTAAGATTAAAATCCCATATTTATATATTCAAAACTTGTCCACTGCAACCTTTAGGTGTGGGTTTCCATATGCACATCTCATTCATCTAGTAAGAGTTCTGGGAAGTCATAATATGAATATATGATTTAGCAATGACATTTAGGAATGACATTACTGATAAGTGCGATATATTCTTATTGACATGCTAGGTACTCAACTGCATATTACTTCCTATGCCTACTAGGGGAAACCAATATATTCATACAAAAGATGTGCATTCATTATGGGAGATCCTACAATAAAATGACCTAAAAACAAAACTAGACAGAAAACACCATTTTCTACCACCATTTCCATTTCTAGGGCCACAACCATTTTTCTATGAAATACTATGTTTCTTGGGGTCCATTTATCCAAAATCATTAACCCATTTCTTTAATATCATGGTTTATTTTTGTAAAAAGAAAGAAAAAGTTAAGACAATTTAACACAAGACATGAAAAAAAAATCCTAAACTTATTTTGACTAAACCATTTCAAAATTTTACCATACACCCCTATCATCTCATAGTTTTTTTAATCATAGAAATGCAATGTGGGAGAAGCCGATCGGTTTTGTTTGCAAAATATTGTCACACACCCATTAGATTCTTGTTTTTCAACTAACCATTTTGCAGGTTCCATTTTGCTTTACCAGGAAGTGCCACAAGCTATAAATGGTAAGCATGCTGCCAACTGGCTATTGATGCTCAAAAGGTAATGTGCAAGGAAATCATGAAGGATATTGAATATATTAAGAAATAATGAATCTACGTCATTTTCTTCAATAGACTTGACTAGATCTGGGCATTATAACTCAATTTCACCAAATTTCTCCTCAAGTTCTTCCATGGATGATTTCAACTATTTAGCCTCCACTATTGCAACAAACCTGTTCTCATCAACTTATGTAGTGGGATTCAATGATTCTCAGGCCACTGTCCGTTATTCCATGCTTTTGTAGAATCATGCAGGCTCATGGTTGTTTGGTAAATGATTTTTTTTTTTCTTTTACATTTTGCTTCAATATAAAAAATAACCATGATGTGAAGAGACCTACCCTTTACTTTGATATAGAAAATAACCATGATTTGAAAAAACCTACCTTTTTTTGCTATAGTGTAATGTTCCCTAAAGAATAATTGTCCAAGTGAAAATGTAAACTATCAATCCCCATATGCTATAGTCATTATTAGAGGGTAAAAAACCACAAATACGCAATGTCAGGGCTTTGGGAAGTTGGGAAAGAACCCATGTTGGGGGTTTTGAGTGAACTGCACTTAAAACATTGGGAACCTTTCTTCAATTAAGTTCAATCAGTGATATTAACTATAGGAGTGCCCCTAGGAAAAATACAAAACCCCAAAACATTACAAAAGATGTAGATATATCATCAGCTACAAATTTTGTACATCAAATTCTGAGATAATTGCAACATTTACGCAATATAAAAAGTTAAAACCACCAAATCATACCTGTACAATAGGAAACCAATACTATATGTCCCAACTACTCCATATTTTCTGAAAGATCTATATTTTGAGACTATTTATGGAATCTTTTGGCGAGTTAAGAGTTTACAGTGGATTACTTTTCCATACCCTGATTCTACTTACTAGAAATGTGGTGCTTTTGTGACTTGAATATCAACCATATTTACCATGTCTCCTGATATTAAATTGTGGGCATATCCTAGGCCTAATAATAATCATGCTTCAGGACCATTAAATTTTCCCCTTGATTCCAAAATTTCTGAACTTTTCTTTCTTAACGAATTATTATTGTTGTATTTATCTTTAGAAATTGCTAGTTCTTGGTTTCCACTCAACTTGTTAGTTGGGAATTTGGATGTTGAATCTACTTCATTTCTAAAGAAAAAATCCTTGACAATGTTCGCAAACAAACTTCTTCCTTAGTAAACCCCTGCTGAGTGAGTTGATATCACTGTCCTTTGTTTTCAATATTATTTTTGTGTTTAATTTTAAATGGTCTGAGTCTGTGATTTCTTCTATTGTGGTCATTATTTTCATTTTTATCTGTGATAGGGTTTGTAAATAACAGAGTCAAGAATTGTATACAACAAGGGTTTCAGCAATGAAGTTTTGTGACAATGTGTTGGCACCTAACTGAATCATGAGTTTGGAAGTAAAACATAGATCAGAAGTAGTCAATGTTGTAATATTGTTCTCCCTCGAGTTGTTATAGCTATGGTGTAATCATAAGTAAAATGATTGAAATCATTCTTGCGTTGAAAGTGAAATTGAATGAACCCACTATAAGGATAATTGAGTAAAGAGTTGATTGTGCAAAATTTCTCCTCCTCAATTGCAGAGGATAAGATTTGGTAGAATAATCACAAGAACCATATCAAAGAAGCATATTAAGGAGGAAGAAAATATAGTGTCAATGTGAAAAGAAAACAAAAAAGAAGGAAGGAAAGAGAGAGTCAATGAAAAAAGAAAGCTTATACCACTAGAGTAAAACAACATTGTAGCCATTACAGAGATGAGCAAACCAAATATGAGCACATAAGTTATAGGTGGCCCACAAGGCATCACACTGAAACCCAAATGGCCCGCAATGTTAGAAATACACCAGTTACTAGTGGATGCATATCACATCAACCAACGTTTGGATGGGGAAGGATTCTAGTGAGGCTAATGGCTAATGCCTCTATCTCAAAACTGAACTTACACTACCCAGCTTTGGATGTGGCCATTGCAGGACAAAAAGAAAAAACTATTTCCAAGTTTGTGGGATGCAATTATAATGAACATTTTCAACTTAGTGACCAATAGCTTCTCACACAATTTTATTTCAGCACATGAGCAATAAATAAAGATCCTTACAGTGAACAAAGCCCAATTACCTTGGGTAGACTGTAAGCCCCCTCTCTAACAAAGCACATAGGAAAAAACATAGTGCATAGCATGATGCAGAGGAGTCCACTGAAACAAATGAAACAAACAAAGGATGGAACCTTGGAAGATTGAACTCACGACTGCCTACAGGCTACATGATGAATACGAGGCCTCTCCACCATGGTTTTTTTTCTAGTAGGACCAATTTTCATTGCTAAATGAAGAAACCACAGTGACTTAAATAAAAAACACCCTACAAGGGGGACAGAAGATGAAATTCATTGCATAATTATTCACCTAGAGACCTATGAAAACTCCAATATGGATGTGAAAAAACTATTCAATGTCCAAAAAGAAAGACATGTTATTTCAAAAAAAAAAAAAGCAGTTACTTGAAACACCCAAGTAATTTTTGCAGAACCCAGTGTCTGATTTTCCTGCACTACAATTAATTAATAGGAATTTATGCTAGCATCAGTCAATATGGATATAGATCATTTAATGCGATATTTTGGCACGTGTAGAATGCCATGTGATGGGGTAATATATCGTCACTATGAACATAATAGAAATATTAGATGAGATATGCTCGTCACCATTGAATAGGGTTGTACGGTGATTTTTAACTTGATAAAACCATTATTGTTATTGGATGCAATAAGAGATGATTCATAAGTAGCTCTGCTCTAGAAGGAAAAGAAATAAAAAAAATTGTGATAAGTTTTCCAGTTGAAATCTTCAAAGAACTTTTACTGACAATATTAGGTTTTGGCTTTAGAACTTCAACAAGACCTCTGCCATGGTTCTCTTATCAACTTGAATAAAATCTCACTGTAGAAATGAAAGTTTATATTAGGAATTACCTTAGATGGTCTTTCCAGAGGGGCCAAATACTGAAAAATTTACTTCGGTCATACTGAATACACAAAATATTCATAATATTCGGTCATGCACAACTCTTCACATCAATCCAATGCTTAAAAATCCCTTCAATTTGAATCTTGGACCTATGGCTTCAAGCAGAAGTGGGGCAGACCTAAAGAAACAACAAGGTGTGATAGGTAATGGGAATTCAACATTCAACGTTTAGGGTGAATCGGGTTCGGCAGGGTGTCAGGCGGTTCGGCAGGTTCGAGTCGGGTTCAACCCGAGTCTGCGTGCCGAATAGTGACAATGCATTTGGAAAATTGATTTGAAGGGTATATTATTTTCACATGGGAATAAGGGTGGTAGGTGAAGGGTGAAATTTTTTTGAGGCAGGAATTAGAATTAAAATAAAAAACAAAAAATAAAAAATTAACTGTAAATAATAATATATTTTATATATATATAAAGTATTAAATTAAAAATTGAATATAAATAAATAATATATTAAGGTGTATATAAATGATTTAATATGTAAAACTTACAACTTTCAACAAACATGACCCGACTCAACCCAAACCCGACCCGAATGTGTTTCCTTGGGCGCCCTCACATGGCACGACCCGACCCACCCGAACTAAGGCACAAGGGAGCAAACAACAAATAGGTTGCATAAAAATGCACATTAAGGGACACTGGTGGTCACAACTTGACATGTTCCATACAACCTCCCTCACACAACCCGACCCGACCCGACTTGAATGCATTTCCTTTGGCGCCCTCACACAACATGACTCGACCCACCCGAATGAAGGCACAAAGGAGAGCCAAATATAAAATGGGTCACACAAACATGCACAAGGCACACAAGTGGTTAAAACTTAGCATTTTTATATGGCCACACTCACACAACCCGAACTGACCCGACCCAAATGCGTTTCCTTGGGCGCCCTCACATGACACAGCCTAACCCACCCGAATGAAGGCACAAGGGAGGTAATGACAAATGGGTCATACAAATGTGCACAAATCACATGGGATGTCACAAATTAGCATTTTTTATACGTCCCCCCTCACAAAACTCAACCCGACCCAACCCGAATGCATTTCCTTGGGTGCCCTCACACAACACGACCTGACCCAACCTGACTCGACCTCAACATGTTTCCTTGGGCACCTTCACACGAATCGACACGACTTGACCCAACCCGCCTGAATGAAGGAACATGGGGGAAAACAAAAAATGCATCACACAAATGTGCACAAGACACACAGGCTGTCACAACTTAGAATTTTTGATAAGGCCTCCCTCACACGACCCAACCTGACCCAACCTGAACGCATCTCCTTGGGCACCCTCACATGACCCTACCTGACCTCACCTGCCCTGAATGTGTTTCCTTAGGCACCCTCACACCACTCAACCTAACTCAAACATGTTTCCTTTAGTGCCCTCACATGACCCTACTGGACCCGCTTGAATGAAGACACGAGGGAGAAAAAGGAAAATGGGTCACATGAACAAGTGCCATTTTAGCCATCAGTAAATTTTTTCACATCAAATGATGGCTAAAACAGTTCTTGAGCCTTCAAGAGATTATTTTCATAGAAAATTACTCATTCTTGAGGCCCTATGGTGTTTTCTAACTTAAGAGTAATCTTCACTGTTGTTTCCTGCAAAAAATCCTCAAGAAGACTTGCTATATAAAGGATACTGTTTTCAGCCATTTTATCCATCTTTTCACCTTCATAAATTCCTTCAAAATTCCCCCATATCACTCATTTTTTCCCTTTACATATCCCTCATTTTCCTCTGAAAAATCTCTCCTTTCCTCTCCTTTATCCTCCATTCCCTTTGAAAAAACCCATTTTTTACCTTCCCATTTACCCTTCATTTCCCTAAAAAACCTTCTAAAAACCCTTTTTTAAACCATGAAAACCCCTTTATCTGGTTTAAAATATCCCTATTTTACATATCGGAAGCCTTTAAAAAACATAAAAAAGTCTTCTTTTGGCCTTCTTTCCGCTCATATTAAACATTTTATTTTTAAGCCCCCTTGGCTAAAGCTCCCCTCCCCTTCCCTGCCATAAAACCTTGCGCCCGCAACTAGGTGTTAGCCCCCATCTCCATTGAGCATCAGGGTTCGCATTTCTTCTTTCCCCTTACCTTTTCTCTTCCGATGGACCGATCTTCCAAGGGGTTAAATTTCCAGCCCTTGTTAATTTAGCTTCCGGTCCTTTCTTCCTCCATGGGACCATGCCCCAGCACCAACCCTTAGCCCCCATTGGCATCGGAAAATCGCATTATTTTTCTCCATTACACTTCTCCTTTCCCCTGCTGATGTTTCAAAATCTAATGAGATCCACACTGTTGATCTACCAACATCAACGGCTCTTCGTGTTCCCTCCCATTACCCATCACCCAACAGCTTTCTAATCCTTTTTCTCCCCGACAGCAGATCTCCATCATTGATCTGGGAGATTCGACGGTTATCAAGCCCCCTTTCCTTCATGATTTCCCGTTATCCCTAGCCCCATATCTCTTTGCTCCTAGTTCTTTTTTCCTCCATGAGACCACACCTTCCCCTCTGGCCCTTTTTCTTATCTTTTTTCTTCTACGCTATGCATTCCCCTTAAGAGATCTTGACCGTCAAGCTCATTGATCTAATGGTAGTCACACTTCCCCTCTCATCCTTCGACCACCCAACCATCCTTCCTCGTTCATCTGCGCAAAAACATCTTAACCGTAGATAAAAGGCTTCGGGCCTTGATCTGATGGCTACCATGCTCCCTCATTCCATCCCATCTCCCAGGCATACCCGCACTACCAAAAAAATTTTCTTACATCACCTTGGTCCCACTACCTCATCCAACGCGCAACTCTTCAATCCATCGTGCTCATCTACTACCATTGATCTACATCCCCACAGATCGGATGGCTGATGCATTCTGATCACCAAACACCTCCATCGCACAACTTTAACACGAAATCAATGGTTTTGGGAGGACATGTGTCATGCGATAAACGATATCACGTTTGTTTCATGATAAACCACTTAACGCTGATATCTTTTGTGAAAACCATTAATGGTTTAACAAAAACACTTTTCCATTTTCACACTATATCTCAAAATTAAACCCCGTTTTCATATATTTTTTCCATGGAATCTCCTCCTGCATGCTTTCCCCCCTCCTCACCGCACCTTTTTCCCTCCGCTAAGCCTTCAAAGTAGTTTATCCAACGCACAGGGTTTCATAACATTTTTTGATTGTTTTATGCAGATTTAATGGCATTCTAAGGCTGAAAACCCTTCCCACAGTCTATAAAGGGACAGGGCTGAAGGTTATCACCTATGAAGCCCAAATAATGTAGAAAAGGAGGTAACAAGGTGTAAATTCTGGGTTTTTAATCAATGTTTCATAAACACTGGTTGATTAGATCAAACCCTCCTACACGTTAAAGCCATCTGTACACAGCAAAGAAGAAAAGACAATGAGGATTAGAGACAAAGGATCAAAAGCTCATGAACGGATTAAGGATAAAGACATATTTTAAAGGATAAAATAGTCAGCAGAAAAGGAAAAAAATCCCAAAGTTGATTATAAAAGACTTAAAGCACAAATTAAAGGAAAATCAATGTTTAAAGCAATAAATCATGACAAATCAGCAGAAGGAAGGCTTCAAATGCCAAATCACCAAAGTAGTTACTCCTCTGAAGATCAGAAATGCCATCTATAGTTTTATTTTCCTGAAAGGAATACAAAGTTAATGCACAGTCATAGATATTTGCCAAAGACAGCTCAGAAGTAATTTCCACCCTACAAAAAGCCTCAAAAGTCAACAAAAATAAGTAAAGTTGATGAAAATTAATGTAAAAATCAATTAACAGAGTTAAAACATCCGAAATATTATCCATAAGGCTTCCCAAAGGCCGAGAAGCATTTACTCTGTATTAATTGAAAAAATAACCCTTTCTTTCTCTCCACCTCCTCAATTCATCTATAAATACCATAAGAGGAGTCCATTGTAAAGGTTGGTTGAATACTTATTGAATGTAAATACTTATTGTGGTTGTTGAAGCTATGTTTTGTAAATGAAGAAAGATAGGATGAGAAGAGAAGTTTGAAGTTGTAAATACCTACTGGACTTGAAGATTGTAACTGGTTTGAACATCAAATATATAAGCTGATTTATGGGATCCTGGTCTATGTCAATGGTGATGTTTTTCTTACTGTAATTGTTATTTTTCTCATGTTTTCCATATTGTCCAATTTCTCTGATAAAGAACAACAAATATAGATTAGGATTTACTATAAAGTACCCTATTTCTCACTGATAAATCTTTATGTCTATGTTTTCCTCTAATTGTGATTTGAGGATAATTCAATAGAGTATAACCAGTGAAGTGTTGGTGAGCCCATGTTTACTGAGTACAACTTGAGATATTGTCTTTGAAAGTTCTGGAAAATTATACTAATTAAAGTTGAATTAGAGAAGTTTATGGTTAGCCATGTCCTCTAGTTTATCTCCAACAGTTGCTTTGAAAATATTCCTTAAGAGCATTCCAAAAGCATCCTAGGTTCGAAGTCCTTACCTGATCTTAGGCTACTTTTTATGTTCATCTTGAATGTTTTCCTTGAGAATATGCTGAAAGCAAGCTAGGTTTAAAGTCCTTACCTGATCTTAGGCTATTTCTTGTTTTATCTTAAATGTTTTCCTTTGAGAATATGCTAAAAGTAGGCTAGGTTAAAAGTCCTTACTTGATCTTAGGCTATTCTTTGTTTTATCTTAAATGTTTTCCTTTGAGAGTATGTTGAAACTAGGCTAGCTTAAAATTCCTTACTTGATCTTAAGCTGCCCTTTGTTTTCTTGTATGTTTGTTTCTTTCACAACACTTTAATGTTCCATACCATAAATCAACTTAAAAGGATCCTTTGACATAGATGAATTTCCCCATGGACCATTCTTGAAAGTTGCTGTTCAATTAAATCCTTTTGTGACTCCATAGCCCAATGGATTGGTACTGTTTCTTACCTATCCTATTAGCTGAACCATTATTTCAACCTACTCACACCTCTACCCTTCAAAATACTTCCTTCATTTTGATGATATCCATCCCAACCAAAACAAACAAAACCCTTGTACTTCATAACTAGACTAATATCATATCATAATCCTTAAAGAAATATCTTTGAAAACACTCATATAGAGAGATCACTCTCTGAATCCAGGAGGGTTAAATCCTAGGATTCCAAAGTGGTTTTGATGTAGGCTCTGCAACGTTTTTTCTTGCCATTCTTCCAAACTACGAAGACCTTACATAGTGGCGACCATACTGGGAAACAATAATAGTGAGTAATAAATAACCTCACAACTCAACAAAACCCTATTTATGAATGAAACAAGTGTCACCAAGACTGGTTATTATTGATTGTTGATGGTGAACAACAACCAAACCTTCAAAACAATTAAAAATTATTCACTTGGCGACTCCATTGGTATTCAGCAGGCCTGCTGACCCCACTGGTTTTTCCTAAGACTCCACTAAGAAATTATTTTATCATTCAAACCCAATTAAGAAGACTTTGAGGATTGAGTTTTATTTGAAAAGGATTATTTAGCCTTTAAAATACTGTCATACTTGGCTGAATTCTTCTCATCCTTGGGTCTAAGAACACCACATAGTGGCTTCTAGAATAATTTATACTGGAGCCTATCCTGACCCAAATCATCGTGAGATAGTTGATAATCCAGAAAGTATCCTTAGGAAATTCCCTAAATCCAAGACTTCAACTATTTTCAAACCAATTCATAGAGCTAATTCTATCCCTGAAAATCTCAAAGTTCTGTAAGATACACAAGTTGACTTACCATTCATAAGAAACCCATCCAGAACTAAGTCACTTAGTGATATAGATCAGATAGAATTTGAGCCTCCACACTCACCCCAACATAGTGGTGAACATACTAATAGTAGAGAACCCACCCCACCTGATCTACATTTCATTCATAACTTTGGTTTCTCTCATCCTAGATCTACTCAATAGTTTGTTTCTCGTCCAAGTTATTTTTTTATCCATACACCCACTATTAAAACTACTCCATTCCATCCTCCTCCTCATTTCATAAACCCTCCACTTGTAAACCCCCCATTTTTTCCACAACCTCCTATCATGGCAGCATGGTATGCTCCTCTAGTCCTTCCTTTACCTTTAGCCAATTTTCCACAGGACTATCTGTCCAAGATCCCATTATATGATGCTAGTGGTTCCATTACTAGTCAAATACATGTGGACAAGATGAATGAATATTTTGATAGAAATCAGAGAGATGATGAAACCATTAAACTCAAATTATTTGCTCAAAGTTTAGGGGGAGAAGCAAGAAAATGGTTCAAAATATTAACCCCTAATAGTATTAATGATCTCCAAGCTTTCCATCTAACATTCATAAACAAATGGAAAGTTAGGAAAAACCCTCTCCAAATACTTTCAGATTACAAAAACCTCAAGAGAAATACCAGGGAAAGTGTTCAAGATTATTGCACTAGATTTAATAGTGTTTATAATGCACTACCCCTAGATTTTAAGCCTCCACAAGGCTCATATATGGCCAAGTTACCTCAAGGATTTGATATTGAAATGGCCTATCAGCTAAGAGAAAGGGATCCATTAAATTTAGAAGACATGCAGAAGGGAGCTCTTAGTGTGGAAACAAATATGATTGAGAAGAGAGCTAGAATGAAGACTGAGAAGAAGGTATCATATAGGGAAGACACTGCACCTTCCACATCTGACTCAAAATTACACCATCTATCCAAGAAAATGGATAGGTTGGAAAGGATGATGCAGAGGTTAGCTGTCCAAACAAATTCTTAGAATAGGAACCAGCCTCAAAATCAGAACCAGAACTTTAGGAGAAATCAACCTCAGAAGAGACAAACAGATGTTGATCAACAGATGAGATCTCCTTTTCAGGAAAATTATGTCAATGAGGATCAAGAAATAAATTAACAAACATAGGATGATCACATAAACATTTTGGGAGTAAGCAATGAGGATTCTGATTTCCTCCATGAAAGAAAACAAGGTCTATATACACCCTATGATGATAGAATACCAGAAAATGAATACTATGAACCAGACTTTGAAAATTCCATTATAGGATCACCTAAAAAATATGACCTAAGAAGCAAAAATAACCCAAAAAATCCCAAAAATAAAACCTCTAAAAATTCTGCCAAAAACAACCCTGTAAATACTTTGAAAAAGACAACAGAAAATCATAAAATAGTGGCTAAAAGTTTTGATCCAAACAAGGGAAAAAACACTCAAATCAATGAAAAACAGAGTGGTGACCCTATCATCACTAGCATTTCAGTTGATGCTCCTGAAAAAAACATATTGACTGCTGTAAATAGTAGAAATCGGCAAGCTGATTTTGTTGATGAATCGGTGACTAAAAAGGCTGAATCAAACATTTTGAAAAATCAGATTCCCTTTAGCCTAGAGAGTGAAATTTCCAAAATCAAGATCTTTGTCCCAACCACTGAGTTAGTCACTCAAAATGTATATATATTTTAAGTGTTTAAAGCTTTGGACATAGAAGATGTTCATGATATTGTTAACTTAAATGATGATACACTAGAGCTTCTGGGTCCTAAAATTGAGGGAAAATTTCAAGAAGGAACTACCCCTCCATTCTACATCAGTTTGAAAATCCATGATAATATTTTTCACAATGCCATGCCTGATTTAGGAGCATCACATAACCTCATGCCCAAAGTAATAATGGAAAAAATAGGCCTTGAGGTAACTAGACCTTATAAATATTTATATTCCTTTGATTCATGCAGAGTGAGATGCCTAGGCCTTCTAAAGGATCTATGTGTTAACTTAGCTCAAATTCCAGCCAAAAGCTTAGTGATGGACATTGTCGTGGCTAATATACCCCCCAAATATGGCATTCTTTTTTCAATATCATGGGGTGCTAAGTTGCAAGGTACTATGCAGATGGATATGACTTATGTCAGCATCCTTGTCTTCAGTCAACCTAGAAGACTTTATAGGGAAACACAAATGAAATACATGGTGAGTAACCAAGAAAGACAAGAAAAATCCCCTCTCTATTCTATACATACTAACCTTGACTCATTCATTCTTTATAATGATGACATTTCTAATGATCAAGGATTATTCAATGGAACATCAGCCAATATAGTGGTCACTCCACATCCAAACATAGTGGCAACTATAGATGAAGAGGAAAACAAGGAGAAAACTAAAAGTTAGTTTGATAATTCAGAAAATCACAACAAATAGATCACAGGTCTTGAGGTCCAGAATAGTCATAAAAATAGTGCAGATCATGAAAATCAAAGAATAAAACCTCAAAACACTAAAAATCTTGAGGAACAAAAAAAAATTCAATGTAGTGCAGACCTATAGGAACAACACAGTGATAGAATAGGCGAACAAGACAGAGAGGACAAAAGTGAAATAAATGATAAATCTGGAAACAATCCTCTTTGGAGTATGAGTTTTGATGGGTGTTGCTCTAAAACTGGTGCAGGAGCAGGCATATGGGTGCATAACACTGAAAACAATCATGCTGAGGGTCATTCTTATAGATTGAACTTCCAATGCACAAATAACATAGCAGAGTATGAGGCTCTCCTTTTAGGCTTGAATTTATTGAAAAAATTAGGAGCCAAAAGAATAACAGTTCACGGATATGCAAAATTGATAATTAGGAAAGTGAATGGGGAATACACTGCTAAACATCCCAGACTTAGAGCCTATGGAGATGATTCATTGGAATTGTTAAAAAAAAAAATTGAATTCCAAATTACCTTTGTCCCAAGGAAAAAAAACATTATTGATAATTTATTAGCCTCTACTACTAGTACTTGTCTAACACCTTATGAAAGCAAGGAATGCACCACCCAAGTGAAATATATAACAACTGTCCCGGATAATGAAAAATACTGGCAAGTTTTTGATGAAGATAAACAAATAGAAGACTTCCTATAGTCCAAAAATGAATTTGAAATACCAAACATACTGAGATTACTAAAACAAATATGTTAACCCATCAACCCAAACATACAACATAAAATAGAACAAATTTAGAAAATGAAGACTTAGAAGTGCTACAATCTAAAGATCAAAGCTTGCCAAAAGGACTGGTCCCATTAGAAGAATTGTCTGACTTGAATGATGTTTCGAAAAATCCAAAACTGGAACCTACTAAAACTGAAGTGGAAGAATGCAACATAGGTAGTGAGGAAAAGCCCAAAAAGATCAAATTATCCAAGACACTACCAGGTCACATTAAACTGAAAGACATTGAGATTTTTAGAGAGTTTTCTGATGTTTTTGCATGGAGTTATGAATATCTAAAATCATATGATATAGAAATAATCCAGCATAAGATACCCCTCAAAGAAAACCATAAGCCTTTTAAACAAAAATTGCACAGAATCAGCCCTGTTGAATTACCTATGGTAGAGAAAGAAATTAGAAAAATGTATGATGCTCGAACTATAGTCCGTATTAGATACTCAGAGTGGGTGTCTAGTCTTGTATGTGTTAGGAAGAAAACATGAGAAATAAGTCTTTGCATTGACTTTAGAAACTTAAACAAAGCCTCATTAAAGGAAAACTATCCATTACCCAAAATGGATCATATCTTACAAAAGGTAGTTAGTTATAAAAGAATTTCTTTGCTAGATGGCTTCTCAGATTACAATCAGATATTGGTACATCCTGATAATCAACTTAAAGCTTCCTTTACTACTCCTTGGGGTACTTTCATGTATTTGAAAATGCCCTTTGGTTTAATGAATGCTGGTGCCACATTTCGAAGAGCCATGGATATAGCATTCTCAAAAGAAATAGGTTACTTCATAGTGATTAACTTATATGAAATCACTGTCTATTCTAAAACAGATGAAGAACACCTAATACACTTGAGAAAAGTCTTTGAGAAATGTAGAAAATATGGGTTGCCCTTAAATCCAAAGAAAACATTGTTTGGTCTCCAAGAAGGTAATGTTCTTGGACATATCATATCTAAAGAAGTGATAAGGATAGACCCAAAGAGGATCGATGGTATATTGCAAATCAACCATCCTAGAAACATCAAGGAACTTCAATCTTTCATTGGGAAGATTTATTTCTTGAGAAGGTTCATACCCAACCTAGCTGAACTCCTTAGAATCATGAAAAATATGCTTAAAAGAGAAGAAGGAGTTAAGTGGACCTTTGAAGCAAAGAAATCATTTGATCTGGTAAAAAAAACACTTACCAAAACACCAGTTCTTATCAGTCTTAATTTTACAAAGGATTTCTTCATTTTTTCATTTTCATCAGAACACACAGTAGATGCTGTCCTATTACAAAAAAAATTGAAGGGACAAGAAAAGGCAATTTCATTTTTTAGTAAGGAATTAAGAGATGCACCTTTGAAGAACAACATAATAGAAAAACAAGCCTTTTCCTTTTTCAAAGCCTTAAAAGACTTCAGACTTTACATTTTACATTCCCACATTATAGCATTTGTGCCTCATTCAGTTGTAAAAGACATATTGACTCAAGATCCAGATGGCAAAAGAGGAAAGTGGATTGCTATAATTTTAGAATATGACTTAGAAATGAAACCCACTAATCCCATCAAAGGTCAAGGACTAGCAAAACTTATGGTTGAATCCAATTTTCAAGCTCTTGATATAAGCATGTTTAATGCATTAGATGAAAAGGAGGAGTTGATAGCTCCAATTATTGAAGATTATTTTCTGAATTCATCTTTTTATGATGATATTTTGTATGTTTTTCTCAATCTAAATGTCCCTCCTAGTTTGTCTAAAACAAAGGAAAGATTCTTAAGGTTGAAAGATGTAAATTAATGCATTTTGGATAAATTTTTATATTGGAAAAATGATAGTGGATTATTGCTTAAATTTTTGCCTGAGAATGATGTAGATAAGATCAAACACGAGTTTCATGAAGGAGAATGTGGAGGCCACCTCTACTGGAAGTCAACTACTAAAAAAATCCTTAGAGCTGGCTATTACTGGCCCATCCTCTTTCAAGATATCCATAAAATGATTATTTCCTGTCACAAATTCCAAATATTTTAAGGCAAAAGAAAGCTTCTTCCCTTACCTCTGCAACCAATCACTGTTGAATCTCCTTTTCAGCAGTGGGGTTTAGACCTCATTAGGGAAATCCATCCTGCCTCATCTGCCCAACATAGATGGATCCTCACAGAAACAGACTATTTTACCAAATGGATAGAAGCCATCCTATCTAAGAATGCCACAGACTCAGTCATCATTTCATTCCTTGAAAACCATATATTGTCTAGATTTGGCTGCCCTAGAAAGATCATAACCGAAAATGATGTTGCATTTGGGTCTAAAAAGATGGTAGAATTCTATCATAAATATCAAATTATATTGGGTCATTCTACATCTTATTACCCTCAAGATAATGGGTTGGCAGAATCCTGAAATAAAAGTTTGCTAAACATAATCAAGAAGTTGCTAGAAGATAACAAGAAATCATGGCACAGTAAGCTAGTACATGCATTATGGGCAGACAGATTGACAGTTAAAAAGTTAATTAGGATGTCTCATTACCATTTAGTTTATGGAACTAATGCAATATTTCCAACCAGTTTAGGAGTGCCACTCCTGAAGCTGATCCAAGAAGTACAGTTTGAAGATGATGATATGAAAAGAAGAATACACCAGACTATACATCTACAAAAAACTAGGGAAGAAGTATACATCAGAGCACAGAAACTACAAGAAAACATCAAGAAGCAGTTCGAAAAAAGAACCAAGGCAAGTGATTTTAAGATTGGTGATAAAATATTAAAATGGGCTTCAAGGAGAGAAGATAAGGGAAAACATGGAAAATTTGATAACTTATGGCAAGGCCCTTATCTTATTCAATCTTCTATTAGGAAAAATGCATTTTTTTTGCAATAATTGGATGGAGCTTAATATTTTGGAGGTCCTATCAATTGCAGGGTTCTCAAACATTATTTCTCTTAACTGATATTTTTAGTTTCAAATCTTTTTTTTCTTTGTATATAACACTTCTTTTGAATTTGAAAAATAAAAATACAGAAACAATAGAAAAAGAGAAAAAGAGGGCAGAAATAAAAGAATAAAGGTACAGCCCCATGCAAAAAAAGAAAAGGAAAAGCTGAAATTGTGCAAGCTTAAATGCCACTACCAGAAAGAACATTGCTAGTTAGTCATACAACCTAATCATGACTAGATAGATTTCAATTTACTAATGATAAGTTAGTGAAGAAGATTTACCAAATTGCTTAATCTTAGCTTGTCAGTAGACTAAATTAGGATAGAAAAATAGAGGTTCAAACATGCTTAAATCCTGAACTTGTAAGTCTGATGAAGAATGGCTCTAATTAGACCAAAAATTGAGCCAAAAAGAAGAAAAAGAACTGGTTCTAAAATGTTGAAAACTTGAACCAGTTAAAGAATAAAAATAGCTCTAAAAAGATCAAAACCTGAGCTGAAAGAAAGAAGGAAGGATATTCATAATTTTCATATCTTAAGCCTTCAAAATTTTGTTTTAAATTTATGTAAAATTCAGTCTATGTGCAGCTTGTTTTTTGCCATAGTCTAACAACAAATCAGGCAACTTAATCTTGGTTTTTTTGAATTTAAATTTCTATTTTAGAATATAGAGAATAAAGATCTATCAGATAGTTTAATCCTAGTAGATAGTAGCTTAGGTAGAGAATTAATGAGTTCAACTGTTTAATATGAACTCATGGAAGAAATAAAGGTAGATTTAGATTAGTTTTCTGTTTTCAATAAAAGAATACAATTTTGATATCAAAAGGTTTGCAATTCCAAGTACACCTTACGAAGAAAAAATGTTAGGAAAGTAGGCAGTGTAGGTAGTTGTTTGGGGGAAATAAGTTTGTTTGCATATATAAGATACTGATCATATTTTTAAGCAGCATGATCAAGGAAGAAAAGGTTGTCAAGGATAAGGCACAGGTCTACATTCCAGAGATAAATTTCTGAGGTTCTTGACACCTCCAAGGAGCTGTCATTCCTAATTCGAGCCACTGTTAGCCATCAATAAAAATTTTCAGAGGAAATGATGGTTAAAATAGTTCTTGAGCCTTCAAGAGATTATTTTCATAGAAAATTACTCATTCTTGAGGCCTTATGGTGTTTTATAACTTAAGATCAATCTTCACTACTATTTCCTTCAAAAAATCCTTAAGAAGACCTGCTGTATAAAGGAGACTATTTTCAGCCATTTTCTCCATCTTTTCACCTTCATAAATTCCTCCAAAATTCCCCCATATCACTCATTTTTCCCTTTTACATATCCCTCACTTTTCCTCTAAAAAATCTCTCCTTTCTTCTCATTTATCCTCCATTCCCTTTGAAAAAACCCATTTTTAACCTTCCCATTTACCCTTCATTTCCCTAAAAAACCTTCTAAAATCCCTTTTTAAACCATGAAAACCGCTTTTTCTGGTTTAAAATATCCCTATTTTACCTATCGGAGGCCTTTAAAAAACTTAAAAAATTATTCTTTAGGCCTTCTTTCCGCTCATATCAAACATTGGAATTTTAAGCCCCCTTGGCTTAAGCTCCCCTTCCCTTCCCCACCATAAAACCTTATGCCTGCGACCAAGCGTTAGCCCCCATCGCCATCGCGCATCGGCATTCGCAATTCTTCTTTCCCCTTACCTTTTCTCTTCTGATGGATCGATCTTCCAAGGGCTTAAATTCCCAGCCCTTGTTACTTTAGCTCCCAGTCGTTTGTTCCTCCACAGGACCATGCCCCAGCACCTACCCTTAGCCCCCATCGGCATCGACAAATCACATTATTTTTCTCCATTACACTTCTCCTTTCCCCCGTCGATGTTTCAAACTTTGATGAGACCCGCACCGTTGATCTACCAAGATCAACGGCTCTCCATGTTTGCTCCCGTTACCCATCGCCCAACAGCTTTCTCATCATTTTTCTCCCCGACAGCAGATCTCCGATGTTGATCTGGGAGATCTGATGGCTATCAAGCCCCCTTTCCTTCACGATTTCTAGCTATCCCTAGCTCCTTATCTGTCCGCTCCTGGTTCCTTTTTCCTCCAT
This sequence comes from Pinus albicaulis, assembly GCA_034641835.2. Taxonomy (NCBI): domain Eukaryota; kingdom Viridiplantae; phylum Streptophyta; class Pinopsida; order Pinales; family Pinaceae; genus Pinus; species Pinus albicaulis. Next base: position 1,916,518,918 of record CM076575.1, read on the forward strand.
GAGACTGCACCTTCCCCTCTTCCCTTTGGCCCTTTTTTCTATCTTTTTTCTCCTGCGCTATGCATTACCCTTAAGCAATCTTGACTTTCGATATCATCGATATGACGGTCATCACACTTACCCTCTCATCCTTCGACCACCCAACCATCCTTCCTTGTTCATCCGCGCAAACAAATCTTAACCGTAGATGAAAGGCCTCAGGCCTTGATCTGACAGCTACCATACTCCCTCCTTCCGTCCCATCTCCCAACCATACCTGTGCTACCCAAAAAAATTTGTTACGTCACCTTGGTCCCACTGTGTTGTCCACCGTGCAACTCTTCAATCCATCGCACTCATCTAACGCCATTGATCTTCATCCCCACAGATCGGATGACTGATGCATTCCGATCACCAAACCCCTCCACCGCGCAGCTTTAATGCGAAATCAGTGCATTTAGGAGGACACATGTCACCAGATAAATTATATCGCGTTCATTTTGTGATAAAACACTTACTGTGGAAATCTTGTGTGAAAACCATTCGTGGTTTCACAAAACCACTTTTCCATTTTCGCACTATATTTCAAATTTAAACCCTGTTTTCACATATTTTTTCCATGGAATCTCCTTCTGCATGCTTTTTCCCCTCCTCACCACTCCTTTCACCCTCCACCAAGCCTCCAAAGAAATTTATCCAATGCACAGGGTTTCATAACATTTTTTAATTGTTTTATGCAGATTTGATATCACCTTTGAAGCCCAAATAATGATCAAAAGGAGCTATTAGGGTGTAAATTCTGGGTTTTTAATCAATATTTCATAAACATTAGTTGATCAAATCAAACCCTCCCATGCGCTAAAGCCATTTGTACACAACAAAGAAGAAAATACAATGAATATTAGAGAAAAAGGATCAAAAGCTAATCAACGGATTAAGGATAAATACACAGTTTAAAGGATAAAACAGTCAGCAGAAAAGGAAAAAAAGCCTGAAGTTGATTGTAAAAGCCTTAAAGCATAAATTAAATTCAAATCAGTGTTTAAAGCAACAAATCATGACAGATCAGCATAAGGAAGGCTTCCAATGCCAAATCATTGAAGCAGTTACTCTTCCGAAGATAAAAAATGCCACTTACAGTTTTATTTTCCTCAAAAGAATACAAAGTTAATGCAAAATCAGTGATGTTTGCCAACGACAACTCAGAAGTAATTTCCAACCTAGAAAAAGCCTCAAAAGTCAACAAAAATGACTAAAGTTGATGAAAATTAATGTAAAAATAAATTAACAAAGTTAAAACACCTGAAATCTTCTCCATAAGGCTTCCCAAAGGCGGAGAAGCATTTACTCTGTATTAATTGAATAAATAACCCTTTCTTTCACTGCACCTCATCAATTCATATATAAATACCATAAGAGGATTCCATTGTAAATTTTGGATGAATACTTATTGAATGTAAATAGTTATTGAGACTGCTGAAGCTCTTTTTTGTAATTGAAGAAAGATAGGCTAAGAAGAGAAGTTTGAAGATGTAAAGACCTACTGGACTTGAAGATTGTAACTAGTTTGAACATCAAATATACAAGCTAATATATGGGATCCTGGTCTATTTCAATGGTGATGTTTTTCTTACTGTAATTTTTATTTTTCTCATGCTTTCCATATTGTCCACTTTCTCTGGTAAAGAACAACAAATATAGATTAGGATTTGCTGGAAAGTACCCTATTTCTCACTGATAAATATTTATCTCTATGTTTTCTTCTAATTGTGTTTTGAGGATAATTCAATAGAGTATAACTAGTGATGTGTTGCTGAGCCCATGTTTACTGAGTACAACTTGAGATATTTTCTTTGAAAGTTCCTGAAAAGTCTGCTAATTAAACTTGAATTAGAGAAGTTTATGGTTAGCCCTATCCTCTAGTTTATCTCCAACAGTTTCTTTGAAAAGATCCCTTAAGAGCATGCCAAAAGTAGGCTAGGTTCAAATTCCTTACTTGATCTTAGGCTACTTTTTATGTTCATCTTGAATGTTTTCCTTCAGAATATGCTGAAAGCAGGCTAGGTTAAAAGTCCTTAGTTGATCGTAGGCTATTCTCTGTTTTATCTTAAATTTTTTCCTTTAAGAATATTCTGAAAGCATGCTAGGTTAAAAGTCGTTACTTGATCTTAGGCTATTCTTTATTTTATCTTAAATTTTTTCCCTTGAGAGTATGCTGAAAGCAGGCTAGGTTAAAAGTCCTTATTTGATCTTAAGCTGCCCTTTGTTTTCTTGTATGTTTGTTTCTTTCACAACACTTTAATGTTCCATATCATAAATCAACTTAAAAGGATCCTTTGACATAGATGACTTGCCCCATGGACCATTCTTGAAACTTGTTGTGCAATTAAATCCTTTTGTGACTCGATAGCCCAATGGATTGATACTGTTTCTTACCTGTCCTATCAGTTGAACCATTATTTCAACCTAATCACACCTTTACCCTTCAGAATATTTCCTTCATTTTGATGATATCCATCCCAACTAAAACAAAAAAAATCCTTGTACTTCATACCTATCCTAATATCATATCATAAGCCTTACAGAAATATCTTTGAAAAAAGTCATATAGAGAGATCGCTCTCTGAATCCAGGAGGGCTAGATCCTAGGATTCCAAAGTGGTTTTGATGTAGGCTCTGTAGTGTTTGTTATTTCCATTATTGCAAACTATGGATACCTAAAATTCCATAAGGCATATGGGCTATCACAACTTATCATTTTCGATATGGCCCACCTCACATGACCTGACCCAATGCAAGTACCTGAACCGAACACATTTCCTTGGGCATCCTCCCACGGCCTGACCCAACCCACCCGAATGAAGGCAGAAGGGTGAAAATGACAAACAAGTCACACGAACATGCACAGGGCACATAGGCAGTCACAACTTAGCATTTTGTATACGACCACCCTCACACAACCCAACCCGGAAACCCTCCCGAACGTGTTTTTTTGGGCGCCCTTCGATAACTCGACCCAACCCGACCTGCCTGAACATGTTTCCTTGGGTGTCCTCACATGATCCGACCCACCTAAACATGTTTCCTTGGGCACCCTAACACGACAAGACCAGGCCTGACCCACCTGAACATGTTTCCTTGGGCACCTTCACATGCCATGACCCGACCTAGCTCGCCCGAACACATTTCCTTGGGCGCCCTCACATGACCCATCCCGACCCAAATACAATGATAGGGCTACAATGGGTATAAAAATTTGGATGATATATTGGTTGGTATCATTGAAACATTGGCAGGGGCAAGGAATTGGTTTGGGTCGAAGGTGCATAAAAAGACATGGAAAGTTGGGAAGAATATTAAGGGAGGATTTTCAGACCTTGTGCAGGTTGAGGCATATTATAGAAGAGCACCCACGGGTTCATGTTGAACTTGAAGTCTTGAAAGATAATTTTGAAGTAGAGCTTCTTCAACTTGGAAGCTAGAAATGAGTTGATGGAGTCAAAGATATTGCGATGAAGAAGAAGCTATTTAGACATGAAGAAGAGGATCGGGCCTCCTAAAAAACAAGCGTTTTGTGGAGGGGTTATGTCATAGGTTTATGGTTTATACTACAATGAGTTAGGGGTTAGGGGTTTAGAGTTTTAGGGTTAAATGGGTTAGGGGTTGGGAATTATGGCTAAGGATTCAAGATGCATGGAAAAATATAAAGTCATGAAACAAATTAATGTTTTGGAAGATTTTTCTAAAATACCCTTCCTAATAGACAGACCCCATTGGATGTAGGATTCCAAAGTTTTATTGGTAGAAAGTAGTTCATATTGAAAGGTGGAGGGAACTGAACACAAAGTGGAAGAAAAAAATATATTGATTAAAAATTAAGACTAATTGTGGAAAAATACCCACCAACCTATAGAGTAGCTCTAGAGGACTCCTCAAGATACCAATTAGGAAAAATTTATTTAAAAGAAAAAAAAACAATTGATGCACCACAAAAACTTACCATCAATAGGTCAAGAAAGAAATTAAATTATGCCATTACAGAGCTGACCTTGAGTCTGCCATATTCCCATTTTTGTTATACCAAATTTCCATATCATTAACTCACATAAAGGAATTAATATTAAATTTATTTCAACATACTCCATTTTTAAATGGCCAGTATGCTTATAATGTTAGATGGGGCAGATTGCACAAAACTAGGATTATAGATCCTTGCATTGATAAATGTGGTTTCTTGTCTTACAATGCAGTCTAAGTAATGGTTTATTTTTTGGATACTTTTTTCTAAAATGTTCGAGGTGTTTTCTTTTATACTACATTTCCTTGGGTGATATCACAATATGGTAGGACCCGACCCGACCTGAACGCATTTCCTAGGGCATGTCACACGACCCGGCTTGACCAACATACCCGAACATTGAAGGCATGAGGGAGAAAATGAAAAACAAGTTGCATGAACATGCACAAGGTACATAGGTGGTAACAACTTAGAATTTTTTATACGACCTCCATCACATGATCTGACCCTTACGCTATTCCTATGGCACGTTCACACAACATGACTTGACCCGCCCGAATGAAGGCACGAGGGAGAAAATGGAAAACGAATCACAAAAACATGAACAAGGCACATGGGTGGTCACAAGTTAGCATTTTTTATATGAATTCCCTCACAGGACCTGACCTAAATTGACCCAACCTACCCGAATGCGTTTGCATGGGTTCCCTCACACGACTTGACCTGACCCGACCCTCTCGAACACATTTCCCTAGGCACCCTCACACAACTAGACCCGAATCGCCCCGAGCCATCCAAATTCATTTCCTTGGACACCCTTACATGACACGACCTGACCTAACTTGCTCGATTTAATTTCCTTATAAGGTTCCCTCACCCAACAAGACTCGACCCCAACACATTCCTTGGGCACCCTCACACGAACTGACCTGACCTGAACTGCTTGAACGAATTTCGTCAGGTACCCTCACATGGCACAAGCTGACTCGACCCGACACAACCCACTCGAACACATTTTCCTTGGTGCCCTCACACGACCCAACCCGACATGACCCCCTTGAATGCATTTCCTTTGCCACCCTCACATGACATGACCCAACCCAACCAACCCGAACATGTTTCCTTGGGTGGCCTCACATGGCAAGACCTGACCCAACCCGGCCTGACTTGACTGAATGCATTTCCTTGGGTGCCTCACATGACTCGACATGGCCTGAATTGGATGCATTCCTCAGGTGCCCTCACATGAACTGACCCGACCCACCCAAATGCATTTCCTTAGGTGCTCTCATAGTACCGCACAACCTAACCCGACCTAACCTAAATGTGTTTCCTTGGTTACCATCACACAACCTGACCCAACCTGACCCACCCGAACATTTAAGGAACGAGGGAGAAAAACTTGAATAGGTCGCATGAACATGCATAGGCACATGGGTAGTCACAACTTAGTAGTTTTTATATGGCCTCCCTCGCATGATCTGACCCGAACGCATTTCCTATGGCGCCCTCACATGGCACGAACCGACCTATCAGATAAAAGGGTGCATGAGGGAGAAAATGAAAAGTAGATCGAACAAACATGCACAGGAAACACAGGAGGTCACAATTTAGCATTTTTGATATGACCACCCTTACAAGACTCGACCCGACCTGCCTGACCGCATTTCCTTTGGCGGCCTCACACGGTACGACTCTACCCCAACCACCCAAATGTTTTTCCTTGGGTGCCCTCACACAACCTAACATGACCCAACTCAAATGCATTCCTTGGGCACCCTCACATGACCCGAAGTGACCCCACCCCACCCGCCCGAACATGTTTCCCTAGGCACCCTCATAATATACCACAACCCGACCTGACCCGACCCGACCTGAACGTGTTTCCTTAGGCACTATCACACAGCTCGATACGACCTGCACAAACAAGTTTCCTTGGATGATCTCACATGGAACGACTTGACCAAATCCAATGCGACCCACCCGAACATGTTTCCTTGGGCCCTCACATGACTCGATCAAATGAACTTACTCGGATGCATTCCTTGGGAACCTTCACATGACCTGACCCATACACATTCCATGGGTGCCCTCACACGACATGACATGACCTAACCCTAACGCGTTTCTTGGGATCCCTTACGTGACCCAACACGAATAGCCCCACCCGAACGAGGTGTTTCCTTGGGCGCCCTCACCCAACACGATCAGAACCAACCCGACCTAAACATGTTTACTTTGGCCTCATCACACGAAAATTTCGTTATTCCAACGCATTGGTAATAAACATCACACTTCCAACACTTTGTCCCGAAATGTCACACTTTCGACGCTTTGCCTAAACTTCACACTTTCGATGCTTTGTTCCTAAACGTCGCACTTCCGATGCTTTGGTCCTAAATGTCGCACTTCCAACGCTTTGTCCCAAAATGTCACTATTTTAATGATACCCCTAAACATTTCTATTCTGATGATACCCATAAGAATTGCTATTCTGACGATATTCCCCAAACGTCGCTCGAGCGACACTTGTTGGCAGGATTAAAAAAATTGAGAAAATTGGGGAACTTTTTGACAATACATAAAAACTGTTGGAACTAAAGTATTCAAAAATTGACCATATGTACTAGTGTCAGTAAACCATTATCTAATATAAATGATAACCTTAGGGGATTTAAGATAAACTAAAACTCAGTTATTTCTTACGTAGTTATCTCCATAATAATTAAATATATGCAGAGAACAAGATGTAATGAAAAACAAGAAAACTTACAGGAGAACAATGTTGTATGAAACAAATCCAGAATCCCTTATTTATCATTAATGATCAAATTTTTTACACTGGTGCTTACAAAATTCTTATCCAAGGGTTCAACCCTTATTAACCCGTAATGGGAGTTATTTATACTAGTTCTAAAACTAATAAAATACATAGAATTGATTACAATAATAGTATGAAGTAATAGGAAAAAAGAAACTGTTAGATGATCTACACTGTTTGAAGGAAACAATTGATTATATGGCCCTAAAAATGTCTTTTTGTTCTCATGTTGTTAGGATCAAAAGTTACTCAATTGTTTCACACAATTTATCCCATATTTCTTCACTTGGGATCTCTAAATTTACCACCTTTCTGAATACTTCATCGACCTTTGTGTATCTTTTGAAATTTGGCTTGTTGATGAACAAATGTATGATTTCATGTTTGATGACCAAATCAAACTCTAAGGCTTCTAGAAATTCCTTCCCTATTACCTGTACTTTGATTCCTGCAAACTTTTCTTTATCTATTGCAATGGTATATAATTTCTTGCAATAATATTCTAAAGTAACCAAATTATCATTTGGAGCTACCAATCCAGGTAGTCCTTTTCGGTTCAAAACATTAAAATTCAAATCAAACCTTTGGAAAAAAATGTCCAAGGTACGACATTTTGTTTCTAGCTAATTAATCAAAATTTTCTTCTGTAAGACCTTCTTAATTTCTAAGATGGTGGTTTTTTTGTCAGTTATGTTTACCTGTTCCATCTCTGCTCTGATTTTTTAATTTAATACCTTTATCATGTCTTTGGTTTCTGCTGGTTTGGCATTGAGTGCTAATTTCTCTTTTTCTATCACTGTTGTGCATATGGTAATAAGTTATTGTTGTTCAAAGATGATTTTTATGGATGGCCATACATCTATCGTGGATTGTCTAATATTTTTCCAAATACTTTCCTTGGCTTGGGCCAAGGTATCTACCATTAGAAATTCACTCTCTAGCTTTGAAATCTTGAGTTCAAATATGTGGGACTTTTGCATCTCCTCCATATATAGAGTATCATTATTTATTTTCTGTGTTTCTAAGTTTTGAAACCTTTGCAATTACTACTCATTTTCCTTCTTCTAAGTGGCCAATTTCTGTGCTAAATTTTGTGGATCTGTTGCTATTGATGTAGACTCAATTTCTCTTGATGATGAAATCAGCTTTGTACCTGGAACTACTATTGGGACTGTTGTGACTAGAACCATGGCAAGTTGAGCTATTTCTTTCTCCTTAAGTAATCCTTCAATATGCTCCATTTTCTTTATCTGGATGTTTTCCTTGATGATAAGATTGATCATTTATTCCTTTTTATGCTCACTCTCTTCAATTTCCTTCGTCTGTGGGTCCTTTGTAGAAGGAAAATTCAACTATTTTCGCAGCGTTGCAATGTCTTCATTTTTATTTTTAAGGATTTATTCTACTGCCTTATAGTCCTTTGGATTATATCTAATTTTTACTACAAGATCTTCCTGTTAGAAAATTATATATATTACAGAGCAATGAGACACATAAAATATGTGGAAAAACATAAGCACACAAAACACATAAAATCAGAGAGACAAATATATACATCGTTCACCTAGTTTGGGCTATGTCCACCTCGAACAACTAGTCCTTCCTTTCTATTATCCAGTAAAATGACCAGACACAACCTACAGCAGTTCCGTTGTAATATCATTTTTTCTCTCCTACACTCTCCCTATATGTTTCTTCCTCTGAGAATACACATACAATACACAGCTGCAATACAATACCCTCATAAAAATGAGGGCTTTCCTTCTAGGAAAAAAAACCCTAAACTAAACAGAACTTCTACCATAATATCATCTGCCTAATGAATCACCCATATTGACTAGAAATTGCTATACTTTTACAAGGAAATTTTACATCTATTTTTAGCTTCATTAGTGTTGCCCCCGAAACCCCCCGCCAGGGGGGGGCTCCATAAATTCATAGCCACCCCCCCTGGATCCCCCAGGAAAGGTTTAATTTCAGGCGGCATTACCACCCCCATTAAGGTACAAGGGTCCAATGAAGTGATACAAAATAAGCAAGATAATCAGGCTCCACACCCAACAATCTCCCATTTGGAGACTTATTATAGAAACAACATCGCTGCTTCAATTACTGGACAATGAATCCTATTTGGACCTGGTTGTTTCTCATCTTCATCGTCATACTTGAAGACAAATTGGAACTGAGCATATTCTAAATTTATCCCTAGTTACAACTTTTGTTAGCATATCTGCAGGATTCTGGCTAGTGTGTATCTTTTCCAACTTCAACTGTCCATCTTCCAATATTGACCGTATGAAATGGTACTTGAGCTGTATGTGTTTAGACCTAGAATGAAATGCTGAGTTCTTTGCAAGATGAATGGAACTTTGGCTATCACTGTATAATGTGCCCATATCATGTTTCTTACCCAATTCATCCATAAACCTTTGTAACAAAATCATTTCTTTACTAGCCTTTGTAGCAGCAACATACTCTGCTTCTGTTGTTGAAAGTGCAACAACACTTGATTTGAAACTCCAAAGATAGGCCGTTCTCTATAGTAAATAAGATATCCTGTAGAGTAAGCTCCTCTTGTTATCTCGCTACTCCGCCATATTCTGAATACTACATTCTCAGAGAAATGTTTGAACCACTGTATATAATACGTTTGATTTGTAATTTCTGGGTTGGATTCTGGCATCCATTTACCAGGAGGTTCCAATGTTCTTTTCCTGGATTTTTCATGTACCTGCTTACAACTCCCACTGCATTTGCAATATCAGGCCTTGTGCAGACCATTGCATACATTAAGCTTCCAACTACTGATGCATATGGAGCCTTAGACATATAGTCCATTTCTTCTTGGGTCTTAGGGCACATCTCCTTAGTAAGTTTGAAATGACCAGCAAAAGGTGTACTAACTGGTTTTGCATTCTGCATATTAAAAGTTTTCAACACCTTTTGTATGTACTCATTATGAGACAGTGTTAATTTTCAATTTTTCCTGTCTCTAGTTACTCTCATACCAAGGATTTGTTTTGCAGCTCCCAAATCCTTCATTGCAAATGAATTTTCCAATTTTCTTTTGAGGACATTTATTTCCTGCATGTTAGACCCTACAACAAGAATTTCATCTACATACAATAACAATATAATATAACTGCCATTATTTTTATTTTTCAAGTAAACACAATGATCAGAGTGACATATAGTATAACCTTTTTTCAGACATGAACTTGTCAAATTTTAGATACCACTGCCTTGGAGCCTTTTTTAAGCTATACAAGCTCTTATTTAGCTTGTGTACTAATTTTTATTTTCCTTTGATCTCATATCCTTCTGGTTGCTCCATATAGATCTCTTCCTCCAAATATCTATGGAGAAATGATGTATTTACATCTAATTGTTCAAGATGTAAATCTTCTATTGCTACAAGACTTAAAATAGTTCTGATTGAAGTCATATTAACAATAGGAGAAAATATTTCATCAAAATCAGTAACTTTCTTCTGTGAAAACCCCTTCACCACAAGTCTAGCTTTGTACCTCTATTTTCCTCCATCTTCTTCCTTCAGCCTGTAAACCCATTTATTCTGCAATTTAGTTTTACCTGCGGGAAACCTGACTAACTCCCAAGTCTGGTTATGCATTAAGGATTCCATCTCTTATTCCATGGCTAGCTCCCACTTCTTCCTGCTTTCAACCTGCATTCATTCTTCATAACATTCAGGTTCACCAGAATTAGTCAACAATAAATAATATAATGAAGGAGAGTATCGTTCAGGGGGTCTACTTATCCTGGTAGATCTTCCAACACCACTTTCAGGTGTTTGAGGTGCCTGTTGCTATTGTGGTGGTTGTTGTTATTGTGGCCGTTGATTATTACTATTTTCAGGCACCTTTACTTTTTCAATGATGTCATCAAGTACCGTGTATTCTTTGTTTTCTTTTTCCTATTTATTTTCCTGCAACTGATTCTTACACAAGAGCTTTTCATTGAATATTACATCTCTGCTCCTAATGATTTTGTGATTTTCATAATCATATAAGAGATAACCAAAATAATTAACACCATATCCAATAAAGGTACCTTTTTTTTATTTTGCCTCAAGATTTGTTCTGTTTTATTTATTAATATCAAAAAAGGCCTGATAACCAAAATGTTTTAAAAAATCATAGTTTACCTTTTTACCTGTCCATGCTTCCTCTAGAATACCACCATCCAAGGAACTTGAAGGCCCTCTATTTATTAGATAAACAACATTATCTACAGCATCTGCCCAAAATTGTAAAGGCCATCCTACATGCAATCTCATGCACCATTCACGCTCCATGATTGTTCTGTTCATCCTTTTTGACACACCATTTTGTTGTTGTGTTCTTGGAATTGTATTCTCTCTGCGTATTCCATTTTCTAAATAGTATCTATCAAAATATTTGTTACAATATTCACCTCCATTGTCTGAATTGAGACACTTCAAATTCTTTCCTATCTCAATCTCAACCAAAGGTTTCCATTTCTTGAAAGTATCAAATACATAAAAATTATTCTAAATATAATAAATCCAAGTTTTTCTAGTTGCATCATCAATAAAAGTAACATAATAACGAGAGACACAAAGAGATGATACCTAAGCAGGTCCCCATACATTTGTATGCACAAGATCTAATTTTTTGCTCTTCTTTTCTTTCCCAACTCTGAGAAATCTGACCCTCTTTTGTTTTCCATAAATGCAATTCTCACAGAAATCCAAATCAACATCCTTCAAACCCGACAGCAAATTTATTGAGTGAATAATCTTCATCCCCTTCTCACTCATGTGTCCGAGCCTATGATGCCATAATGTTGCATTTTCTCCTTTGGAAGTTAGAGCATTAACAGAGTTAAAAATGCCATTGCATAAGTACAATTTACCAACCTTTTCACCTTTTTCTATTACCAGGGCTCCTTTGGTGACATTCCAAGTTTTATCTATGAAAGTTGTCACACAACCTTCACCACCTAACTGCCCTGTTGAAATCATATTTTCCTTCAGATCTGGAACATGCATTAACTCCTTTAATACCCATTGGTTTCCATTCCATTGTTTTACAATAAATTTACCCATTCCAATAATTTTATAGGGTTTATCATCACCCAAACGAACTTGTCCTAAATCTCCTTGAACATATTCATGAAAATATTTCTTATCAGGTGTGGCATGAAATGAGGCCCCTGAATCTACAACCCAAGAATCAATAACATTTTCGAAAGAAAGAAACACAGCATCTTCTAACACATCACCTGTCACATTTTCTTCATGATTGTTTTCTTGTTGTGTGTCTCCTTCTTTTCCCTTCTAAGATCTACAGTATTTCTTCAGGTGTCCTTTCTTTCCACATTTCCAGCACACTATCCCCGATCTGGACTTGGATATTCCTTTCCTTGATTTACTATGATATCCTGAGCTCTTTCCCCTTTCCATTCTTCTTCCCCTAGACTCTCCACTCAAAGAATTAACTAATGTCTCACCAGAGCTTTTCTGTCGCATTTCCTCACAAATGATAGCACCGACAACATCATCAAACTTTAAAGTACTAGATATAGAGACAGAGTTACTAATGGCCATAACTAAACCATTCCAATTTTCTGGAAATGAGCACAAAAATAAAAGAGCCCTCACTTCATCATCAAAGTTTACCCCTATAGAACTTAACTTACTGGTAACCATATTAAAATCATATGAATGGTCTGCAACAGATCCACCTTCTGACATCTTCATATTAAATAAATGTTTCATGAGAAATACCTTGTTTGAGGTTGAGGGTTTTTCATATAATTTTTCTAATTCCTTAATAAAACCCTCTGTTGTTGTTTCCTTCAAAATATTGAAGGCTACAGATGGCGCGAGGCACAACCGTATTGTTCTGAGTGCCTTTCTATCCAGAATCTCCCATTCTGCATCTGTCATAGCTGTCAGATTCTTTGTTTTTCCGCTTAATGGTAGGTATAGATATTTTTGATACAGATAATCTTCCATCTGCATCTTCCATAGTAGGAAATTTCAGCCGTTAAATTTATTGACCATAAACTTACCATATTCCACCGTTGTTCCCACTCAAATGAGGAACCCTTCTTTCCTGCGAGTTTATCAGCCAAATAGACCTTCGGCTCTGATACCAATTGTTAGAAAATTATATATATATTACAGAGCAATGAAACATATAAAATATGTAGAAAAACACAAGCACACAAAACACATAAAACCAAAGAGACATAGATATATGTGGTTCACCCAGTTTGGGCTATGTCCACCCTGAAAAACCAATCCTTCCTTTCTATTATGCAACAAAATGAAGAGACACAACCTACAACAGATCCACTGTAATATCCTCTATTCTCTCCTACAGTCTCCCTATCTGTTTCTCGCTCTGAGAATACACATACAATACATAGCCGCAACACAATACCCTCATACAAGCGAGGGGTCACCTTATAGGGTAAAAAACCCTAAACTAAACATAACTTCCACCGTTAGATCATCTGCCTAATGAACGGGCCAGATTGACTATAAATTACTATACTTTTACAAGGCAATTTTACATTTACGTTTAGCTTTGGGGGCACTGCCCCAGAAACCCCCCACCAAGGGGGGCTCCATAAAGTTGCAACCCCCCCCCCCAAGACCCCCCAGGCAAATATTAATTTCGGGTGGCTTTGCCGCCCCCATTAAGGTACAACGGTGCAATGCTGTGATACAAAATAAAGAAGATAGTCAGGCTCGACACCCAACAATTTCCCACTTGGAGACTAACTGTAGAAACTCCACTGCTGCTGAATTTGTTGGAAAATGACTCCTCTTTGGACCTGGCTTCATTTTTAAGTAATTTTTTATACTTCCTTACACTCCTTTAGATCATATATAATTTTGACTACAAGATCTTCCAAGGACTTGAGCTTGTTATCTTTAGCTAAAGAAGATAACATTTCAATCTTAAGCTGATATTGAACATTGGATAATGTATCCCTAAGCTTATAAAGAGACATATCTATAGTAGTCATGGTGGAAAACAACATCTCACCAGACTGTTTGTGCATATCCATTTGGTCAATTGGATGTATTTGATAGGTATCAAGTGAAAATATGGTCTTCTTGTAGTCTTATGGAGATTTTGGAAATGGAACTTGGGCTTGTAAGAAATCCATATGCATCCTGCCTTTCTCATTGTTAAAGGCAGAGATAAGCCTATGTTGAGAAGTGGAGGTTTGTTTCTGGAATTGGGTGTATACATTAGATTTTAGAACCTCATTATTTTGTTTAATTTCTAGGAACTAGTTCCTATAGTTTTAATAATCTCTAGAGGCTCTCTGGAAGGTGAAGTTGTAGGAGGAGTGTTTGGAACACTATTTCTTGTTGATATGGAAACCTCTAGATCTCGAAGGTCAATAATTTTTGGTTGTTTCTCTTCTGTAGATATTGTCAAGCCAATATTTTGCTTTTCTGCTAAACTATGAACTCTTTGATTAGCCCCATGGAATATATAGGAGTCCATGGGGCCATAATGTAATCCAAGTGGGGCCACAATGTAATCATAGCTGACCTAACAATAATAATTTAAGGGCACAATAATAAGAATATGGGGGTTAAAGGGGTACAGTAATAATAATAAGGGGGTTACACTAACAACAATAAGGGACTATACTAGTAATATAGGGACCTAACATGCCCCTCTCCTTCAAAAAAAAAAATTTCCTCAATGCTTGAGTAGCTCTGGGTGCTTTTGTATAAAATTCTCATCCTTCCATGTAGAATCTTCAGTGGGTGAGTTCTTCCACTTGATGAGATACTCTTAAATTGATCGATTCCATAACTCTCAAGTTCTTGTTTCCGTGACCGCTTCAGGTTCGAATATGATTTTTCCTTCCTCATCAAGTTCTAGCAATATTGTTTGAACTGGAATATTTTCACCTATAACCTTCTTTAAGCATGAAACATGGACAACTGGATGCACTCGTGAAGAAGCAGGAAGCTCCAATTTGTATGCCATAGTACCAATCTTTTACAACACCTTATAAGGACCATAGTACTTTGGCGATAATTTATTATCCTTCTTAGCTTGCTTGAGGGACATTTGTTTGTATGGTTGTAGCCATAAAAATACCCAGTCTCCTACATCAAAACTTCTCTCGTTGTGATGTTGATCTGCCTGTTGTTTCATTCGATTTTGTGCCAAATTCAGGTTATCCTTTAAGAGTTGGAGAACTTCTTGCTGATGCTCGATGTGATCTTCCACTGCTTGAACCTTCGAATTTTCCCTTAAAGATGATGTGATCGATGGTGGATGATATCCATAAAGTGCCATAAATGGGGTCTTTTTTGCTGCAGTATGGAAGGAAGTGTTATACCACCATTCAGCGAGAGGTAACCACTTGACCCATTGTGTTTGTTTATCAGATACAAAACAACGAAGATATCCTTCCAAAAATTTATTTAATATCTCAGTTTGACCATCAGATTGAGGATGATAAGATGAGCTATGAGCTAATTGAGTACCCAAACAAGAAAATAACTCCGTCCAAAAATTTCCAGTAAAATGGGATCTCTGTCGCTCACAATAACCCTTGGGCTTCCATGTAGCTTTTGAATTCTATCCATAAATGTAGTAGCAACTGTACTTGCTTTAAATGGATGAGATAATGCACAAAAGTGTGCATACTTAGTAAGTCTATCAACTACCACCATGATGACACTCTTTCCTTCGGACTTAGGTAAACCTGTGATAAAATCCATTGAAATCTCCTCCCAACGTTGACTTGGAATAGATAAAGGTTGTAGAAGTCCTGGGGTCTTAATTGTTTCCACTTTATTCTGCTGGCAAACCAAACATTCCGCCACAAACTTTTGAATATCAGATTTAAGGCCATCCCAAAAAAATTCTTTCTTTACCCTGTGGTAAGTTTTTAAAAATCCTGAGTGTCCTCCTAAAGGAGAAGTGTGCAATTCCAAAAGAATCTTTTGTTTTAGTTGGGAATTCTTACAATGATATAAGCGATCTTTGTACCATAAGGAATCATTTTTCCAACTAAATGTATCAGATGTACTAGGATCTTGCTGCAACTTTTGAATGAGTGTCCATACATCTTTGTCCTTCTTCCATTCATCTCTTGCTTCGGTTATCCAATCTGGTTGGATAATAGAAATGGCACAAAGCAATGCTTCACCTCTTCATTCTTTCTTGAGAGTGCATCTGCAACAACATTAAGCTTTCCTTTTTTGTAGATTATTTCAAATTCATAACCCAACATCTTTGTGACCCATTTTTGCTGCTCTTCTGAAGATAGTCTTTGTTCCAAAAGTGTTTAAGACTATCATGATCAGTTTTTACCTTGAAGTGTCTTCCCATTAGGTAAGTTCGCCATTTCTTTAGTGCATGCAGTATTGCTAACATTTCCTTCTCATAAATAGGTTTTTGTAAATACTTTCCTTTGAATGGACGACTTTCAAAAGCAATGGGTCTTCCTTCCTGCATTAAAACTGCACCAATTCCATTTCCTGAGGCATCACATTCCACAATAAAGGTTTTTGTGAAGTCTGGTGTAGCTAAGACCGGTGCTAGGCACATTGCCTCTTTAAGACGTTCAAAGGCCTTAGTTGCTTCAGGAGTCCATGAAAATGCATCTTTCTCCAATAATGTTGTTAGAGGTGCTGCTATTCTCCCATAATTCTTAACAAACTTGCGATAATACCCTGTTAACCCGAGAAATCCTCGCAACTTCTTTATGGTTGTAGGGACTTTCCATTCCTTAATGGCTTTAATTTTGTTAGGGTCTACTTTAACACCCTCGTGAGATACAATATGACCCAGATATTCCACCTCTTGTACTCCAAAGAAACATTTGGATGTTTTTGCATATAATTGTTTCTCCTGCAATAGTTTGAGCACCCTATCAACATGTTCAACATGATCCTTCCAAGACCTACTGTAGATTAGTATATCATCAAAAAATACTAGCAAAAAATTTCTAAGGAAGGGTTTGAAAATGGAATTCATCAACCCTTGAAATGTTGAAGGTGCATTGGTAAGGCCAAGCCATGACCAAAAATTCATAATGACCCTCATGAGTTCGAATTTTTGTTTTTGGAATATCTTCTGTCTTCATTCTAATTTGATGATATCCTGAACAAAGATCCAACTTCATAAAATAAATTTCTCCATGTAATTCATCCAGTAATTCATCAATCACAGGAATGGGAAATTTATCTTTAATGGTGATCTTACTGATCTCCCTATAATCCAAACACACGTGCCATGATCCATCCTTCTTTTGTACCAATACTACAGGAGCAGAGAAATAACTTTGTCTAGGTTGAATTATACACGCCTCTAACATTTCTGAAATCATACGTTCAATTTCGCTCTTTTGGACATAAGGATATCTATAAGGCCTGATGTTTGGAGGAGCCCTTCCTAGAATCAAATGAATAGCATGATCATGATCATGATCATGAATATGTGGGAGTCCTTTAGGAGTTTCAAACACCTTGGAATGATTTTCCAAGACTTGTTGGAGATCTGCAGAAACAGATGATTTTGATGTTGGAACTTCTAGTGAGCATAATTGTACAATTACACCTTGTTGTTCTTTATTTAGAAGGTTTTTCATGAAATTAGAGCTTATTATCTTTCTTTTATTCCTTGCAATACACCATAATTCGACTTCCTTTCCTTCTGAAAAAATTTCAAGAAAATTTCTTGAAAATTAAAAGCTACCGACCCTAAATATTGTAACCATTGTACTCCTAGTACAACATCAGAACCTCCCATAGGAATGGAAAGCATTGGACTAATCAATATATATTCCCCCATGGTTAGCTTGATATTATGGCATTTTCTAGAGCAATTTATAGTTCCTCCATTTGCAACCATCACTTGACATTCTAGTGTTGGGTATAGGAAGCAATTCAATTCATTAGCTACCTTACAATGAATAAAATTATGGGTGCTACCTGAATCAATCAAAACTATTACCTTTTTCTTTTTTATATGTCCTTCTATCTTGAGAGTTTGAGGAGTGGTAATTCCTGCCAATGCATTACATGATATGGCTGGACTCATTTCTTCCTCTTCTAGGGCTGGTTCCTAGTGTATATCCTCTTCTTGTTCATTTTCTTCTTCCTCTTCACAATCTATGTAAAATAATTTCTTCTTAGCACACTTATGACCTTTAGTGTATTTGCTATCACAGCTGTAGCAAAGCCCTTTTTCTATTTTTTCTTCCAATTTTTGTGGTGTCAACCTTATAGGTTATGAAATCTAGGCGTAGCAACACTTCCTTATTTATAGAAGTGAGTGGTAGGCTTCCTCGTCGCCATAATTTTACATTCAATATTTCTTTCCAACCTGAATGCCTTTTCCAATGAATCAAGTTCCAAAATGCGAACTTCATGTTGGATGTTATCCTTTAAAGTACCTATGAAGAGATCAATCTTGTGTTCCTCTGGAATATCAATTACCCTTATATTCAATCTTTGGAAGTCCTCAATGTGCTCCCCCACTAGGCCCTTTTGTTTGAGATTTATCAATTGGCTAAAGAAGGTGTTGCTCTTTGTATCCTCATAATGTGCTATCGTTTCCTCTATAAAAATTGACCGAGTGACAATTTTTTTACGGGAGCAAAGCCATCGATAGCATACAAATTTATTTTTTTTCTAAATGTAAAGTTGCAATGCATACCTTTTGTGTGTTTTGCACATTATGGAGATCAAAATATTGCTCCATTTGTAGTATCCATGTTTCAGGATCCTTTCCATCAAAATTTCTCATATCCATTTCTGGAATATGGTGCTTCTTCCTGCCAACATTAGAGTTTATGAAGTCATGATTAACATTTATTTTGTTCTCATCATGAGTTTCCTCTACTATCTTTTCACCATTAGGAAAAATTTCATGTATCAACTTTGTCAAGCCTTCCATGTTTGCTTTTAGATCATTCCTCATGTTTTCCATGTTGTATTTCATTTTTTCATCGATCTTAGCTTCCTTGTCATCCATCTTAAATTCCATGCCATCTATCTTAGATTCCATGCATTTCTGCAAACCATCCATCTTTGCTTCCACGCCTTTCTTCAAAACATCCATTTCATTTTTTGTTGCTCTTTGTGAGAGAAAAATTTGGTGCACTTGCTCTTGTCATTTTGATAGATCATGTTGAAATTCTTCATCTTCATGAGTCATAGTAGAGCTTTCTGAAGGCTTAATGGGTGTTGAATTATTTTTATGGGGCATTTTTTTAACCCAATACTGATATATATTCTACAATATGCCCTTGGAATCAATTCAAATTGATTCTTCAAAGAAGACTTATGCAATTCGTAAAAACAAAAAAAAATACACACCTTTTTCTTTCTTTTGAGGAGCTCGATATTTAAATTGGATTATCTTTATGATTGCGGCTCTTCAATATCTGAAATTGGGTATTGATGTAGCCTTCTGAATTATCTTTCGAAAGCCATAGGTCTGAGTTTATTTGGATTCTCCAAGGAAAAGTTATGTCCAATCTCCCACAATGACCTAATTATGGACTGGTTCAGTAGAGAGAACTTGTATGACTTGCCACGTGTCACTATTTCGTATTTTAGCTCTACAATTAATAGAAAAGAAACAGAAATTTTTGTACTTGCGCCAATTTTTATGGAACTCCAATCCGATGCTCAGAGAGAGAGTTATGAATATTTTCCCACGATCACCAATTTGAGATGAAATTCAGGAGCCTTAAAAAGTACTACCTTCCACAGATAATATCTCCGAAAATATTATGAACCAAACTCTGAAATTGTTTGATGAGTTTCCTCAAGATTTCAGCTTCATGTCCTGAAAATTTCAGATTCTGAACCTTTGTATAAAAAACGTTATAGTGCAAATTCCACAATGACCTGGTTATATTAAATTGAGGAGCATCCAAAATGACTAACTTCCACAGATCATATCTCCGAAAATATTATGAACCAAGCTCTAAATTTTTTTGATGATGTTCCTCAGGAATTCTGCTTCTCACCCTAAAAATTTCAGCTTCTGAAACTTCGTCGAAAAATAGTTATGGTGAAAATTCCACGATGATCTGTTTGGAGCAGCGAAACCCTAGAATCCAAAGTTCTAATACCAAATGTTGTGAAACCAGCTCCAAAAATAGAAGAAAAGAGATATCAATGCCTTAGAAATAAGCCACTTCGAGGGGGAAACCTCTAATACATTACATTAATGAACAATTCTTGGATGATACAAATTACAAAACCTCCTTTCTATATATAGGAGTCCATGGGGCCATAATGTAATCCTAGTGGGGCGACAATGTAATCCTATCTGACCTAAAAATAATAATTTAGGGGCACAATAATAACAATATGGGGGTTATAGGGGTACAATAATAACAATCAGTGGGTTACACTAACAACAATAAGGGACTATACTAGTAATATAGGGACCTAACATGTTACTTACTCTAAGAAACTGCGGTCTGTACATTTGATGAGGATAAAACCTTCTCTTCTACTTCTTCAAGTGCACCATCAGCCCACTGTTCCTGGTTCATGAACTTTTCTATCTCTGGTCTTGGAGTATGATTGTAGGGAGTTTTTTTTTAGTTCAAATCTTAAAGCTGAAAATTTACGAAAATGGTCATAAGACCAAGTAAAACTTGGTTGAAATTTCAAGTTCTTCAACAATGTATCTGCCTCAACACCAGCTGATCTAGTATTGTAGCTGAATGCACCAATATTTGATTTGATTTTGAATTGAGATTTTCTCTTACCTCACACAAAGTGCAGGTCATCCATGTTGATCATCTGCCTAATATATTCTAGAGAAAATATTCTCATAGGAACATAATTAGGAAGCTTATATGGTGCAATTTCACAACCATATATCCTTATTTTGGTATAGTTCTGGTATAAATACCAGTCACCAGTCTTGACCTGATCACATAAATATAAAATATTTTTGAATTCTTCACCAATCCAAGGTTTTGTATGGTTGCTGAGGAGTTGTTCCATTAGGTGTATGAATTCATCTATGAAGTATGAGAAAACGATTTTTTTTAAGACAATTCTAACTATGTTAGTCCAATGGATCACTGATTAATTCACTTGTTGCTCATCATGTATGCTGAGTGTAACGGGTAGTAAATATCGTTGTTGAAAAATAAACATATGAAAAAGTACATAGTTGTATTGAACACTCCCTGTGTAGTCAAATTCATAAATTTTTCATGTAATTATCAGCCAAAACTTGACTGTAATTGTACAAGAAAGATAGTTTCTATTCTTTGTTAAAAATGGAAAAGAATCCAAGGATTTATTTATTAATATTTTTGTCATGTGGCTTTCCAAACAGGTAAGAAAGTAAGGAAATATAATGTCTGGAGGCTTCAGGGAATATTGAAGATGGGTAAGGTGGATTTCTTTTTGGCAATTCAACATCTTCTGGCAAAAAGTTCTCAAAGATGTAGGCTCTTTGGGGAAATTTTAAATTATGGTAGTGATCCATAAGTGTTGTTGCTAAAAAATGGCTCATAGAGTCCAATTGGGGAATTAGGAGCATCTTGTTAATAGTTTCAGCAGAAATGGTGATCATAATGTCTCCATTTTGAGCCGCAACTTGTAATACTCCCAAATTTTGTAGCTAATGGTAATATAACATTTTATTTTCAGTTTGCCTAACTCATGAATAAAAGTGTAAAGGAGGAACTCTAAAACTCCAAAACAGAAAAATAAATCAATGCCCAATGTGAACAGAGTCAAATAAGGGCTTACTTAATAAAATCCACTTGTATGTGAAACAGGTTCAAGCTGTTTGAATGGGTCGACAGGATCAAATCATAATGCAGTCCAGATACAATGAACCTCCTAGATAATCAATGCATTTCTATGAGAAGGTCCTCCATGTGAAAGGGGACAAATGAATGAAGTGGTTTAGGGTTTTGCAAATGCTAATAATATATAAGGAAGGGAAAGAATCAAGGAAAAGGTTGTTGAGGAGATTATTATTCTTCAGAATCAATCTCTAGGCTGTTTAGCAAGAGAATAGAGAGGGTTCCCTATTTAGGAATCCTCCCTCCTTCGTTGAGGGCCTCTTGGAGGAGATTTTGTTCCATTGGTCCACTATCTGGCATAGGCCAAGATCTACCTCCAAATGCAAGAGAGATCTAGGAAGGATTTGTTTGCTTTTGTAAGCTACAGCAAGTGGAAGTGTAGATCTGCAGAGATCTAGCTTGTTTTGGGAGTCCCTTCTCATGGAGTGTGTATTTTAACCTCCTGGAAGAGTGCATCTCCTATTTGGGCTTCATTTTTTCATCTTGGCATTAGGCCAAAGTGTTCTCAAGTTCATCTACGTAGTTCCTTGAGGAAATTTCATCCTTTTTGTACTTAGTGTTGCAGTGTGGGTTTTGTATCGGTTTGGAGGATAGATCTCTGGTGAAAGGGATCCTTCCCTTCACTGTGGTGATCCATAGATTGGCAACCCAATTTATGTTCCATTTCAGATCTGATTAGCTGGGCATCATATTCTTCAAAAATTTCTGAATTTTACTGCAGATCTGTGACTTAGATCTCAGATCTACTGATAGCTGCTCATATTTTGCAGAGATCCCCAAGGGAAATGTAATAAAGAACTCATTTGATATACAAATCTGTAATAGATATATAATTTTGTACTGGAATCTGTTCTAGATTGAAAAATTAATGAAACACTTCTTCATCCATTAACTATTACGTTGTCCATTTCACCATGTACTTTCTTGTGTTGTAACCACCTCAATCTTGAGGGTTTATCCTTGTAAATTCTTTGCCTTTATCATGTAGAATGTATGAGCTATGTCACTGATCTTATTTATCAATGTTCAAACCATATTGTAGCTAAAACCTTTATTAAATTATGCTCTTGTGCTTCAGTAAATTTCTGCATACTCCAGGTCATGGGAAATCAGGGTTTTCTAGCCTAGTTAGGAAGGGAGGAACTCTTTAACATAGAAAAACACATTTTTTATGCTGAAATCTGACATGGGAGTCTTTCATAACCCTAGATCTCAGATCCAACCACTTTCCCATCTTATATTTATACAAATATATGAATACATTCGTTTTAGGGCCTAAATCATCACTTTCCCCACCTTTTGGTTTATAAAATGTTGTATAAAGTTGATGCTGTATATATTATTGAAGGATAAATGATTTTACATCAATTATCAATCATAGGGTTGCTTCTCCAACTCTGGGATGCCTCTAGGTATTCTCATTGTTGTAGATATTCCCATTTTGGGATATTACAGTGGTATCAAAGCATGATCTCTGACACATCCTGTGAGATCAAACTATCAGAGGAGTAAAGAGGAGAAGAAGAGATTAGAATGATGGAGAGGATGATATTAATCTCATCAGTGTTCATATCTAAGGAAGCCCTCTCCCAAGAGGTAAATCTGAAGAGAGAAAGATGGTGCACCGAGACTCCTCGAGGGTTTCGAGAAGAAGCAAGTTGTATTGAGATATGCATGAGGATTCAAGAAGAATAAGGAAGCCCTAGAACTTCCTATCAGCAAAGCAAAGGACCGAAGAATCCTAGATCTTCTCATAGATCCACTATGGCTACTTTCTTTGAAGAAGGCGAGAGGTGTAGCAATGAAGAAGAAATATGCAAAGAAACTCCTAAAGGGTTTCAAGATGAATTACTATACACTTCCTATCATCACAAAGCAGGGAGAATGACTAAAGAAGAGATCTCTTTGCTTCTTTTCCAAACATTGAAGGGTATTGAAGAAAATATCAAAGAGTTTGAGGAGAAGAGGAAAAAGATGAGCCACAAAGAGACATCTCCCAAGGAAGCCAAGCATGATGTCAATCTTGTAACTTTGGGCAAAAGATCTCCATTTTCACCACCTACTGCTAAAGTACTTACATCTAGAGGAGATGCACTTGCATTTTTGTAAGGTAGCCTTGAGCTCTTAAGATATGGAGTCCCATGCATGAATCGAGAAATGCATGAGGAAGAGGAAGATACCAGCACTGGTATACTTGAACGAAGGAAGCCATCGTTCTTGCCAGCAGTTGGAGAAATCATTGATCTGGGTGGAGGAACTCTTGTGTTCTGTCAAGAGGTTCCCACATATCAGTTGATCCAAGGTATGCATAAAATTTAAACACATATTGATTCAAGACCAATGCATAGCCAAGGATTAGATCAAACTGTTGATTTGAAGCAAAGACATATCACATCGTATAGGATGCTTGATCTAATAAAGGAGGATACTAGAAACTATCCCTGTGCATCGTTGTTAAGCTGCATTAAATCTCTCGAGTTGATCTGTAGAGTTTCAAAAAAGGGGATTAGTACAATCCTATGTTTAATGGCTGATTGTGAGATCATTGATGTAACTTGCTTTGAGACAGTGCATGCATCACCCTGCAGACCTACAGTGCTGTCACTTAGTGACTGTGACAGAGAGGCTTCGGCTCTCTTGAAGCATTATAGATTCAACTTCAACCTTGAAGCAGTGGATAAGAAGAAGAGGAAAAGTAGACATCTTGAGATGAGAAGAATTTTCTCCCCTCTAGATGACACTCTCTCAATGAGCATGCTACATCTCAAAGAGAGGCTTCTACTTGCAACAAATCCAAAACCTCACTGGTTTTGGAAGGTCATGAAGAAAGAAGAGGTCTGTTTAAGAGGTATTATAAAAGGTGTACTTCAACATCTCATGGAGTACAATACTCTTCATCAGTTTGAAGAAGATAGCATTCTACAAAGTGAGGATGCCATGATTATGCAGCACATCACTCAACTTCCATATTTGAGTGAGTGGATGAGGATGGTGAGCAAGAGGTCACATAATCACTTGCAGACATATATGGACCAGCAAGATTGGTTACACTGGTTTCCCTTGGGAGATTCCTATCACTCTACAAAGGCACCTACTTCTCTGATCTATGCTTTAAAGAATAGTTATGAAATGAATAAGGAGACATGGAAATGCTGGTTGCTTTGGAGTAAGCATGATCACTACCCAAAGATTCTCATTTCCTCCTCTCATGCTTTATGCATCACTAATAGGGTGTATGAAAAGGAGGCATGGTTGATGTGGTTGTTAAGAAGAGAATTTGGACATCACATATTAAATCTCATGTCTATGTATTCATCCATGTTTGAAGTATGTCTCATATGTCTACCTGTATTTCTGTTTGAGGAATATTTCATGCATGTACTTTGGTTTGGGATAAGGGATAACTCCCACATGATGGGGTATGAGGGAGCTTTCTTGTACTATGTTGATGAGACATTTCACATGTCCATCATTGTGTTGTTGCTCCATGATCCACATGTTGATAAGGAAAGAAGGCTGCAAAAGTCCTTATTGCTATGGCTGCTCTTGGGTGAGTATGGTTACTACCCAATAGCTCATCATTTTTTTAATAATGCCTTGGATTTCAATGATATGTTGCGCAAGAGAAGGCATGCACAATTTTGATTCACTTGAGAGAGTATGGCCACCGCATGACATCTCCTATGCCTATGTGTTCTGTGTTGTATACAATTTGGCATAATGATATCATGATGTTGATGGACAATGATACTTTGTATTGGGCTGATATGACATATCATATGTCCATTAGTATGGTTCGTTTTCATGGTGCACATGAGGAGGAAAGAAGGTAGCAAGACCTTGTGTTGCTTTGGTTTCTTTTAAATGAGTATGGTGACCACCCCATAGCTCATCATTTTCTGATTCATGCCTTATGTATAAAAGATAAATTGCAGCAAAGAAAGGCATGTACATCATCTTTTGGGAATCTTGGCTTTTCCATCTTACATGGAGAAGATGGAGGATGGCAAAAAGGGCCTTGATCTGGTGGTTATTATTAGGGGAATATGGTTTGACAACTTTGTCCACCCATGTTGATCCTTCCCTTCTTATTTTGCATAACACTGGAATGATGGAGTTTGGATTGAACAAGACCAACAGGGCTAAGAATGAAAGCATAAAAATGCTTAATCAAGTTCATAAAACATGGATGGAGGAATGTTTTGCATGATGAAGCTTTTCCTTTATGGAAGGAGCTACTTTATTTTATGTCTCTAATGTGTTTATGATGGGGTTGGACATCATGTAATTTTCATTTTGTACTTCATGATAGGAAGAGGACATATAACCTTACAGTTGGAAGTCATCTCATGCATTTGTGGAAGACAACTATGGAACCAAACATACATAACCTATTCCAGAAAATGGAGGAAGCCTTCGTTATGTGGATGCCATTTGGAGGGGAGTAGATGGTTTGCATTTACAATAAGAGTTACTTGAGGGAAAGCAACATTTTTTAAGGGGAGACTATAATATTCCCAAATTTTGCAGCTAATAGGAATATAAAATTTTATTTTTAGTTTTTCTAACTCATGAATAAAAGTGTAGAGGAATTCTAAAACTCCAAAACAACAAAATAAATCAATGCCCAATGTGAACAGAGTAAAATCAGGGCTTACTTAATAAAATCCACTTGTATGTGAAACTAGTTCAAGCTATTTGAATGGGTTAACAGGAAAAAATCATAACACAGTCTAGATACAATGAACCTTCTATACGATCAAAGCAGTTCTATGAGGAGGTCCTCCATGTGAAAGGGGACAAATGAATGAAGATGGTTTAGGTTTTTTCAAACCATAATCTTATATAAGGAAGGGAAAGACTCAAGGAAGAGGTTTTTGAGGAGATTATTATTCTTGAGAATCATTCTCTGGGATGTTTAGCAAGAGAATAGAGAGGGTTCCCTATTTAGGAATCCTCCCTCCTCCCTTGAGCATCTCTTGGAGGATATTGTGCTGCATTGGTACACTATTTGGCATAGGCCAAGCTCTACCTCCAGCTGCAAAGCAAGTCCAGCAAGGATTTTTTTGCTTTTGTAGGCTGCAGCAAGTGGAAGTCTAGATCTGTGGAGATCTAGTTTTTTTTTGGGATTCTCTTCTCATGGAGTGTGTCTTTTAACCTCCTGGAAGAGTGCCTCTCCTATTTGGGCTTCATTTCTCCATCTTGGCATCAGGACAAAGTGTTCTCCACTTCATCTGTGTAGTTCCTTGAGGAAAATGTGTCCTTTTTGCAGTCAGTTTTGCAGTGTGGGTTTTGCATCAGTTTGGAGGATAGATATTTGGTGAAAGGGATCCTTCCCTTCACCATGGTGATCCATAGATTGGCCAACCAATCTATGTTCCATTTCAGATCTGATCTGCTGGGCATCATATTTATCTATAATAGATCTATAATTTTGTACTCAGGTCTGTTCTAGATATAAAAAGTAATGAAACACTACTTCAACCATTAAATATTACGCTATCCATTTCATCTTGTACTTTCTTGTGTTGTAACCACCTTAATCTTGAGGGTTTATCCTTGTACATTCTCTTTATTTCTCATGTAAAATGTCTATTCTATGTCACTAATATAATTTATCAATGTTCAGACCCTATTGCAGCTAAAAAATTCAGTAAATTATGCTCTTGTGCTTCATTAAATTTCCGCATACTCTAGGTCATGGGAAATCAGGGTTTTCTAGCCTAGTTAGGAAGGGAGGAACTGTTTAACATAGAAAAACACATTTATTTTGCTAAAATTTGACATGGGAGTCCCTCATAACCCTAGCTATCAGATCCAACTAATTTACCATCTTATTTCTACGCATATATATGAATACATTCGTTTTAGGGCCTAAATCATCATTTTCCCCCACCTTTTGGTTTATAAAATACTATATAAATTTTATTATGCATATATTATTGAAGGTTCAGCGATTTACATCATTTATTAGTCATAGGGTCTCTTCTCCAACTCTAGAATACCTTCAGGAATTCTCATTGTTGTAGATATTCCTATTTTGGGATATTACACAACTACCCTTTTAACATGGTCATATCTCGTTTTGCACTAGATAACTAGGTTAGGGAAATCATAAGTTTTGTGAAAAATAAAGAAAGGGTAAGAGTGATTCCCAGAATTTGATGCGATCCTACTTGTCGAGGTATTTATGTTTAAGCCACAGTTGTAGTTAATGGAAATCAAACTTACATTTTGTGTCAAATTTTTTTAGAAAGGAGTCTGGGAGAGGGACATGGTAGAGGTTGATCAAGGTGGAAGTAGCAAGGTTTTCTTTTGCTTCTGGATTTTTAGACTTTGCCTTTGGATCCATGATGATAGATAGAAGGGAAATGAATTGGATGATAGGATGACTGGTGAAAATCAATTGAATCGGGTGTGAAGGCAGTCTGACTCGCTGGGTGACTATGCTCAATGTATCTATTAACCTGCAACAAAAAATAATTTTTCAGTGGAAAAAGTGATAAACAGGTGAGGTTCATTTTATTTATAGCATGAAAGGTTTATGATAACGGTTTGATATGTTACCATAGTAGTTTTAATGGTATGGGAGCAGAGCTATAGTGGACGAATAGGGTGAACAGATAGGAACAACTAGGAAACAAGCCATTGAGATGGCAGTGTTTGGTTGGATGAGGGCTAATGGGAAAAGCGCAGGGTTAATAACTGTTGGTAGAAGGAAAAACACAAGATAATTTCAGAGGGGGTAGAAGATGGTTTATGGTATTGAGAAAATAGGGGGGGTGCAAAGTCACGAGAGTGCGCCACGTAAGGGTGGCCCACCAACTAGTAAAACAAATTTTCACACCCCCACCCCTGTGTTAACATGAAATGGACAAGGGGGATGCAAAGTCTCTCTTCATCGTTGATCTGGGTGGGGAGAAGATCTATCGTTGAAAACTGAACGCCCTTTATTCAAAGTCGACAGGATGTTTTTTTTGTTTAGCAACCTTGGCTTAAGACATATGCGCCATATTTATAATAAGGTTCTTATACTTAATATTTCAAAAAATGATTAATGCTTTTTAAGGAAAATTAATCACAAATAAGTGAAAATTAACATTTTAATGGCACATTTAAATAAGAAACCTTTCAAATTATATCTTTGAAACTGAAGCATCTATTTTTTATTTACTTTCCTGACATTTTTTGATGCCTTCATAATTTAGGGTGGTCTACCTTTAACATTTTATTGATATGAATATATAAAATGAGTCATAGTCCCAACATTTTATTTTTTTATTTTATTTCTCATTCATATCCTAACTTAGAATTTTTATTTTATTTTTTTCTAATATGCTAACTTATCAAAACCAAATAATGTTACAACATCAACTCCAATTGCAGACTGCTTCCTCCTGTGGGATGTAGAGAACAAGAAGATCCAAGTGTGTTATCCTTGGGATAATGGAGTCTTTGCTATGAAAAATAAAACAGACTTGAAAATTTCAAACAAAATTGGTAATGTACAATGATGGTTTTGAATCTTCTTCAGAGTCTTAAATACTGGATGTAATGTTTTAGAAATTTTCCATTGAGAGACAATGTAGAAAATTTTCCTTCCAAGTTTTTTGGAATGAAGGTGTTGCTGCCTTTTACTTCAACAATGCTGAAAGTTCCAAACCAAAGATTATCAAATTTATCATGTTTACCTTTGTCCTCCCTCCTGGCATCCCATATCAATACTAGATCTCCTTCCCTAAAGTCTCTTTCCCTAGCCTTTCTGTCAAAAATATTTTTCATCTTATTCTTATATTTCCTTAGTTTATATTGAATCTCATCTTTGCTTTAATTCAATTCAATAATTGGACTTATCCTTCTAGATAAATCATTAGGTTCTTCAGTAGCCGCTTGTAAAAAATTAAGAACAGGAAAAGCCAAATTGGTAGGAAAAATGGCCTCTTTACCATATACCAGCTTGAATGGGGATTTACCTATTGATCTCTTAGGAGATATTTTGTTAGCCCAAAATACATAGATAAGGTGACTGTCCCAATTCTTCTTATGATATTCTATATTCTTTTTAATTACCTTGACCATGATTTTGTTTGAAGATTCTACACAACCATTTCCTTGAGGATAGTAAGTGGTTGAATGATGTAGTAGAATCTGAATTTTTGACATAACTCTATCATTTTTACACTAATGAATGTTGTGGCATTTTCAGTCACTATCTATTGAGCACAACCAAATCTAGAAATAATGTTTTCTTCAATGAATTTAATCACTACTATATCTTTAGCATTTCTGAATGGAATGGCTTCCATCCATTTAGTGAAGTAGTTTGTGGTAGTTAAAATCCATCTATGTTGATTACTTGAGGTTGGGTTAATTTCTCCTATAAAATCTAGTCCCCTTTGTAGGAATGGTGCTGAAATAACCACTATAACTAGTGGAAGAGCTTCTAGTTTATTCTTACTAGCAAACATTTGAAATGGAATGCAGATTCTAACCTTTTCTCCTACTTGTGAAAACAAAGTAGGCAAATAGAATCCTGCCATTAGTATTTTTTATGCTGTGGCTCTCCAAGTATAGTGTCCTCCACTCATCCCTACATGAAACTGCTCAATGATTCATCCTATTTTAGTTTATGTTAAAAAAAGTAATAGATTTTTGAGATGATCTTTCCAGTACAAGTTTGCATTGATGATACAATACTTAACAGATTTCAAATTAAGTGTCTTGCACTCATTTCTCGAAAATTGACTAGGAAACTCAAAATTAATGAGAAAATGTACAATATTTGCATACCAATCTCATAGTAAAAATAGTCATCAATGTTAACAGGGACTATTTGATTTGAAAGTTAAGGTTCTTGTGTGTTATTTTCTCCAGAATCCTGGGCAGGTTCTTGTGGATTCTCCCCTTCTGCATTCAAGGATGGTTCTTGTGTACTCTTCCCATGAGAATTGGAAGAAGGTTCTTGTGTATTCTTCTCTGAAATCTCAAAAAAAGAACTTATTCTTAGGACTTTGCAATTAGATTTAGCTAACAATTTAGCTAAACCTTGACCCTTTACTAGCTTAGTGGTTTTGAGACTGAGGTCAAACTCAAGGATTTGGGTGATCCACCTTCCTCTTCATCCATCAGTGCTTGGTTGTGTAAGAACATTTTTTACAACACTGTTACAAGCATAAGCATTAATGGTTGAGTGAAGGACATACATTCTGAAATATTTTAAGGCTTGACCAAGAGATTAGGCTTGTTTTTCAATAATATCATAATTGATTTCAGCATCTTGCATGACCTTACTGAAACATTTTATGGGATGATCATCACCATATTTATTTTTCTATAAAAGGAAAACAACTAGAGTTGTTTTACAGGGAAAGGAAATATGATAGAAGGTTCAAAGTGTTGGAAATGTTGTCATTTATGGAAAAGGAGATGACAAAGGAGGAGCACCTAAAACATCAGTCAAGGGGCATAAAGGCATCAAAGACATCAGAGGAAACAGAGAGAAAGAGAGATATCAAAAGAAAGGCAAAGGAGACAGACAAAGAGCATAGAGCTGAAGAGTTGGAGTGACCTACAAAGACTGTATAGAACTGCATAGGGTCAGAAGGCCGAAGAGGAGGAGTAGTAGGAGGCCATTTGAATTGAAGATCTGGCCATAATAGGAAATTTGTAAGTAATTGAGTGCGTAAGAGATTGAGGGTGAGTCGAATCTCTGTGAAAGAGGGGTCGGATATGGTCCTGATATAATTGGTTGCAATTAAAGTGTTGGTTTATGTTTCCGAATGCAAGTGAATCCATGTCCCTCTATATAAATTAAGTACGCATTATTTTGTGTGAAAGAGTCCTGATGGTATCAGATACCTTCTCTGATACTGATGAGGCCATGTAGATTTTGCTGTATTTGCTCATAATAATCGACACTGGTCGTAGTGTTACAGTTACAACTCAGATGGAGGATGCAATGAATTAAACCCTCTGATATTTATGTTATAATGGAACTTTTCTTGTTTGATTTGGCTTGATATCATGGAGTCCAAAGCCACAACCTCATAGCAGTAGAGATGGGTTTAAAAGAGAACACACTATGAAGAATTCTGTATTGAGTCGGGATTGTAAATGAAGGAGGCGAAATTATACATAACAAAGGATGGGTAGAACCTTGAACAAGGGAAGAAGTGGAACCATGAGGAGAAGTGAATAGTGAATCTATTTGGAGGCGAAAAGTGGTTTTCGCGCAAGTCATAAGGTTGTAAGCTGTTTTTGCAAAAATAACGCGATATACGTCAGAGCAGGACACGTGTATTTGGGAGGTATTTGAAAACCGCGAATTTCACGTCATTTTGAAGCATTAAAACTCAAACCAATAAAAAATGTGAAATTGCATTCTATCTGTTGGATCATTGATTTGAACGCAACACTCCAGCTACCATCGGATGCGTGAGGATTGTTAATATGTGGGCCCGAATGTTGTGTGTTGGAATTGGCCTTATATTTAGGTTTGGGTTACATGTATATGGAAAAAATATTATTATAAGTGTTTCATGCTACAATATGCTAGTGGTCGATTCATACACCAAATTCAAACCTCGTTTGAGATGAGTTGTAACCTGTGGGGCCCATATCAATCCCTTAAGGAGTTGGGTTCTGTGTAATAAGTTTAATATTCTAAGTGCTCGAGCAATAAATTCAAAGGTTGAGTTATACTGCAAGATGTAATGTATGTTGATATATTATAGTTGGTGCACGATGTATAAAGGTAGGGTATAATGCATCGTGGGCCCGACAATTGGGTTTAAAATCAAGGTTTATAAAGCGTAAATTGGTGTTGGTTTTCAAACCATGGGGAAACACATACATTATAATAAATCGAATGGACAGAAGAGTTTATTAACCTTGTGGGACCCTCACGAATCGCATCAGAGAAAATTATGGCAGCAGAACATGTTAATAAAAGTTTTGATTGTGATTGTGGACCCGATATGTTATAAATGGTGACTCATATTTGATTGAGTTCTGGCTTAAAGTGCATCAGAGTGATTAATCGCATCAGAGGAGAATAGAACGTCAGAGAATTCTATTGAAAGCTGCGATTGCGATTATCGCATCGGGTCTTTCGCAAAGGCATTAATCACATCATAACATTTGCAAATGCATCAATCACATCAGATTAAAAGTAGAACATCGGAACAAGCACAAAGGAACCAATTGCAATCAGAAGTATTTAGTTGTGATTAATCACATCGAAAAATAGAAAGGAAAGGTTTATAAAGTTGTGGGGCCCAAACCTTTCAAAGGTTATCATTGGGGTTCGAATATGATAGAATATTATATGTGTGGTAATATTTTAGGTTAAACCATAGGATAACAATGAAACCTCCGTTTGAAAATTTTATGATGACTTAGAGTTGGGGTTGATAAAAGGGTATATTATATGAAATGAAGGGTTTATGACCTTTGAGGAAATAGTGAGGTATTAAAGTTTCACACTCATTTAAATTACCAGCTCAGAAAATAAGATGGAGGTGTACTCTCGTATGAATTAAGAGAGGTATATATACTATTGGAGTTAAAATCTGGGGATGCATTCTTCTATACACCGAATTGAAATAGCAGAAAGGGGACTATGGGTTTTACCGGCCATCATATAGTTTTCATAAAGGAAACGCCGCTTATGAAGATTGAAAAGTTAAAAGTTTTGCAATGGTCCAATTGTACTATTCAAATGATAATTCGATATATTATATGTAGTTGTGGGATGCGCTTTAATTCTGGGAACATATATTTATCAATATGCTAAAGACCATTGTGTAATGGATAATTCCAACGGCTTTATAACCATGTTTTAATTCATCACACAAACAGATTCAAAGAGTGAAAAATTGTGGGTCCTGACATATATGATTTCATAATCAAAATATAAAAGGTGGAGAACGTTGGAGGTGCGTTATGGATTTTATAATAAGGTTTAATCCCGTTGAGGCAAAGAAAAAAGTTCCCACATGTACAGTTTGTTAGAAATGGTTCAAAACCGTAAGATAAACTTGGGAAGAAAAGACCTCGAGATATGTTTATCGAAATTTCCAGATCAATAGTTATATATATATATATATATATATATATATATATATATATATATTGTAACGCAGTTATATATATATACAACAGACACACAATCACAGTGAATAGGAATATGCACAAGAATGAATTTGATAGGTGTACAAGCATAAAAAATTGGAGAATATGCAGAAGACAGTGAACAGAGTATGCAGAATAGTTATATGACAGCTGCAGAAAAATAATTGCAGTGAATAACAGAGGAAGGCAGAACAGTTACCTGACAGCAGCAAAAAAGACAAAACTAGCAAGCCAAGTGCTGGAGAGAGGACTGAGTGAAATTGATATATGTAACTGAAAAATTGAATGTATATGTTTTAATTGATTTTATATTGTTTGTGATGCATTGGAAAGTCTTCGGACGAAAAAAAAAATCCCACTATAATATTGAAATTAATGCATATTGTTATCTTTTTCTGAATGAGCAGGTAAAAGAAATGAGAAGGCAGAAGGCAAAGAGGCATGGCTGTCCATTTCAAATTCCCTGAGGAATGCTAATAGTCATAAGGGAATCACTATAAATAATATCACATTTATATGCATAGAGAGGTTAGAGAGTGAGGTTATAGTATGCAGAGTATGAAGAATTGAGGTAGAGAAGATAAGAAGAAGGAGGAGCAGAAAGAGATGTTATAAGAAAGATTTGAAGACTGGAGGACAGCACAAAAGAAGGTACAGAACAGAGCTGATATCCAAGGTAAATCAGCAAATTTTTTCTTTTGATAGAATAAAGAATTTGGAGCTTCCCTATCAAGTTGTATCTTGATAGATTTCAGTTGTAGCTGACTGAGGTTGGAGCATCCTGTAGGTTGGTGCTTGTAGAAAATTGATGGGAGTTGGAGCTTCCTTGCAGGTTGTAGCTTGCAGAATTGAGGTTGGAGCCTCCTGTGGGTTGGTGCCTATAGAAAATCAGTAGTGAGAGGGAGTTAGAGCTTGCCTTTACATCACAACAATAATAATATGTGGTTTTATCCCTTTATGGGTTCCCACTTATATCTGGTGTCTATGTGCACGATGTCTATGTGTTGATATGGTATATATGTTTTGCTAATACTTCTTGCTCACATATTAAGACTGCCAAAACATTATCTTATCTTCTTATTAATTGCTGCTCACAAATAAAGATTTCTCACACATTATGTTGATCTTGAAATGAATGTGTTAATAAAGTTTAATGAAAAGTTTTAAAAGTCCATGAATGTGTTAAACTAATTCACCCCCCCACCCCCTCTCAGTTTAACTAAGGGTTCAAAAATTGGTATCAGATTCGGTTCCTTTCGTGTAAGCTTAAAGGCTTGAAGGAGATCTGGTTGAGTCATGGACTATAAAAATGTACCTGTGTTAAATACAACAAACTTTCCTGAATGGAGAGATAAAGTTAAAATAGGATTATTGGCTTATGAACTTGAGGTATGGAAGCTTGTGTGTGATGGTTACTACACAGACTCCCCCACAGTGAAAGAACAACAGAGGAATGCCAAGACAAAATGTGTGATATATAACAGTCTTCATAACAAGGACCTTGAGTTAATAATGGATTTAACCTCTGCAAAATAAATCTGGGATAGATTGCATTTCATGCATGGAGTAGACACAGAGGATTGCATTTTCAAGATGGAGAAGTGAATTAAGAAGAAGAAAAATTAATTTCAAAAAGAAAATGTTCAATCAAATGAGGTACATGTTAGTGTGAATGGTAGTAAGAACCATGAAGAAATTGCAGTTGAGGAAAAATAAAAACTTGACACAGCCTTGACTGAAATAGAAAGACTGAAGAATGAAAACAAAGACTTGAAGACATTGGTGAAAATTTGTGATGAGAAAGGGTATGAAGATAAGAAAGAAATTTTTGGCCTGAAGACTCAACTTGAAGAAGCAAAGAGAGTAGAAGACACTCTGCTACAACAAATGAGAGAGAAATTTTTGGAAGGTGAAATATTGGAAGAAGTAGTGAGCCTAAGAAAGAAATTAGAAAAATCCCAAAGAGAATTATTAATGGATACACCTCAAATGAAAAGCTCTGGACAGTTGGACCAAATTATAAATGCTCAAAGGTCACCTCCCATAAAGGCTGGTATAGGATATGAAGGAGAAACCAGTAAGTCCAAGATAGAGGATAATAGGAAAATCATTTTTTGTAGAAGCTGTAAAGGACAGTGAACCAGCTCAGCAAATTCCTACAGAAGAAGAAGCCATGAAGAACATGAGTTGCAGAGAAACAGATAGAATCAAGCAGAAACATGAAAAGACAGAGAATGAGGATGAAACAGTCAGCTGAAAAAGGCTCATACACTTATGCGGATGAATTGAATAAATTTGGAAGATGTAAAAGAAGGTTCTTTCCTCCTATGAGAAGTATCACTTGTTTTTCCTGCCACAAACTAGGACATGGTGCAGCACATTGTAAGACAAAGAGAATCAATGTTAACTAGCAAAAGATGCAGCAAATGAGAAGAACACCTTAAGCAAGCAAAGGGAAAAGAGAAACTTTCACTAGGTACACAAATCATTTCCATGGCTATTGTTATGCATGCAATAATTTTGGACATAAACTTGTTGATTGTAAATTATGTTCAAAGAGAGGGAAAAAAAAATATACATCAGCTCAAACATACCTTTGTAAAATAAGATGTTATGTATGCCTCAAGCTTGGTCACAAAGCTAAAGACTGTAAACTGCCATATGAATTAATGAACTATATATAGATGATGAGTCAAAGTGAATCAAACAAAACTATGAATCTAAAATAAGTGCAGACATTATGATGAACCCCAATAAAGTATGGAAGGAAAAGAGAAAGGGGGAGCCTATTATCTCAATAACATAATGAAAACATCATAGTATCAGGGGGAGCTGTTCTAGGAAACAAAGCTAATATCCAACCAGTGATAAATATGAAGCAACATCTTAGGGGGAGAGTAGTTCATAACTAATCCCCACAAAAAATTCTAAGAATAACTTCATGAAATGAGAACAAATATGAGAATAGGAAGGGAAAAGAAAATCCCCTAACAGATATCTAGTGAGGAAGAAGATGATCTGAAGCATTCAATAACTGACAAAGTGATTGAAAAAGAGAATGCAACAATCAACCATGGTAGTAGAAAGAACTTTAGCCATGAACATGGAAGCAAAGAAGACATCAAAACATTAAGTGATGATCACACTGTGCATCACTCTATTAGAATGAACAATGAATCACATTAAGAAGATTGAGTAAGAAAAGTTCCTTTCATCATAAAATTACATCACTCATCCATGAAAATTCCCCTTGAAGGAGTATAGTTAAGTGAGTGATAAATCTCTAAGTGATCTACCCATGAAGATTTCTAATAAAAGAATTGAAGTTGTCTTCCTAAAGATTATTATGTTAGAACAGTTGAATTGTATGTAAAGCAACAATGATTCTGGAGTAGTCCTAGAAAGGAAAATGCAGTGACATTCCTTTAAACCAAAATGACAGACCAAGAAAGAGGTTAATAATGACAAGATCATATTCAACATATTGATGATTGTTGGTGTGAACAATAGAAAGCTCAATACTAGAATCCATGAAGGATGCCTTAACTATGGGTTTATGTGTAAACTGAAGTGAAATATCTTCATGGTTTATCAAAGAAGTATAAATTGGTATTTGATACAAGTAGCATGCCTATCAAAAGTATATCAAATATAGCAGTGGAATGGTATAGGTCCTTAGAATCATAATATTAAGGCAAAATAACATCAAGGAAGTATACCCAGTGTTTTTTGCATTATTCAAGCATGAAAAAAAATCAACAACAAAGCTAAAGGATCAGTATTTTGTTTATAATTGAAGCAATTATTTTGAGCATTGAAGCAATATCTCTTTCTATAGATTTGCATGCCTTTCTGAAGTCAGTATATATATATATATATATATATATCAGGCCTTTCTCTTGAAATCAGTCATAACACCATGTGAAGTTTGTTTGCTGAGAGTTCAATCAAAGAACTTGAATATGTTTTCATTGTAAGTCATCATGACAGAAGAGTTGTATTAATCTAACAGTTGAAGCACAAAAGTATGTTATTGATTCATCTCAAGCATACTTTAGTAGAAAAGCTTAGCTCATATTTCACCATTAAAGAGAGATTGATCATTGACATACATAATCCCTTATGACATAAAGGAAATTGCATGATTGATAAGTGAGACTGACTAATACACTGAATGTATTTATCCTCAAGGGTTTGTTTTGAAAATACATTGTACAAGCAGGAAATTCATTTGGTCTCTAATATTGAAAGATTTTTCCTATTCTCATAATAAGCTGTAAGCTCTGGTGTGATTCATTTGTTCACAACAGCAACAAGGACCTTTCATTCTTTAAGAGTAATTTCCTTGCAACAGTATAGCACACATCGCCAATAACAGGCAGGAAAGGTGTACTACAACAGTAAAAGATATACTGGCTTCATCACAATTGAACAGATGTGTACTGTAGATGTACTCTGCAGAAAAAAACTTACTCCATCTACAACCTTCCTCAATATATATGCATTGTAGATGAAGATTATAATATAGACAGAAGTATAGCTGAAGCAAGCTTGATATGTCACATGGAACATTCACGATCTTTAAGCATTGATCCAACTATGCATCTCTGATTATACAAGTCTGATTATATATGGCTGTCATCACCTACACTACATACAAGTGCAAGGAGTCTATGCTTTGGGATTGTATCAACTTATTGTGTATATTCAAGTTCTAATAATTCTCAAAAGTGTTCTCTCAACAACTATTGTACACCAGTTTAGAGCAACATGGTACAAAGCCAGAAGAAAAGAAGAAAGGGGCCTCTAAAAAAAAAACAGAGGAAGTGTATTGCCATCAATGCCAAAGGGGGGGATTCTTGGAAATGTTGTCATTGATGGCAAAGGAGATGACAAAGGAGGAGCACCTGAAACACCAGTCAAGGGGCAGAAAGGCAACAGAGACATTAGAGGAAACAGAGACAAAGAAAGATAGAAAAAGAAAGGCAACGGAGACAGACAAAGAGCAGAGAGCTAAAGAGCTAGAAAGACCTGCAAAGACTGTATAGAACTGCATAGGGTCAAAAGGCTGAAGAGGCAGAGTAGTAGGAGGCCATTTGAATCAAATATCTACCCATAACAAGAAATTTGTAAGTAATTGAGTGTGTAATAGATTGGCGGTGAGTTGAATCTATGTGAAAGAGGGGTCGGATATGGTCCTGATCAAATTGGTTGCAATTAGAGTGCCGATTTATCTTTCCCGAATGAAAGTGAATCCATGTCCCTCTGTCTAAATTAAGTATGCATTATTTTGTGTGAAAGATTCCTGATGGTATCGAATACCTTCTCTGATACTGATGAGGCCACGTATATTTTACTGTATTCGACTCATAATAATCGACACTGATCATAGTGCTATGGTTACAACTCAGATGGAGGACGCAATGACTTAAACCTTCTGATATTTATGTTACAATGGAACTCTGTTTGTTTGATTTGGTTTGATATCGTGGAGTCCAAAGCCACAACCTCATAGCAGTGGAGATGGGTTTAAAAGAGAACGCACAGTGAAGAATTATTTATTGAGTCGAGATTGTAAACGAAAGAGGCGAAAATATACATAACAAAGGATGGGCGGAACTTGAACTAGGGAAGAAGCAGAACCTCGAGGAGAAGTGAATAGTGAAAGCTGTTTGGAGGCGAAAAGTGGTTTTCGCGCAAGTCATAAGGCTGTAAGTTGTTTTTGCAAAAATAATGTGATATACGTCGGAGCAGGAGACATGTATTTGGGCGGTATTTGAAAACTGTGAATTTTGTGTCATTTTGAAGCATTAAAACTCATACCAATAAAAAATGCGAAATTGCATTCTGTTCGTTTGATCATTGATTTGAACGTGACACTCCACCTACCGTCAGATGCATGATGATTGTTAATATGGGGGCCCGAATGTTGTGTGTTGGCACTAGCCTTATATTTAGGTCTAGGTTACATGTATATGGCAAACATATTATTATAAGTGTTTCATGCTACAATATGCTGGTGGTCGATTCATACACCAAAGTTAAACCTCGGTTGAGAAGAGTTGTAACCTGTGGGGCCCATATCAATCCCTTAAGGAGTCAGATTTTGTTTACTAAGTTTAATATTGTGATTTCTTGAGTAATACATTCAAAGGTTGAGTTATATCGGAGGCTGTAATGTATGCTGATATATTATTGCTGGTGCACGATGTATAAAGGTAGGGTATAATGCATCGTGGGCTCAATGATTGCGTTTAAAATCAAGGTTTATAAAGCGTAAATTGGTGTTGGTTTTTAAACCATTGGAAAACACATACATTATAATAAATCGAATGGACAGAAGATTTTATTAACCTTGTGGGACCCTCGCGAATCACATCGGAGAAAATTATGCAGTGCAACATGTTAATAAAAGTTTCGATTGTGATTGCGGACCTGATACGTTATAAATGGTGACTCATATTTGATTGAGTTCCAGCTTAAAGTGTGTCAGAGTGATTAATCACATCGGAGGAGAACAGAACGTCTGAGCATTCTATTGAACGTTGTGATTGCGATTATCGCATCTGGTCTTTCACAAAGGCATTAATCACATCGGAAAATTTGCAAATGCATCAATTGCATCAGAGTAAAATCAGAACATCGGAACAAACATAAAGGAACCAATCGCAATCATAAGTATTCAGTTGCGATTAATTGCATTGGAAAATAGAAAATAAAGGTTTATAAAGCTGTGGGGCCCAAACCTTTCAAAGGTTAGCGTTCGGGTTCGAATATGAGAGCATATTTTATGCGTGGTACTGTTTTAGGTTGAACCATAGCATAACAATGAAACCTCCATTTGAAAATTGTATGAAGACTTAGTGTTGGGGTTGATAAAAGGGTATATTATATGAAATGAGGGGTTTATGACCTTTGAGGAAATAGTGAGATATTAAAGTTCCGCACTCATTTAAATTACCAGCTCAAACAATTAGAGGGAGGTGTACTCTCGTATGAATTGAGAGAGGTATGTATACTATTGGAGTTAAAAAATAAGGATGCATTCTTCTATACATCGAATTGAAACAGTAGAAAGGGGACTATGGTTTTTACCGGCCATCATATAGTTTTCATAAAGGAAACACCGCTTATGAAGATTGAAAATTTAAAAGTTTTGCAATGGTCCAATTGTAATATTAAAATGATAATTTGATATATTATATGTAGTTGTGGGTTGCGCTTTAATTCCGAGAACATATATTTATTAATATGTCAAAGACCATTGTGTAATGGAGAATTCCAATGGCTTTATAATTATGGTTTAATTCATTGCACTGATAGATTCAAAGAGCACAAAATTGTGGGTCTCGACATATATGATTTCATAATCAAAATATAAAAGGTAGAGAACGTTGGAGGCGCAGTATGGATTTTATAATAAGGTTTAATCCCATTGAGGCAAAGAACAAAGTTACCACATGTACATTTTGTTAGACATGGTTCACAACCATAAGATAACCTTGGGAAGAAAAGGCCTTCAGATATGTTTATCGAAATTTCCAGATCAGCAGTTATATATATACTATAACGCAGTTATATATATACAAAAAACACACAATCATAGTGAATAGGAATATGCACAGGAATGAATTTGACAGGTGTACAAGCACAAAAAACTGGAGAATATGCAGAAGATAGTGAACAGAGTATGGAGAATAGTTATATGACAGTTGCAGATACAAAATTGTAGTGAATAATAGAGGAAGGCAGAACAGTTACCTAACAGTAGTAGAAAATACAAAACCAGCAAGCCAAGTGCTGGAAAGAAGACTGAGTGAAATTGATATATGTAACTGAAAAATTGAATGTATATGTTTTAATTAATTTTATATTATTTGTGATGCATTGGCAAGGTCCTCGAGGAAAACAAAAATCCCACTGTAATATTGAAATTAATGCATATTGTTATATTTTTCTGAATGAGCGTGTAGAAGAAATGAGAAGGCAGAAGGCAAAGAGGCATGGCTATCCATTTCAAATTCCTTGAGGAATGCTAACAGTCAAAAGGGAATTTCTATAAATAATATCACATTGATATGCATAGAGAGGTTAGAGAGTGAGGTTAGAGTATGCAGAGTATGAAGAATTGAGGAAGAGAAGATAAGAAGAAGGAGGAGCAGAAAGAGATGCTATAAGACAGATTTGAAGACTGGAGGACATCACAAAAGAAGGTACAGAACAGAGCTGATATCCAAGGTAAATCAAAAAATGTTTTCTTTTGATAGAATAAGGAAGTTGGAGCTTCCCTACCAAGTTTTAGCTTGATAGATGTCAATTTTAGCTGACTAAGGTTGAAGCCTCCTATAGGTTGGTGCTTGCAAACAATTGATGGGAGTTGGAGCTTATTGCAAGTTGTAGCTTGCAGAATTGAGGTTGGAGCCTCTTGTGGGTTGGTTGGAGCTTGCCTTTGCATCACAACAATAATAAGATGTGGTTTTATCCCTTTATGGGTTTCCACTTATATCTGGTGTCTATGTGCATGATGTGTATGTGTTGATATGTATATCTATTTTGCTAATACTTGCTGATCACATATTAAGAATGTCGATACATTATCTAATCTGCTAATTAATTGCTGCTCACAAATAAAGATTGCTCACACATTATGTTGATCATGAAATGAAGTTGTTAATAAAGTTTAATGAAAATTTTTAAAAGTTCATGAATATGTTAAACTGATTCATGCCCTCCCTCTCAGTTTAACTAAGGATTCAACACAGAGTAATTGGGGATAGCTAAGGTGGGTGCTTCAAAGATGGCCTTTTTAATCTGAACAAAAATATATCTAGTAGGAATAGTCCATTTTACTTCATGATTCTTTTTAAGCATATCAGTTATGTCTTTAACTATTTCAACATAGTTAGGTATGAATCTTCTCAATAAGTTAATTTTCTCAAGAAAGGCTTGGATATATTTCTTATTCCTTGGCAATGATAGAGATTGAATGGATGATACTCTTTTAGGATCTATCACCACTCCTTCCTTTGAAATGATGTGGCCCAAAACCTTTCCTTCTTTGATGTAAAACAAAGACTTATTAGGGTTGATAGATATCCTAAATTTTCTACACCTGTCAAAAACCTTCATCAAGTGTTTTAAATGTTTTTGATCTAAATTAGAGAAAACAATGAGATCATAAAAATGTATAACAAAAAAAAATTATTTTTCTTACCAACAAAATACAAGTCCATGTCTATTTGAAATGTTTCTTTTTCATTTGATAAATCAAAGGGCATTATGGCATACATGAATGTGCCCCAGGGTGTAGTAAAGGTAGTCTTTTCTCTATCTTTTAGGTTTTCCATTATTTGGTTATAACCAGAAAATCCATCAAGCATGGAAAGTCTATTAGCACCCAAAACCTTTTGGAGTAACGAGTCCATCTTTGGTAGTGTATAGTTATACTTTAGAGATGATTTGTCAAGGTTTTCTTATTCTACACAGAGTCTAATTTCTCCATTAGTTTTCCTAACATGAACTAAATTGGCTACCCAATCTGAGTATCCTAAGGGAACAATTTTTTCAGCATTAAGAAGTTTCTTAAGTTCCATTTCTATGGTAGGAAGCAGAACCAGATTAATTATTCTTAGTTTTTGTAAGGTTTTTATTTAGGTTTTAGTGGAATTTTATGTTGTATAAGAGATGTGTCATAAGTTTTCAAATCAGCATAAGACCAAGAAAAAACATCTTTGTAATTTTTAAGAAGTTTGATATATTTAACTTCAGGGGTTAAAGATGATTTTATTTTGATGTTTTTAATTTCTTCATCAGTTCTAATGTTATTTTCTTCGATATCATCCTCTGGTGAAATTGAGAGTGGATTTATAGGGACATAATTCTCATCAAATAATATTTCTAAAGGAGCAAAGCCTTTCAGAATGAAATTATTTGACAGTTGGACAATATTATGATCAACTAATTTTGAATTTAGAACAGATTTTTCATTTTCTTTAGTAGCTTCATTGATATTTGATTGATCTTCTTGAATTTGTAAAACATAAAACTCATCAATGACTTGAAAAAAATATTTGAGGGTCTCATCATCTTCAAATATCTGCCAATATTTTAAATTATCTGGAATGTATGGCCTATATTTGACTTGGATTAGGTATTGTACCTGCATATAATCTAATATTTTGAAAGAACTTGCAGAAACAACTAAAGAGTCTGCATGAATGTTTTCATTCCTAGGGATGGCAGTTATATTGAAAGAATAAAATGAGTTTTCAATTGAATCCAAAAATTCACTCATGTAATACCTAAGCCTAGGATGATTTGTTTGATAAATATTCCGAACCTGTCTCACTATGATTTTAGAATCACTAAAAGAACTTAAAATTTTCACCTTTAAGCTTCTACCTAATTCTAAACCTAGAAGGAAGGCTTCATATTCTGCAACAATATTTGTGACATCAAAGTCTAGTCTGCATGATTGAGTTATATTCTCTTTCTCTGGTGAAATTAAAACAACACCAGCTCCAACTCCATATTTAGTACAAGATCCATCAAAGTAAAGTTTCCAAATATCAGTTTGAATAGATTTAGGAGTTTCAACCACATATTCAATCTTAAGATGGGAATTCTATGAAGTATTTCAAGATAATTAGAAGTAACCAAAATCTTGGTCAAATGCATAAATGGGGTGATTTATGGCTTGGTGTTATTTACAAACAGTATGTATAAATCTTACTTCTGTATACAACCTAATATTTTCTCCTCCATACACAGGAATTGGGTCAAAAGACATATCCATCTAAAGACTCCCTCCTAGTTTGGCACAAAAAGATCTTGAAAGAAGCATTCCAAAATTGGGAGTAATATCAGTGACAAGAATATCTATAACTACACCTTTGACTGGTATTTGAGCTAGAGGTAACAATAAATCTTTGATAAGTCCTAAAAAAGGTACTCTTTTAGAACTGAAGGTGTATAAGTCATGATAAGATCTAGTGATTTTAAGATTTAACTGATCCATAATAACCTTAGGCATAAGGTTATGTGAGGCTACAGAATATAACATAAAATTGTATAACAATGAATCATAGGCTTTTAAAGTTACATAAAATGGTGGTACAGTTTCATCTATCATATCAGAACTTCGACCAAAAACAACTGG
This sequence comes from Pinus albicaulis, assembly GCA_034641835.2. Lineage (NCBI taxonomy): Eukaryota > Viridiplantae > Streptophyta > Pinopsida > Pinales > Pinaceae > Pinus > Pinus albicaulis. The sequence continues at coordinate 1,916,563,855 of CM076575.1, forward strand.
TGTTTTTTCATCTTGAATGATAATAACATCTCCTTCAACATTCACACTAGAGTTTTGGATCCATTTTGTGAATTGACTCTTATATCCATGATTTTTTGAAAGTTATAGAAGTGGAATAGGAATTTTAACTCTTTCTAACTCTCTATCAACATTAAAAGCAATCAAAACTTTTCTATCAATTTGTGTATTATGATTTGGCTGATGCAGAGGTTGAATAGTAATAGTTTTATTTTCAACAGTTTTCACTTGAGTTTCAAGTATGAAAAGATCATTAGGAGGTACACTAGTAGCTTCTCTTGGTCTTAATTCATTACTTCTACTAAGCTCAACAATTAAAAATTCAGAGAAGGCTTGATATTTAGAGACCTAAGAATTATCTTGATCCTCTTGGAACATTTGACTTTGAGGGATATGGACAGTATTAGTTTGAATAGATGTATTTTCTAGGTTATTCATATCTTCTTTGGTTGAGAGATTATTATCATTAGGTTGTTGATAATCAATCAACAAAGGCATAGGTACTTGTTGGTCATTATTTTTTCTCTGAAGAATCTACAATTGAGGATCCTTCTTGAATTGACCTTGGCTTTGTGTTTGGGTTCTAGAAATAGTTTACTGGACTTTTCTAGGCTATGTTTCAATTTTAGAAATCCTATTTGAAAGGTTTCTAAGTAGTGATGAAATTTCATCTATTTTTTATCTTAATTTTTTGATTTAGAGTTGGAAGAGGCTTATTTATTATATTTTAATTTCTTTGGGATTTTTCAGCTTTGGATATTAGCTTAGCTAAAGCAGACCTATTGGCTTCAACCTCAATAAAGTTTGTTTTCATGTCTTCTAAGGTAGAAGTTGTTATCTCCCTTAACCTGACATCAAAATCATCCTCAAAGGCTTTGGAGAGCCTAACATTTGTTGCCGCTGCTAGTTATTTACAATCATGAGGCATCTTGTGATAAAGTTTATTAAATCGCTTGAAGAAATTAGCTATTGGTTCACCTTAATTTCTCTTAAGCTCTTCAAATTATGTCAAGAAATAAATAGGATACTATTTCACACCCCATTGATTCTTAAATATAGTTTTTAATTCTTCCCAATATCTAATAGAATTTATTGGTAATTGTCTAAACCATATCCTAACATTGCCTTCTAAATATTGGACAAACAATCTCATATAAACATTTTCATGTTCTATGTTCATGTTATCAGCAAAATCTAGAAACGTTGCTAGATGATCTTTGACTCACAAACCAATTTCCCCATTAAATATTGGGAGATGTTTCAAATATCCAATAGTAAAATCATTAATTATGTTTAGCAGTAATAGGGCAGCATATATTTCTTGAAAAATAGGCCTAAAACTAGCGATACCTAGTGATGAAGATGAAAAAGATTCAGTGGTGGTGGTTGTAGAAGTAGAAGATGAAGTAGGGAAAGAAGGAGGTGAATGTTGAGGGGTAAAAGAAGGTGGAGGATGAAGTGGATTTGAAGATATTTTTATGGATCTCAAGGGTGTTTGAATGATGAAATTTTGGACCTCTTCTTCTCCTTCTTTGTGTTCAAATAAAGGATCTGAATAGAGAGAAAAGAGATCTTCTGGTTGTGCAGAAGTAGATGGAATAGAATATGAGGTAAGGGATATGAAATTAGTAGGTTTTAATCCAGGTAGATGTAGATCCAACTCTTGTTCTAATGTAGGAGATCTAGAACGTACCTAAGGTAATTTTTAAGACTCCAAAGAATGAAATAACAAAGCAAATTGAAAATCCACTCCTTTGGACAGTAATTCATGCAATTTGGGAGGTAAACCTTTAGAATCTACAAGAATAGGTCTAGATCTAAAAGGGTCAGGAACTGTTGTCCTCTCCTTTTGAGGAATGGAAGAATGGGTTTGATGTCTTCTCCTAGAATAATCTTTCCTTTCTATTATCTGTGGATATGATAGAGGTAAGACAATTTCAGAATCAAAATGAGACTTGGTATTCCTTGAAGGAGCCAGATTTGGATCAGTGTAGTCGCCAGGTGAAATTTTTTGACCTAACTAGACCTTTAATCACCTTTAAAGGAATAATATTTATCATTGTCCCAGGGAAAAAAAATCAAATTCAGTTCCTCGAAAATGACACTAGTCTAATGTTTCCCTCTGAGATAATTGGGGTCAGTAAATTATGCCAAAGCATATACAATATTTTGTTTTGTTTCCTTTAAGTTTTCAATTTTTGGATGACAAATGCATAAAAAAAATTGCAATAATCATGTCTAAACTCTAGATAATATTAATTAATAAGGAAAAGGATTGTTGCTCTAATTCATATTTTCAAGTGTTTAAGCAGGAAATGTAAGGAGATATGATTAATTAAGTATTCAAATTGAATGTTTCAAATAACCATAAGTGTTAAAACCTTTAAACAATGTTAAAAAGATTTAAAAAACATATTTATTATTATGAATATGCAGATAATTTATTCATGTAGAGGGACTTACCTAAACAGAAAGTTCAATAAACCATTCTCTAATATAAATGATAACCTTAGGGGATTTAAGATAAACTGAAGCTCAATTATTTATCACCTAGTTATATCCATAATAATTAAATACAAGCAGAGAACAAGATGTAATGAAAAAAATAAAAAATTATAGGAGAAATTTTTTGTATGAAACTAATTTAGAATCCTTTATTTATCATTAACGATCAAATTTTGTACATGGTTGCTTACAAAATTCCTATCCAAGGGTGAAACCCTTAAAAAATCATAATGAGAGTTATTAATACTAGTTATAAGACTAAGAAAATATCTAGAACTGATTACAATAATAGTATGAAATAATAGGAAAAATGAAGCTATTGTGTGATCTGTCACTATTTTGAAGGAAACAATTAATGATATGGCCCTCAAAATGTTGTTGCGTTGTCATGTTGTTAGGATAAAAATTTACTTAGTTGTTTCAGTCAATTTATCCCATATTTCTTCACTTGAGATCTCTAAATTTACCACCTTTTTGAATACTTCATCCACCTCTTTGTATCTTTCAAAAGTTGGCTTGTTGATGAACAAATGTCTAATTTCAGGTTTGATGACCAAATAAAACTCTAAGGCTTCCATAAATTACTTCTCTATTATATTTCCTTTGAATCCTACAAACTTTTCTTTATCTATTGCAATGGTATACAATTTCTTTCAATAATATTCTAAATTAGCCAAGTTATACGAGTTTAGGTAATTCTTTTTGGTTCAAAACATTAAACTTCAAATGAAACCTTTGGACAACAATGTCGAAGGTCTAACATTTTGTTTCTAGCTAATTAATCAAAATTTTCTTCTGTAAGACCTTTTTAATTTCTAATATGCTGGTTGTTCTGTCAGTTATGTGTCTCCGTTCAATCTCTGCTATGATATTTGAATTTAGTACCTTTATCATGTTTGTGGCTTCTGTTTTTTTGGCCTTCAGTGATGCTTTATCTCTTCCTATCACGGTTTTGCATCTAGTAATGAGTTCTTTTTGTTGAAAGATAATGTGTATGGATGGCCATACATCTGTCATGGATTGGCTAATCTCTGTCCAAATACTTTCGTTGGCTTGAGCCAAGGTATCTACCATTAATAATTCACTCTCTATCTTTGAAACCTTGAGTCCCAATCTGTGGGCTTCTGCATCTCCTCCATATATAGAGTATCATTCTTGATTTTATATGTTTTTAATTTTTGAAACCTTTACAATAACTTCTTATTTTCCTGCTTCTATGTGAAAATTTGTTTTGTAAACTTCGATAGATTTACTGCTTTTGATGTAAAGTCAATTGCTGTTGATGATGAATTGGTACGTGCAACAGCTATTGGGACTATTGTGACTCAAACCATGGCAAGTTGAGCTGCTTCTTTCTCCTTGAGTAATCCTTGAATCTGCTCATCCATTTTCTTTATCTGGATGTTTTCCTCGATGATAATATTGATGATTTCTTCTCTATTTTTTTTACTGGCTTCAATTTCCTTAGTCTATGGGTCCTCTCTATAAGGAAAATTCAACTGTTTTCCCAGAGATGCAATGTTTGCATTTTTCATTATAAGGATTTCTTCGACTGCGTTACAGTCCTTTGGATCATATCCAATTTTGACTACAATATCTTCCAAGGACTTGAGCTTGTTATCTTTAGCTAAAGAAGATTAATTTTAAATCTTAAGGTAACATTGGACATTGGATAAGGCAGTCCTAAGCTTATAAAGGGACATATTTGTAGTAGTCATGGTGGAAAACAACATCTCACTAGAGTATTTGTGCACATCCATTTGCCCAATTGGATGTAGATGATTGGTATCAAATGAAAATATGGTCTTATTGTAGTATGATGTAGATTTTAGAAATAGAAATTTGTCTTGTAAGAAATCCATCTGCGTCATGCCTTTCTCACTACCAAAGGCAGAGAGAAGCATGTGTTGAGAACTGGAGGATTTTTTCCAGAATTGGCTGCATAGAATATATTTCAAAGCGTCACTCTTCTATTTAATTTCTATGAACTTTGAGAAGATATCCTAGTCATATGTTGAATTGGTTCCTATAGTTTGAATAATCTCCAAAGGATCTCTGGAAGGTGAAGAAGTAGAAGGAGTGTTTTGAACACTAGTTCTTGTGGATGTGGAAACCACTGGATCTCCAAGGTCAATGTTATCTGGTTGTTTCACTTCTGTAGATACTATCAAGCCAATATTTGTCTTCTTTTGTTGAACTATGAACTCTTGACTATCTCCATGGCAGATGGATTTTATTCTATTACCCTTTTTTATTCCTTACTATGAGCAACTGGAGTCTATACATTTAAGGAGGATAAAAATTGCACTTCTTCTTCTTGAAGTGTACCATCAGCCCGTTGCTCCTGGTTCATGAAATTTTCCATCTCTAGCCTTGGAGTATGATTGTAGGGAGTTGTTTTTAGTTCAAATATTATTGGTTAAATTATACCAAAGGGTCATAAGACTAGGTGAAACTTGGCTGAAAGCTCATGTTCTTAAACAATGTATCTACCTCAACGCCAGCTGATCTTATTGTAGGTGAATGAGCCAAATTTGATTTTATTTTGAATTGAGATTTTCTCTTTCCTCACACAAAGTGCAGGTCATCCATGTTGATCATCTGCCTAATATATTCTAGAGAAAAAATTCTCTAGGAGCATACTTAGGTAGCTTATATGGTGCAAGTTCACAACCATATATAGTTATTTCTGTATAGTTCTGGTATAAATACCCGTCACTAGTCCTGACCTGATCACTTAAATGTAAAATCATTTTTAATTCTTCACCAATCCAAGGCTTTGTATGGATACTGAGGATTTGTTCCACTTGGTGTATGAATTCATCTGTGAAGTCTGAGAAAGTGAATTTTCTTGAGACAGTTTTGGCTATCTTAGTATGATGGATCACTGATTGATTCACTCCTTGTTCATCCCGTGTGCTAAATATAATGGGAAGGAAATATTCCCATTGAAAAAGAAAAATATGAAATAGTAGAGAGATATAATTGAACACTCCCTACGTAGTCAAATTCACAAATTGTTCATGTATACTATTAGCCAAAAATTGGTTGTAATTTTACATGACAACTAGTTGTTCATCTTTGTTAAAAATGGAAAATAATCCAAGGATGGATTCATCAATAGTTTTGTCATTTGGATAGCCTACCAGGTAAGAAGGTAAGGAAACATAATTTTTGGAGGCTTCAGAGAATATTGAAGATGGGTAAGGTGTATTTCTTTTTGGAAATTCAACATCTTTTGGCAGGAAGGTCTCAAAGATCTAGGCTCTTTGGGTAAATGTTAACTTATGGTGCAAATCCATAAGTTTTGCTAGTGAAAAACAACTCATAGAGTCTGATTGGGGAATTAGGATGATATTGTTAATATTTTGAGGAGAAATGGTGATCAGAATGTCTTCATTTTGAGCCACAACTGCCCTTTTAATAGGGTCATATCTGGTTTGGCACCAAATAACCAGGTCAGGGAACTCATAAGTTTTGGGAAAGCTAAATAAAAGTAAGATTTATTCCCCGAATCTGATGGGATCTTGCTCATAGAGGTATTTTTTTTTAAGCCATAGGTGTAGTTCATAGAAATCGAACTCACACTGTGTCAATTTTTTTTAAAAAGGAGTCTGCTAGAGGGACATGGTCGAGGTCAACTGAGGTGGTAGCAGCAGGGTTTTCTTCTAATTTTGGATTTTTTGACTTTCCCTTTGGAGCCATGATGATAGACATAAGGGAAATTAATTGTATTACTAGATGACATGATGACGTGATGACAAAAGGAAAACAATTGAATCAGGCATGAAGGTAATCTGAGTCGCTGGGAGTCTGTGTGTAATGCATCTATTAACCTAGAACAAAAAATAATTGATCAGTGGAAAAAGTGATAAACAGGTGAGGTTCATTTTATTTATGGCATGAAAGGTTTATATGTGAACATAGAAGCTTTAACGTTCTAGGCGCGAATATGCAATGAACAAATAGGGTGAATGGATAGGAACATCTAGGAAACATGCAAGTGAGGTGGCAGTGTTTGGTTGGATGAGGGCTAGTGATCGAAGTTCATGGTCAAGAATTGTTGGTGGAAGGAAAACCACAAGTTGATTTCGGAGGGGATAGCGGTTGGTTGATGGTATCGAGTGAGGTGGGGGGTCTGTGCGAAGTCGCGAGAGAGCACCACGTAAGAGTGGCCTACCTGACAGCCATTAAAATAGCTTTTTGGACACCTCCCCCACTCCCGTGTTAAGGGAAATGGACGAGGGGGGTGTGAAGTCTCTCTCCACCATTGATCTGGGTGGGGATAAGATATACTGTTGAAAATCGAATGCCCTTTATTCAAAGCCGACAAGATGTTTTGTTCTTTAGTGACCTAAGCTTAAAACATATGTGCCATATTTACAATAAGGTTTTTATGCTTAGTATTTAAAACAAGGATTAATGCTTTTTAAGATAAATTAATCACAAATAAGTGAAAAATAACTTTTTAATGGCACATTTAAACAAGCAGCCTTTAAAATTATCTCTTTTGAAATTAAAGCATCCATTTTTTATTGAATTTCCTAACATTTTTCGATGCCTTCATTCTTTAGGGAAGTCTACCTCTAACATTTTATTTATATGAATATATAACAATCATAGTCCTAACATTTTTCTATTTCTTTTCTTTCTCATTCATATCCTGACTTAGAATTTTGATTTTATTTTTTTCTAATATGCTAACCTATCAAAACCAAATAATGTTACAATATATACCAGCCCAATGCTCTATCTTGGAAGGAAGTAGTGAGATATGATTTCTTGATATCATTATAGTGAACCTATTGCGCCTACCACATAGCCTTAGTCGCAAAACAAGAGTGTTCAGTGTCCTCATTCCCGATACCCTGGAAATTATGTAGCTTCATTGACGCTTACTTCTTGGAGAGGAGGAGGAGCTGGACTACACGACGGGGTGGGCGGTCTCTGGTACGATGATAGAAGTGGAGTGGACGGGGTAGGAAATAAACTTAATGGTCTATGTTGGAAGAAGTTTTCTTCATCATATTCACTTGAGATAGCGGTTTTTGGTTCAGGCTCATTATCAAATCGAAGCTTGAGAGGGCTATAAGGGAGTTCTTCAGACTCTTCGCGGTAAATTTTTCTATTGCGTCTAGCTCAAACCTTATGATGTATTCAATCAGTGTGTTCACACATACAACCCTTTTTTCACAATAACATCTTCAGTGATAATTTCAATAAGTGCAGGAACTTACCTCTAGGACCTTTTAAAAATATTCTCTCTGCTTTAGAGTAGGATAAAAAATGATCAATGGAAAATTCAATCACAAAGCCACCCAAGATCTAGCTGATGCAATGATCTATCTCAAGAGTGATCTTATTATTGATTTTTTCTACTTTTGGGATCAATTCAGAGGTCTACTCAGTGACTGGGTCATCTCTTATACATCGATGGAATTCAACTAAGCACAACAACTACTCTTGAAGCTCGTATGCAAGGGAAATAAATAAAATTTCATGCAATTCTGTATAAATATATTTTTCAATCCAGTGGTCAGTAGATAGCTTATTTCTCTTATTATCCTGAACTATGAGTTATAGGATCTTTCTATCTAGCCAAACTTGTAATTAATTTCGCGAGGGATACCACAACATCAAACCTCCCTCAAAATGATGACCCCAGTCCTAGAAATTGAATCATTGTTGGGTTCAGGGGTCCTAACCCAGGTTCAGAGTTATGGATAAAATAAAAAAACCTCTAACTATTGGCCCTTTCGGTAATGATCTACCTGCACAAACCAAAATCTCACCCGAAGCAGTATTGGGGGGGTGTTGGAACCAAGTTTCTGCACCCTGAGCAAGAAATTGATGAGTGGTCTTCTGTAAAAACCCACAACAAACTTATATAGGTGTGTGCTCAGAGAATATGCATGCATTAACAGAATAACGCATAATTTCTGTCACTTTCGCACAGATAGACAGAACAGAAGTTGATCTGAAACACAACAGATCAAATACTTTAACATATGTATTATGTATCAGTATTTAATCATAATTTATCCAAATACCTTGCGCAATAGGTTATAAAAGAACAGAGAGACAAAAATAGGGTTTCTTCAGCACAGACAACAAATCAGAACCATATCTCACTCTTTCTTAATATAAGTCAATATTCATACAAAAACATATCAATTAGCTTTGTGCATTCATCAGTAAGAAAATAGATATTTCGATATCATCAAAGCATAATAGTAAGCATAGCAAACAATTAGACACATAACACAGAGCTTTCACCAAAATTGTTCCTTCTATTATTCCTTCATATTTGTCAGTAGATTAGCTTTGCCTTCAAAACCATTACAAAAACCCTTACTATCCCTTCCGCACACACAACCAGCAGAGTCTGCACACAGCTAGGAATAGTTGTTCACGTACATAGTTAGAAATATCCTTTTACCCAACCCTAACTCGATGATACTCTTACAGACTATTTTCGAGAAAAAAGGGAAAATATCTTTTTCAATCATTGACTACTTAGCTTATACATTTTCTATATATTTATATGCACCTAGCATGTAGATACTATGGTCTCAAAGCATGGTTTGAGGCCCAAAACTTACATTTAATTTAATTTACACAACAATAAGGGGCTTTTACCACCACAAATCCCTTTGAATCCCTTTTTGCAGCGTGCACATACAATACTACCCATAATGGAGCTTTGAAACTTGTGCCTGAGGGGACCCTGCTTCAAAAAATCATTTATGTTGGAAAAATACTGAGACGGGGGAGGGTGAATCAGTATTTGGTGCAGACAATATAACTTTTATTTTTTTTTTCCTTTCTAAAAACCCATACGCTACTTTCCTGAAACCAACTCGCGTATATATGCAGATATCCTTTACAGAACTAGCGTATATCCAGTGATCTAATTATGCATTAATTCATGACTTAAATCATTGAATTATTCAAGCATCATATGTTTAGAAAATAGTAAACAGGTGCAGAAAGAACAGAATAATCATCACACATAAGCAACACACATGAACACCAGGATTTTAGGTGGAAACCCAATTTGGGAGAAAACCATCGCTGCCGTTGTCTCAGTCTTCAATATTTATTATTAAGAAAACTTATTACAACCATGTATTGGTGCAGACTCATACCAGTATCCAGGCACCCACCTGCAGAAGGCTACAACCTTCTCTCATTTACCAGCCTCTCCTGGAAGGGAGCAACAACCCCCTGCTCTCGTTTACCAGCCTCTCTTGAAAGGGAGCTACGACCCCCTGCTCTCGTTTACCAGCCTCTCCTGGAAAGGAGATACAACCCCCTGAATGAAGGCTTTGACCCTCAGCACCACTGCAGATCATGTTTCATAAATTTTCAAATTGGATCAAAACAACTTCAACACAACCCTTCAATTATCAACAATCATACTTTTCCCATTGCTTCAAATAGAACCGTGAGACCACTGTAACTAGAATATCAGAGATAACCCAGACTTTAGAATAGATATGCAGAAACACATTCAACCTTGAGCAAACATTAGTTCAATTACCATACATGCTTTTATTTAATCAGACCTGCGTATACACGTGCTTTAAATGAGGCGAACCCGCGTATACATCTATGCACCTTTTAGAAAAACCCTAACTACTCATATGTGCTTTTCTTTAATATGATCCACGTATACAAGTGCTTTTAATGAAACGAACCTGCATATATATTTATAAAAGATGAGCTATGCAGTAACAGACCAGATCTACGAACTTACCCAGATTTCTTCAATTTCTTCAATAGATTTGCGCCAGGTCTTCATTATTTCTTTTTAGATAATCCTAGAGATTCATCATTTCCAGATCTATAGGATTTTAACCTTCATCACATTCATAGGTGCATCATAGATTTAGATCTATCGATTAAGACCAGAGTTCAACCATACAGATAAACTTTAGAGTGAAGTATTCATTAAAGCCCACACACTTGCACACCCTTGCACAATGATTTCCTTCTCCTTATATAGGCTTACCCTTTATCAATACCATGAGTCAAAACCACATAACTTGTGATGGTATACCTAGACGGGATCAAATAGACAATCCAGCGCTCAATACAATGGGTCAATACCATGGTAGTAACCCCTGGTTTTACACATTTAGAGCACAATTGATCATACACGACTTGGCACGTACTTTTCCGCGTGCATACGTGCCTTCTCCTTAACAAACCTATGTATTCCTTGTAACATACACTTTTCATCATTGTTCTAGCCCTTACTGATATTTATTTCTCTGGTACTTCTGAGCTACTTGTAGAACATCAGATTTACATCATTAATAAACTCATCAAGCATCAAGAACAACTTCATTAAGTAGGTTGCCATCATATTCATCAAGTGGGTTGCCATAAAGGACAACACCCTGCATCATATTGCCAACAATCTCCCCCTTTGGACTTGATGGCAACCATGATGGTGTTTGATCACTACAACAGATAGATACATTAAGCATAATGATATTATTCCCCTATTCAAACACCATGTCACTCTCCCCCTTTGACATCAAGGGAAAAGGGCGGAGCAAAACCAACACAAGGGTTTTCTCCTCATGTAGACAGAAGAGTGCTGTAGAACTGATGTACACTGAAGTTACCATGCTCCCCCTGAGTTCATGCTGAAACTTCAAACATATTTTTCAATGAAGTACATGACTCTATGACCTTCCTATCATCAAGGACTCATACTTACATCAAAGATCCAACCAAGTGGATTTACATATGCGACTCAAATACACAACCAAGTGGGTTTACACATTTTGACTCAACTACCCAACCAAGTGGGTTTACAAATTTGAACAAGTCCTTACATGACTGAATATTACAATTTTACATCATGGGTCTCAACATGACCTTTTCAACCAATTACAAATATGACCTTTTGTAACAAATACCAAAAATAACTCAAGGAAGAGATCATACTTTAGAATCATCATAGTGCCAACAAATACCAGTAGGGCTAATGCTCCCCCTGAAATTGTGTATCCAAGCATCCTTTCCATAAGACCAGGGCTCCTCCTTAGCTTGTGCAACCTGAACACTTTCAAGTCATCAAGGCATCTTCACCCAATAACAGAGAAAGAAACAAAAATATAAGAACTGGAACATCACCAGAGACACCAAACAACATCAGAGATACCAAACAGTACCACATCTTGTGCTGAAGAATGCTACCCCAGAAAAATTGTCAGCAACCACCCATACGAGGTTTTTTGTGTATGAACTTGCGTATATACGCGACTGTGTTCTAGGAAATCCGCGTATCCAATTTAATCTTTTGAATTTAAGTAAATCTGATCTTCTGAGATGCAGAGACCACTCCCAGCTTCTGTTTGATATTTTCGAATGCTTCCCTGGGCAGAGGTTTTGTAAAAATATCAACAATTTGTTCTTTGGAGGGAACATACTCCAAATTCACCTTTTGTTCAAGCACTTGTTCACGTAAGAAGTGATACTTGATGGGAATGTGTTTGGTCTTCGAATGCATAAAAGGATTTTTTGAGATACTGATGGCACTTGTATTATCACACATAATGGAAATAGGAGGTGTACATTTGATTTGAAAATCTTGTAAGGTTTGCATCATCCAAAGGATTTGAGTGCAACAAGATGCGGCGGCCACATATTCTGCTTCTGCTGTAGATAAGGCAATAGAATTTTTCTTCTTGCTGAACCAAGATACCAACCTGGTCCCCATATAAAATGCACCGCCACTAGTGCTTTTCTGATCATCAACATTTCTAGCCCAATCTGCATCAGTGTATGCATGAAGAGTGAGATCAGCATTTTCTGGATACCATAATCCAAAGTCTTGAGTTCCTTGTCGATATTTGAATATTATTTTCACAGCCTGAAGGTGAGACTCTTTTGGATTAGCTTGGAATCGTCCCACAATCCCAATTGTATGCATAATGTTCGGTCTATTCCCAGTGAGATAAAGTAGACTTCCTATCATTGATCTGTATTCTGGTTGATTCACCATGGGAGAATCATCATGAGAACTGAGATTACATCCGGTTATCATTGGTGTACTTACAGGTTTGCATTCTTCCATGCCATACTTTTTTAGAATTTGCTTAAGATATTTTTCTTGTGATAGGAATATACCATCTGTAGTTTGATGCACTTGCAAACCAAGAAAGAATGTTAGTTCCCCAAGTAAGGACATTTCAAATTCTTGCTGGATGACAGAAGCAAATTTCTGACTCATAGATTCTTCATTACTCCCAAAAATGATATCATCAACATATACAACCATAATCAATAGTTTATCATTTTCAATTTTTGTGTATAAGTTGCTATCAGCAGACCCCTTTGAAAATCCCTGTTGATGAAGATATTTGTCAAGACGATAATACCATGCCCTTGGAGCTTGTTTGAGACCATATAGAGCCTTTTTAAGTCTACAAACAATATTTTCATCATTTCCCAAGATGAATCCTTCTGGTTGTTCTATATAAACTTCTTCTTCTAAATCACCATTGAGAAATGCAGATTTGACATCCATTTGATAAACTTTGATTTGTTGAAAACTTGAAAAAGCAAGAAACATTCTTATGGCTTCAAGTCTTGCTACAGGAGCAAAAGTTTCTTCAAAGTCTATACCTTCTTGTTGAGTATACCATTTGCAAACCAGTCTGGCTTTGTTTCTTATAACATCCCCATTCTCATTTAACTTGTTCTTGAATATCCATTTAGTTCCAACGACATTTTTATCATGTGGTCTTGGTAACAATTCCCAAGTGTGATTCTTTTCAATTTGATCAAGCTCTTCATTCATGGCTTGAATCCAAAATTCATCTTTGCTAGCTTGATTGACATTGTGTGGTTCAATCGTGGATAGAAATGCCAGATAGCTAGAAGATCCCACAAGAGTCCTCCTTGTTTGTACACCTGATTCATTGTCTCCCAAAATTTGAGATTCAGGATGATTCTTTTGAGCATATTTGGATGGAGCTTTTTCAGATAAATTATCTTCAGGTTCTTCATTGGATCCACTGTCTATATCATTTCTATTTGATGCAGAAGGACAAAAGTCACCATCATCTTCATCTGTTGTTTGTTTTTCTTCTTTAGGGACTGCACGAGACTCATCAATAGCAACATCAATACATTCAAAAATCTTCCGAAGATTTTTATTGTAACATTTGTATGCTCTGCTCGTAGATGAGTAACCAAGAAGTATCCCTTCATCTGATCTGGGTTCAAACTTGCCAAGTTTTTCATCATTATTTTTGATAAAGCATTTACTTCCAAAAACACTAAAATGCTTTAGAGAGGGAGAATTACCATACCAAAGTTCATATGGAGTTTTGTCACTATTTACCCGAACATGTGCTTTGTTGAGAATATTTGCTGCTGTGTGAGCTGCTTCTCCCCAAAAAATGTCAGGTGTTCCAGAATCATCAAGCATAGCTCTAGCCATTTGTTGAATTGTTCTATTCATTCTTTCTGCTACGCCATTTTGTTGTGGAGTGCCTGCTACAGAAAACTGTCTTTTTATGCCATGTTGTTCACAGAATTCAAGAAATTCATCTGATGTATATTCTCCTGCTCAATCAGATCTAAGACACTTGATTTTTAGATCTAATTCATTTTCAACCAGTGCTTTGAACATCTGAAATTTCTCAAATGCTTCATCTTTATGTTTAAGCAACCTGTTCCAACATATTCTAGAGAAATCATCAATAAATAAGATATAGTATTTTTCACCACGTGGTGACTTTTTCCTCATAGGTCCACATATGTCAGTATGAATGAGTTCAAGAGGCCTAATTGATGATCCTTCCTTGGCATTAAATTGCACTCTGGTCTGTTTACCGAATTGGAAAGATTTGGATATGATACTTTCTGGTAGAGTAATATTGGGAAGACCACGAAAAGCTTTAAGTCTGCTTTATTTGTTGATTTGAGAGAAGCTCAGATGCCCCAACCTTCTATGCCATAGCCAATTTTCCGAAGATTTGCTCAAGTAACATTGATATTTGCAGTTCTTCAATACATATAGGTTGCTTGGAGTTCTTTTTCCTTTTATAATTGTTTTACTTGTATCAAGATCACATACCACACATTCTTTTGAACTAAAGACAACTTCAGTTCCTTGATCACACATTTGACTTACACTTAACAGGTTATGTCTTAATCCAGCCACATACATGAAATTATTAGCTTTCACCTTTTCTTTTAGAAAAACGGACCCTTTTCCCTTAATGACAGCAGATGTATCATTTCCAAATTAACATTCTTTTCCTTTTCTAGAGCATTATATGCAAGAAGTTTTTTTTTGTCACCTGTCATATGTTTTGAGCATCCGCTATCAATATACCATTGATTTTCTTCACCTTCTGCAAATAAAGATATGCCACAATTTTCAACCTGTATTTCCTTCTTTTTCCACACTTTGGAGCTTGAAGGGACATGTTCTTTTGGCTGGACTTTGCTCCTGCATTCAGATTCTTCATGGCCAAAGTTATTGCAATAAGCACATTCAAATTCATTTTGAAGAGGAGAAAAGTTGTTATAGGTATTATTCTTTGGTTCAATATCCATCCTTTTCTTTCTTGCTTCTGTTGTCATGATGGTTTTATAAGCAACACATTGAACAACTTTATGACCAAAATTGTGACATGAGAAACATTGTCCATTGAAGTAGAAATTTCTGCGATCATGAAATCTTCTATTTGAATTTACCTGTTGGTTGGAGCTTCTTTGAAAGCTATTCCTGTTAGTGTTCCTTGAATTGAGATGATCCTGCTTTACCTGTAAAGATTCCTTACTCCCTTTTTTAATGGAAAAATATTGTAAACCAGTTGTGGCCGCCTTTAGATAGTTCGGTGCTGAAGCCTGAGAGGATTCTCCAATATATCCAAGACCCGTTTTTATAAGAGGAGAACGTTGTACCTTGATAATCTCATCTAAGGTTTCAGATCCTTTAGAAAATATAAGATTCAAAGTCTTTACTTTCTCCAATTCTTTTCTTAGACTTACCACTTCACATTCTTCTTTCTCCCTGTGTTTATTTTCTTCTTCAATCTGATTTTTCAGCGTCTCTATGATTATTTTACTTTCTTCTAAGCATATTTTGAGTTGATTGTTTTCATCAAGAAAATCATTGTCCTCTAGAGCATCCACAAAAGTATCCTTTTCTTCTTTATATTCCTCTTCAAATGCCATGAGAAGTCTAAAATCTTGTTCACATTCTTCCTCACTATCAGATAACCCATCACTGTCTTCATGAGTATAATAACTTTTCATAGTGCTAGATCGGTTCTTATTCCTTCTTGTTACTTCCTTCCCTTTAGCAGGTGTTTCTTTATGAGGACACTTAGCAGCATAATGAGAAACTCTTCCACACTCAAAACATTTGAAAGGAAGCTTACCTCTGAACCGTCCTGTGCCTAGTTGGAGTTTCTTTACAAAATTTGCCTCATCTTCTTCTGAGATATATCCTGAACCTTCTGCTTCTTGTACTTCTTTCCCTTTTGTAGAAGCTTTGAAGACTGCCTCTTTGAATTCAGATGGTCCTCCTCTTCTCATTTCATATGCAGTAGTATGCCATGAAGTTGCACCATAGTAAGATTTTGAAGATCCTGTTTCTCTTCAAGAGCAGAAAATTTTGACTCAAACTTTTCCATTAGCGACCTTAAAATTTTCTCAACCAAAGTAGATTCGGTTATTGTTTCTCCTAGATTTCTCATACGATTTACAACATCATTAACACGTAAAAAGAAACTGGCAATATTCTCATCATTATGCATTCTTAAATTTTCATATTTGATTCTGAGAGTTTGAAGTTTTTCACTTTTTACCTTTGCATCACCTTCATAACTTAGAATGATTTTGTCCCATATTTCCTTTGCTGTATTCAACTGCATGACTTTGACAAATTCTGATTCAGTTAGACTTCCTGTTATAGCATTGACCGCTTTTGCATTTGATTCATAATTCTTCCTTTCAGTTGGATCTGTTGGTGTAGCAGCTGGATATTGATATCCTTGTTTAACAATGGCCCATACATCTACTCCCATAGACTGAAGATAGGATCTCATCCTTATTTTACAGAAGATTAAATTACTTCTGTTGAAGAGCGGAGGCTTGATAGATGTTGTTCCCTCTTGATTGCCCATCTTGCTTGATCTTCCTTCTAGTGGCTAAGCTTTTTCAAAAGGACCTGCTCTGATACCAATTGTTGGAAAAATATTGAGAGGAGGGGGGGGGTGAATCAGTATTTGGTGCAGACAATATATTTTTTTTTTTTCTTTCTTTCTAAAAACCCATACGCTAATTTCCTGAAGCCAACTCGCATATATACGCGGATATCCTTTACAGAACTAGCGTATATCCAGTGATCTTATTATGCATTAATTCTTGACTTAAATCATTGAATTATTCAAGCATCAGATGTTTAGAAAACAGTAAACAGGTACAAAAAGAATAGAATAATCATCACACATAAGAAACACACATGAACACTAGGATTTTAGGTGGAAACCCAATTTGGGAGAAAACCACCACTGCCATCTTCTCAGTCTTCAATCTTTATTATTAAGAAAAGTTCTTACAACCATGTACTGGTGCAGACTCATACCAGTACGCAGGCACCCACTTGCAAAAGGCTACAACCTTCTCTCATTTACCAGCCTCTCCTGGAAGTGAGCAACAACCCCTTGCTCTCGTTTACCAGCCTCTCCTGAAAGGGGGCTACGACCCCCTGCTCTCATTTACTAGCCTCTCTTGGAAGGGAGATACGACCCCCTGACTGAAGGCTTCGACCCTCAGTACCACTACAGACCACGTTTCATCAATTTTCAAACTGGATCAAAACAGCTTCAACACAACCCTTCACTTCTCAACAATCATACTTTGCCCATTGCTTCAAATAGAACCGTGAGACCACTGTAACTAGAATATCAGAGATAACCCAGACTTTAGAATAGATATGCAGAAACACATTCAACCTTGAGCAACCATTAGTTCAGTTACCATACGCACTTTTATTTAATCAGACCCGCATATACATGCGCTTTAAATGAGGCAAACCCGCGTATACATCTGTGCACCTTTTAGAAAAACCCTAACTTCTCATATGTGCTTTTCTTTAATATGATCCACATATACACGCGCTTTTAATGAAACGAACCTGTGTATAGATTTATAAAAGATGAGGTATGCAGTAACAGAACATATCTACGAACTTACCCATATTTCTTCAATTTCTTCAATAGATTTGTGCTAGGTCTTCATTACTTCTTTTCAGATCATCCTAGAGATTCATCATTTCCAGATCTAGAGGATTTGAACCTTCATCACATTCATAGGTGCATCATAGATTCAGATCTATCGATTAAGACCAGAGTTCAACCATACAGATAAACTTCAGAGTGAAGTATTCATTAAAGCCCAGACACTTGCACACCCTTGCACAATGATTTTCTTCTCCTTATATAGGATTACCCTTTATCAATACCATGAGTCAAAACCACATAACGTTCGATGGTATACCTAGACGGGATCAAATAGACAATCCAACGCTCAATACAATGAGTCAATACCATGGTAGTAACCCCTAGTTTTACACATTTAGAGCGCATTTGATCATACGCGACTTGGCACGTACTTTTTCGCGTGCATACACACCTTCTCCTTAACAAACCCATGTATTCCTTGTAACATACACTTTTCATCATTGTTCTGGCCCTTACTGATATTTCTTTCTCTGGTACTTCTGAGCTACTTGTAGAACATCATATTTACATCATTAATAAACTCATCAAGCATCAAGAACAACTTCATTAAGTAGGTTTCCATCATCTTCATCAAGTGGGTTGCCATCAAGGACAACACTCTGCATCATATTGCCAACAATTTAGTGGATCGAAAACCCCATGATGATATGTATTTTAGATTTCGTTTGATATTTACTTCTAATATTTTATGATCATGCTATTGGTTTCCCAGATTTACAAGGCCAATAATTCCTTTTGATTCCATAAGCTGTCATATTATTGTTCTAGTGTTGAATGGAACACAGAGGGAACCGATAAAAAATCAAGAGTATTATAAGTTATGCTATGGATCTTACCATAACAATGCATATAATAGATTTCATTTCAATAATAATTTTACCAATAATATATCTGATGATGGTTTTTTTACATCATTTGATCTAGTCCAATCTCGTGGTCCTTATAATTTGTCTTTTCATTTTCCACATATTTTTCAAAACATTGAGGAACTTTATTCTTTGATGATGGTTATGTTAGTTTGTCACTATCTTGACAAGGCTTATGAACATGATAAAAAATATTTTATCTTACAATATTCTCATCTTGATCCCAAAATTTTAATTTAAAATCCATCTTTTCACGGATTTTAGGGTTTTCAAGAGGATTGTTTTATATTTCATGACGTAATTTATGACTAGTTGGAAGAATCTTACTTAGAAAGCCCTTATGATAAAAAATAAGTTACCATATTTGTGGATGTTTGTTACGCAAGAAAACGTAGATGGAGGTACATTCAAAAGAATTTCTCAAGGTTTATTTAATTATTGTGCTAATAGAGAAGGTAAGGTTGCAATATGGTTAATTTTAGTTGTTATGGTTCATATTTTTTCCTTTTGGAAATAAATTTGATATATTGTGCAAGCTATTCAAGTTCTTATCTTTTCTGCTGCATATTATTATATATTGGTTTTAATTTTTGGTATATTTGTGTTTGCAAGTTGGGAGAAGGTACCATGGTTACATTGGAAATCTCATTACACTTGATCCTGACCTTCTAGCTAATTAAGTTAAGAGTAGGTCTAGTTGTATTATATTTTCCTTTATCACACTCATCATGTGTTTTCTCTCCATCTGATCACTGTTTTTATTCTTTTTGTTTCTGTATGTATATTTATGTTCAACCCCTATTTTCTTTCCTTTTGGTCTTTTTTATTTTATTTTTCTTGTATTGTCTTTCGTGTTTTCCTTTGCATGAAAGATGATCTTGTTTGGCTCATAGGACAATGTGGAAAAACATGAAAAGGGAAATTTTTATGAAAAAAAATTCTTAGCTTACTTGTTATCCTCTTCTCTATTTTCAGTTTACTTATCTTTCAAGCCCATGTTGTCTGAATAGAACATACGATTTGTTCCAGATGAGAAACCTTTAGTCGAAATAGAAGTCCTATATATTTATTAGGATCTTCCATTCTTATTGAACCTTGTATTAAATGGTGTTTTGACCTATTGAATCAATCAAGTAGAGAAGGTAAAGGAGAAAAAAATCTTAAAAGAAAAAAGAATTAACTTCAGTTATCCTTCAAATCCCTTAAGCAAGGAACCAACCTATTTTTCTCTCAATAAGTTGGTATCCCTCTTCCAGCATTAAAATAAATAAGTTTCTTTTCACAACTTATTAATAACTAAATAAAGAGGTGAAGAAGATAAAGGCTTCCTACGTAGGGAGATGAATCAAGCAACTTCGTAGAGGTATAGTTCAGTATTTTTGGAAACGAAGTATTGCTTATGGTTCCTTGAAATGACTCCATCAGGGTACTTAACAGGCTACCTAGTAGTGGAAGAACACCAAGGAATGCTCTTAGACACTTAGTATACTTACTATCCTTCTCCCCTACTAAACAATTTGAGGTATTACTAGTGTTATGTTGATAGATTAGAAGATAAGAAAGGAATATAAGGGACTATATATTTAACTGGGATAAGTGGAGAAGTTAGGGAAATCCACATGGTAAATCAATACTTCCCAAAATATTGATACCCTACACTTAAATATAAAAATTGAGGATAGAAAATGGATTTCTACTAGTGTGTTTCCAAGTGTTTTCGCTGATAAAAACACGCTCTGAAATTTTTCTTACATTTGAATTTTGGAGCCTACTAAGGATGTTGAGATCTATCATTCTATGGTCACTTAGTGCTCATTTTATGTTTTTCGAAGTGTTAAGCCTTGTTCTAAGTGTCAAATCCACTAGCTCACATATACTCTCTCTTTAATGAATTCAAAAACACATATCTTTTTATGCAATATTGGATAGGCATTGAAAAACCCTTGAATATAATACACAGGATACTATGCAACACATGATGACATACAATGCACACTCCATTGAAAATCCTACTCATTTTGATATAAATTTTACTTTTATTCGATGAGTTTTCTCAACTGTCGTTCTGGTGCATCTTTTTTTTTGCAAGTGTCGCTTTCATATTAGTGACAATCATTTTGACTTTATTTCACTTTAAAAAGTGTCATTTTAATGTTATATTTTCTCTCGCATGTGTCAATTCATTTTATTTATGTAGTTTCAAGTGTCAGTCTCGCTTTTCTCTCACTTTCTAAAGTTTCGTCTTTTGGAACGGGAGGTGTTGTGCATCTCAAAGTGTAGAGTTATGGTTCGTGGAAAGGGGAAAATATGGTACTCATTATGGGTCATATTTATCATATAGACATGCATTAGACCCATTCCCTCAGTTTCATGCAATTTTAAAAAAGTGTCGTTACTCTCATCGCAAAGTGTGTCATAAGTGTTGCACTTGGACAAGTATGTTATTTTGTCATCACAATAAGGATAACATGTTGTTTATAACTATTGAGTGTTATATTTTTTTATTGTAAATTGTTCTTAGTGTGTGATAATGTCCAATTCCAACCTCAGTTTTATAGTTTCATCATTGATCCCACACTTAGCCAAATTCTGGAAAATTTTATGCCCGACCAACTTGAGCCTAGACTACCCTCCTTGAACTATGAATTTCATAGTGGCAAGACTTAGGTATGTCCTTTTTCTGCTTGGAATTGTGCAATTAATAACTCCTACCTCCAAATACTAATCATTGTGCAATATTAGTGCTCAATCATGGTCTCCCCACCTCAACAACTACACACTCAAGCTTCCATTTTAGTCTCCTTTTGCACATTTCACAATGGAAATCAACAAGCTATGTCCATGTCTTCCTAAGATATGTAATTGTGTAATCCCCTGGCCTCTCTCTATCCCAAACATCACATACTACATTATTTTTTGAAATGCTTACCTCATTGAGCTCCTTAACTACAAAATATTCCTTCCTAGGCATATATAATTGTGCATTGCACAATCACATGTCTCAATCCTCCACTACCGACTTGTGAAAGTGTAAAATATATAATCCCTAAGCCTTCTTTCCAGTCCAGTACCTAGTTCTAGTTCCATTAGTGATTTTCATTCAGGATGTTAGACTATGAGTTTCCGAGACTGATGTCATCTTGTCATGAGTGATTTTTAGTTGCAGGTACTTGATATTGAGATGAAAGTATGATGATAGAAGAGAAGGAGAAAGAGAAAATGTTGTAAGATAGTTATGAAGTGATAAAGGTACATTGATCATTGCATAAGAATATGAAGGGACATTAGATTGTGATAGAAGTTGGAAGATCAATATCATAGTGAAGAATCACCATTTTTAGCTCCTTGGAGGGTGTTGATGAAGGAAAAAGAAATATTTAGGACCTCTCATGGATATTTAAGAAAAAGCAACAAGAGGATCAACTTGGAATTTATATATCATCATGGAATCCATGTCATAATTTTCAGGTTGTGACTTGTACCAGTGCCATCACAAATTCATTTGTGTCGATATGTCTTTCTACATCATTTTTTGATCTTATGATGTAATTATCAAAAGGAAAGGACACAATGTAATGTGTCGAAGTCCAAGAGTCATATGTGCAATATGAAAAGTCACATAGTCATATATGGACAAAAGGGTATTTTGGAGAATTCCAAAATTCATATGGAAGACCAAAGGTCACATTATAAAATAAGAGTCATGAGGGTAAATCAAGAGTCATAGGGTATATTAAAGCTAATTCCTCTTCTTATAAAACAAACTATATAACTTAGGAAAATGGATTTTGGAGGCTTAGCCTTTGGAGAGTTATCCTTAGATTCTCCACATTAACATAGGAGAGAAGGTCATTCTCTTGAGAAGAAAGAAGCAACTTAATTTTCCACTATTGGAGCTAATGGCTTGCCATTGTAGTTGTGTACTTGGATATTTCATATAATAATCAGAATCCCATTGAGTCAACACACTTTCATGCTTATATCGTAAATGTTGTAAGATTATTCTCTGAATGATGTGATATATGTTGTTCTCATATGTACTAAGGAAGTTGAAATTTTTTTGTACCTCTGGTACTTATCTTTTCGAATGTGTTTTGTATTTTATTTAATTTTTGTTATGTTTTTGTGAACTATTTTTCTAGATAAATAATTAACCTTTCCTTTCTCTCACATGTTTGTCTTAGGATAGTACTATTACTTTTATTCTAGAAGCTCTCTTTTATTTACCTCTCGTGAGAGTCTCTCTTTACACATTAAAATTGGTATCTAACATTATCAAATTAATTTCTAATTTCAAAGGTTATTTGCATACTATATAACATTATTCATTACAGTTAAGGAAAACCTTATAGTTATGGTATCTGGTCCAATAATCTAGATGGGGCTCCTACTTCAAATATTCTGAGGTTTAATCAAGACTTCACATCAGGGAGGCCCCCTTGGTTGATGGATTTACAACACCACAAAAACCTCTACAAGAATTTCCCAACACTTAGGAAAATAACCTCTGTTAGGGAACTCCTATTTCCTAGTACAAATTCCCTACTAAAAAATAAGAATTTCTCCTATTTTCTTGTGAATATCCCAAGAGAAATTTGTCTTCTTGCTTCTCAAGTGTCTACACAAAAAAATGTGTATAACGAATAAATATATATTTTCTTTCATTTCAATCACAGTAGGAGATTTTAATTTTATGACCTACTAGGGATAATTTTCATAGTTGCAACTAGTTAAATGAGAATCGGTTCAGTTAACAAAATTCAAACAAGTAAATTAAACTCAATAACTCAAGTCTATCTCTATTCTAGAACCCGAGATTAGTTTAATGATAGCTACTAGAGTTTAACTTAACTAGATAGTTAAATTTTATCAATCAAGTGGTCCACAAATCACTAAAATCCATATAACTAAAATTAACTAACAATGACTTAGTGATAGGCCACATCACACATGTTAATTGACTACTAACTTAAATATCTATGAGCCTGAATTCAAATTAGCATATTTGACTAAGGCACAATTAAATAAGTCATTCATTGCTACGATTTCAACACTCTCTCTTATTGAGGAAGGGATTCTTGGAAGAACCTTATCCACCTAGATATTTCTTCAACTCTACCAAGTTCTCGGCACAACAACTCCTCCCTCTGAACTAGAAGAATTCTATTCTTTATTTTTCAAAAAATATTTTGAAGACCCATTATTTCTCATATTTATCTGCTTCTTAATGTTCGGAGACTCAACTCTATTTTAATCTCCCTTAACCAAATACTCTACCCACTGGCTCAAACTTTCCCTATATTCGAAGTATCTGACTCAGTGGTTTCCTCCTCTCTCTCTAGGCTATGGTATTTGTTATTATCTTCCTTCTAGTCAGCCTAACTACTAACCAACTTACACTAAAAATGAGATATTGACTAAGGCTCCATCTTGAGGGCTCTATCCAACTCTTGCTCAACCACAACATCTCTAATATGGGAAATCTTCATGTTTCTCCTCAACGCTACAAATACATTAACCTATATTTTTTAGAGGCTCTCATTCCTAACCCAAATCTGTTTTACTTTTCTTATAGCATAGTTCTTGAGGTAGGCTTTCTCATTACAACATCATGCCCTTTGTCTTTAATATATGCTATTGAGACAACGCTTTTCTTTAATCATGGAACATTCATAACATTCTTGAGATGGATAAGGGAACCGAATCCCTCTTAAATCTCGCTATACCAACTTATTTAGTCATATATCTTCCATCATCTCTAAGCTTAATATGGAATTGCAGGTATTTCTCATCCAAACTGTTGAAGGATTGTTTATTTCCTGTTATGTGGAATGAAGACCCTAAATCAATGTGCCAAACATTACCTTGTATTGAGATTTCAATGCAAACTATTAGGCAGAAATATAATTTGAACTTAGAAGCGAGTGCTTCTCCTACTCCCGCTACTACAACATGCTTGCTATATTTCTTGTTTAGGCATTTTGTAGCATAGTGTCCAAATTCATGTCAAAGAAAATAATTGGTATTTCTAAGGTCCTTTTCCTTGCTTCCATTCTAATTAGACTTTGTTTTCCCTTGGGTCTTCTTTCCCTTATATTTCTTCCCTTTGCCAACTAAAGAAAATTTCCCCTCATATTTTGTCCAAGATGATATTCCATCCCTTATGTTCCTCCTTATCGCTTCTTGGAAGATAGCTAACCATAATATCTCCTAATCAAGGAGCTTATCTCTCCCATTTGTTGCATCCTAGAAACTATGCCAAGTTTTGTGAAGCCCAAGAAGAGTAAGGCTTACAAGATCTACTGGTGGAATTACCTCTCCAATACTTCAAAGTTCATCCCTCACTTGAGAAAACCTATATAGATATGTTAAAATGGTATCGTCCTTTTCCATTCAAATGTTCTTCAATTTTTTATTCAAAGTAAGTTTTTTGGCATCACTATTGCTTTCAGATAGATGAGTAAGGGACTTCCACATCTGGAATGGAGTTTCCTTTCCATGAAAATTAGGAACAATATGGTATATAACTCCTTCTTTGATTATCCTTGTAGGTTTAGAAATATTTTTATTCCATTGAGTGAGTTTCTAAGTGTATGATGGAGGAGGTTTAGGAGTATTGATCTTGATGTATTCCAATACCCCATTATAGTCTAACATAACCTTCATTATGTACTTCCATGCACATAAATTCAATGTTCCTTCTAGTAGGGCATGTTATGTCCTCAAATAATATACTAACATGATTCTTGCACTTATATAATTCTTGCACCAACTGATCTCCTCTTCAACATGCTTTGGATTTAATTAAGGAATGAGGTATCTATCTATTTTATTTCTCTAATACCTTGTAGAAAATTCTTGAGACCTTGCAACTTCTAATGAGATCAAACTTATCTAAAAAAGATACAAGATTTATCTACGAAAATTATACAGAAATAAAATAATGAATAGAAACAAAATCACACATAGAACACAATAATCTATCTAGGGAGCCCAACTAGGAGAAACCCCTCTTTATTGTATTAAATCAACTATGCAATCTGATCTGTTACACATTAGAATCTGCTTCAAGCCTCAAGCCCCTGAAATAGTGATCAACCCTATACAAGCCTTAGCCAACACTTAGAAAAATAAGGCATGTTAGGAAGATCCTATTTCCTAGCGCAAATATGCCCCCAAAAAATAAGAATTTCTCCTATTTCCTTGTGTAATTACGAAGAGATTTTTTTTTTTCCTCTAAAGCCTCTACACAAAAGCTTGTGTAAAATTACTAAATATATTTGTCCTTCATTCAATATCAATAGGAAATTCAAATTGCATGACCTACTAGGGCTAATTTTAGTAGCTACAACTAGTTGAATAAGAGTTAGTTGACTCAACAAAAGTGAAACTACTCAACAAAAGCCAATAACTCAAGTCTATCTCTATTCTAGAACTAGAGATCAATTAATTGACATACGTTAGAGTTTAAATCCACTATATAGCTAAATTTTAGCCATCAACTAGTCCACAACTTACTAAAAACCATCTAGCTTGAATTAACTAACAATAACTGAGTGATAGGTCACATCACACATGTTAACTGTCAGCTAACTCAAATATCTATGATACTAATTTTCAATTAGAATATTTCACTAAGGAACAAGTAAAAGATGTCATTCCTTGCAAAAATTTGAATAGTTCTCATATGTATTCATTGGAGACCCATGACATATGCTACCATGTCTTCTACTAGAAATATTTGATACAAAATTCCTATAATGATCAACAAGTTCATAAAACAATGCAGATATGTTAATGATAAAGCTAGGAATCTTTTCAATGAAGATTTTTTTATGATAAGAGTATCATTAGAAATATTCATATCAAATTTTTATGTGGTGTAGTGGTTCATCTTTTCTGTTTCATCCATATCCACACCTTTAATGAAATGGAAATCTCTTCATACAACGCTTTCAAGTTTTTCATTTCGAGGAAAAAAAATTTCTTATTTAAAGTCTAAATTTTTTATCATCATTTATCCCTTTTTGTTATGATTTCACTCAACCGTGTAGTCATTACCTATTCCCTTATTATATCCTTATACCACTATAATGACCCATACCATTTCCTGATAATACACTACAAGGAAAAGACCCTCTAACGGATGTTTTTGAGGAAGCCCTTATAAAAATAGCCCAGATATCAATTTCTAGTGGAGGTAACTGGACGAGGTTCGCGGGTGGATATTTTGGTGGATGTTTTTTTTGCGGTGTGTTTATAATCCTAACACACACTGATGCGATTGATATATATGTGACGCATCGGTCCATAGTAGAGGCTAAATAAGCATTATAGAGTTATTTTTAAGTACTACGAAAAAAATGGTGCACTTCATACATACAATGCACCGATGCACTTTATATAAACTGTACCAGTGCGTACTATCAAATGGCACACCGAGACAATCAAAATTTTGGTGAGATTTACTAATGATGATGGATTGGTTCTTTTTATTTACAACGATGCACCAACATATGGTTTTTATTCAAAGGAAGCACTGTGCACTATGTACAAACCAGCCTGATTTGTCTTAGTAATCCAACACACTGTAAATAAGTGTAGTGTGGCTTCGATACAACCACTCGGTGTGTCTCATGTGGCGACCACACAGAAAAAGGGTTAATTTAAAAAAAAATTACCGGCCTTAAATATTTCATTTTTACTTGTTACAGTGTTGTAGAGCTCTCTATCACCATTGTGAATTTTCCTTCTGTGAGGTGCCCTGTCATCGGTGCTCCCATTTCCTGCATTGCTTCCATCCATTTATCGCTATGTGGAATTCAAATTTTGAAAAAATATGCCTCCTCGACGCGTGACAGTGTAGGTAATCTACTTGTTTCTCACCAACCTAAGGTTTTAGTGGATTAATTTTTAAAATTGAGCTAAAATTGACCATTTTAAAAGAAAAAAGAAATTTTCCTTTGCGATGCATTCGAGCCATTTGGCTTGCACTATTCCTAGTGCTCTCTGTAAATTTACAGGCCACGCCAGGAATGGAATTAATGAAACCAGACCGGGCGGTTAATGTGACAACCCAGTGCAGTACCAAGACAAAGCACTGTGTAATAACAATAAAATACTGCGGTGCGTGTCGATTTCCAACCGCACCAATAGTTTATTGTTTGTTTTTTAATTAGAAATTTATTTATGGCAGTGCATTAGTTCATCGAGATGCACCACAATATTTTATTTATGGTGGTTCTTCGGTCAAACATACTGCATCGAGGTAGTGTGTATTTTGTACCACACCGGTAGTGGTAAAATGTTGCAAACTGGTGGTGTGTTGCACTATAACAAACACCCTGGGGTGGATATGTTTTGTCAACACACCACATATAATATTTATTTAAGTAATATTTTTTGATGTTGCAGTGCGTGAGGTTTTTAAATGCGCACCATGGATAGTGCGTGATATAAATGTATGCACCGTCGCTGGTGCATGACTGTTTTTTGTCGCACACCGATTTTTTTTTTTTTTCGATAAAATTTATATTTATATATTTTTAAATACATTTTCATTGAATAAAAAAATTAATTTTGTATGAGGGAGGATATTTTATTTCATATTTGAATCATTCAGCAACGTCAATGGATAGAGGAAAGACAACAACAAGAGTAGAGGGATGAAAATTATAACATGATACAACAATGGGAGGTCAGGGCAAGGGAGAGAATTTTGTAACCTCGCCATATTACGTCACCCATCTAGTTTCTCTTAAGGGAGGTAGCCTCCTTAACTTCTACAAGGAGGATACACCCCTAAAGGGGCATAGTGGGTTATTAGGATAGTTTATCGATAGATGGGATGCCCTGCGACATGCATTCTGTGTCGATACTGACCAGTGGTACCAACCCACTAAAGAGGAAATTTATTTTATTAATGGCCTATCTAGGAGAGGGGAGGATTTTCCCTAGTTCCCAGATGTCCCCATTTGTTATGCAACAGGGAGTCATTTGGTGTACTCCTAGAGATACATTAGGGATGATATACTTTCTCCTGTAGATTTTTAGGTCTCTGGTGGATAGCTACATATTGATTATTTTGGTCTAGAGGAGGTTAGGTGCCTCTCACTATTACTCATGACCATTGCAGATTATACTAGTGAAAGGCAACACATTAGTTAGCCTATTCTATTTTATGTTTATTCTTTATTCTAGAATTCACAACTTATTAGAGGGCCTTCAATTTTTCTGGGTAGTTTTGTATAGCCTTAGATAGATGTCATTCTCAAGCATGTGGGAGGTTGACCTTCCCTTTTTCTTAAGAGTTGTTTTGTTTATTTTTTGAGAGGTTTCTAGAGATGAGGCATAGTTTTGTGCAATAGCCTCATAGGACGATGATATCATTTACAACTGCACATGTGGGGCGAGATGATTCCTAAGAGGGGCATGTATGAGTATCTAGCTAGGGTTTCTAGTGGCGCACTAGAGTTGATAGCTACTATGGATGATCAAATGTTCGTGATGGTGTTGTTTCCTTATGCAGGTTTGGATTGGCGAGGGTGTACCAACATCCTCTTCACACAGGATGAGTCACCAGATGCTAGAGGTAATAGTAGTGTTTTATTTAACTTAATATAGTTTCATTTTATTATCTTAATTAATTAGAATACAATTTATTATAAGACGTTATTTAACTTGTTCTATTAAATTTTTTAATGAAATTGTCTAATTATTGTTGTGTACTATATATTTTGTAGATATTGGCACGTTCATTGGGGACATGCCCCAACCCCCACTGGATGATCTTATAGATGACGAGGGGATGACGGAGGCCGCGGAGGGTGAGAGACCTCCTCGGGTGTAGATACCCGCGGGCATGCATCATAGGGAAGACATTTCATTCAGGATGGAGTTGGGCGATTGACTATGTAGAATCATGGTTGATGAGGGAATTCGCCTTGCGATGATTAGAGACATCCAGGATGATCGTACGCTCATAGAGCTTTGGAGGGACATTACCCATGATATGATCAGCCTTATGCATCATATCGCTGGAGCTTCCAGGCTATTGGCAGCTAGGAGGGATAGATGCCATGGAGATGTGTGACACAACATCTCATCGGATGATCATGATGATGAGGATAGTGATCATTCTAGTACGCAACCTCCTCCTCCTCCACCTAGCAGAGATGAAAAACAAAAATCTAGTCCTAAACATGCATATTATGAGCATGGACCATCTAAGCATGCACCTCCTGTGCTGATACCATCTGAGCAGGCACTTCCTGAGTAGGCCTCCACTAATTATAGTATTTATGTACCACTAGATATTTTACATTTATATGCATTTATATTACAATTGTATATTTTTGACATTATATATATATATATATATATGGTGCATGTATTTTATGTTCATGTTGATGTACTAAATTTACATTTTGGTGTTCATCATGACATGTATATTTTTATGTCATGTTAGATATGTTCATTTAATGTGCTTGCAGATAGATGCGTATGTTATAGCAGTTATTTGACATAATATGTATATTTTATGTTTGTGGTGTGATAATGTTATACAATTCTTGTGTTATGTTAGATGATCATGATCACGATCATTAGATGATGTTAGCGAATTTCAATGTGTATTTTAGAATATGATGTTTGTATGATGGTTATCATGATCGTGAAGTTTATTTTTAATACTAAAACATGATATTTATTAAATGTTATGTATTTTTAATTGTAAAATTATAATTGTAATTGTATGTGTCATGATTGTAATTGAAATTTTAATTGTAATTGTATGTATTGTCATGATTCAATTTTATTAAAATTGTAAAATTTGTAAAATTGTAAAATTGTAATTTTAATTGTATGTATCGTGATTGTAATTGTAAATGTATGTAAAATTGTAAAACTGTAATTGTAATTGTAATTGTATTGTGAAATTGTAAACTTGTAAATTAATTGTCAAATTTGAACCATACCTACCCTAAAATTGAATCATCGTAAAATTTGTAAATTTGAAAGAATATAAATAATTGTAAATAATAAATCCAGAATAATATGAATTTTTGTACCATAATAATTTTTAGAAAATAATGCAAATAAATTCATGTTTAGAATTATCATTATTGTATTATGATCTTACATAGCAAAAATAACAATATACATTCATACATTTTTTTTAATTTTGAATATATATATATATATATATATATATATATATATATATAGGGTGAATTTATGTAAGTAATGATATAGTGAAAAACCATTTAAGGCAATCAAGTAGTTGTATTATTTTAGGAATTGACATAAGAAAAGAGAGCTTGATATAGTGCATTGATTTCGAGATCAACAGAATTGCAAAATATCAAGTGAAATGGATTTAACATGAATACAATGAAAACCAATTAATTCAAAATACAAATTATAATTTTTGGAAAAAAATAGTCTTATTTATAAGGTTAAGTCCTCTTCTTTATAAAAACCCATATTAAATAGTATAAAAGATTAAATAACACACGTACCATATCACTATTTGTTCTCATCACCCTCATTATCTTCTAGCTCGCTTGGCATGGTAACACTATTGTTCTCAAAAATATGTTTTGATCTAAGGTCATGTATCAATACGAACTACCAATCCCTATCCAACACATCTAGGTAAAAAAAAACATGGTTTCAGTGTTTGGGGAAAAAATAAGGCTCCTTAGCTTCATCCCACATATTTCTAGAGTTGATACATATCAACCTACTATCATGATCTTCCTTTACATTATTATGATCAAAGGTGTCCCACCAGTTGCACCTAAAAATAACACATTGGAAAGAAGAGAAATCCACTTAAATGATCCATTGTATCTTTCCGACGTAACCTAACATTCCTCATACTAGGTTTTGATCAAGATGGCTCGCTCGAGTAGATTGATCAAAGTCGAATTCCACTCCACAATCTTGTGTCATGTGTCCATCATCGGCATTTTTTGTGTGAAATGGTGTCCCTATGCCCACATAGATGGGAACAAATGCACCTATAAAAAAGTTAAAAAATCATAGTGTCATGTGTCTAATAACCCAACTGTTAAAATATATAAAATATATATGTTACATTTAAAAGGTGTATTATTAAGTTTAAAATGTACATGAATAGATTATTACTGATTTTTTGCACCTAATCCCTACATTTAGTGCAACACAAGTAACGACCGATTGCATCGTATTTCTCTCTCACTTGGTCAGAAACCAATCTTTTGGGGCATATAATTGGCATATTTCCTTTTAAATGATCATGATAAGGCACGTTGCTACCATTCAACCATCTGAATTATTTCCTATCACTATCCCATTTCATCCTCTTTTGTTCATACAATGCAACCCACAGTTGTGTCACTTCAGAATCCTAAAGAATGAATTTATTTATTGCTTTAGTTTCTGCAATCATTGATGAAATCAAACAAACATATAGTAAATATGAGATCGAAATATACATTATATCGAAGTTCAATGTGAATATTTACTTTATGTAAATTTGACAAATTATAAGTCGCTTACTCTTTATCAAACACATTTTTGCATTCGTTTGGAGAAACTCCCCTTCTCTTTTATCTTCATTCCTTTCATCGTCCCAAATCACTGCACCTAGTGTGTTGTCTATCTACTTGATGTACTCACTATCATAATAGAAGGACTCATACGATATTTACCCCTGTGCCATAGACCCCTCGAGTTTTGCCCTTTGCCAAACAAAACCTTTCAATTTAGTCATGTACCTCTATAAGAATAACATCCAACAACAAGAAACCACCCCAACTAATTCAACCTCATCTACTACGTGGATTAGAAGATGAACCCGCAAATCCATGAAACTCGTCGACACTTCCCTCTCAAACGTATAAATAATCTCAACTATCTCTTGACGCTGCCGTGGAATGCTAGCTAGATGAATATCCTTTGTCATGATCCAACATATAAATGTAGCTAATTTCGATATGGCACGTCCTAGGTCTTGGGGGAAGCCATGTTTTACACACTCACACACGAAAATAGGATAATGAAATTGTAAAATTATAAACACATGCATGCAAAATTAGTTATGTTTTATGATCCCATGAGATAAATATTATTAATATAACAAATCGTAAAATCATGCTTTTGACATTATACGTACTCTTAGAAGATTCAAATGGTCATGCAATTTCAACCCCAACAAATGGTCTTCCACGATGAAGCAGCATCATAGTGAAGACCCATATGAAGATGACACCCTCACACCCATTATAAATTCCTTTCCCAAAAAAAGATCATCTTTTTTTAAAATCCATGGGACATCACCTTATTTTAAATACCAATTAGAGGGAATGT
The DNA here is from genome assembly GCA_034641835.2 of Pinus albicaulis. Lineage (NCBI taxonomy): Eukaryota > Viridiplantae > Streptophyta > Pinopsida > Pinales > Pinaceae > Pinus > Pinus albicaulis. Next base: position 1,916,596,880 of record CM076575.1, read on the forward strand.
ATTTTTTTGGATATCGTTTTCAGGACTGAAGGTTGAAATAGTGACACGTGGCACTTCGTACAATTTCTCTCTAGTGAAGCAGTTTATAATCAGGTCATCATAGGAGATTGGGCATATCTATTTCTTGAAGAATATAATGTTGATAAAACCTGTGGGGTTGGAAAGAGGACTCAGAGGGCTACCACAGGGTACAATGTGAGACCTTGGAGATCTGAAATTACATAGTTACAATATATTGAATGTCGAGGTTCTAGAAAGAAAGAAAAAATATCCATTCAAGTATCACTACAATAAGGAAAACACATCAACAGTAAAGGGTAAGTCTACTACAACAAGGTATGTATGATTAATGTCTGAATTTTAATTTGATTATCATCTCTGACATGTGTTTTTGCAGGAAAATGTAAGTATTTTGTATATATGTTTGACTGGGTTTTGTTCATAAATATTGAACGTATTTACATTTGAATTTTGAATATTTCTCTAACATATGGTTTGCAGGACAGTGTAAGTATTTTGTTTGTATATTGGTTTGGGTCATGTTCATTAATGCATGTGCAGGAAGGAGGACACAATAGGATAACTAAGACACATAATAGAAGGACAATGCAACACCAAAGTACTATTACTTAAAGTAAGCAAAAAAATACCTCAGCAGCTACTAGCATTCAAAGAAGCAGTGTCAAGTCAAGTATCAGGTCATGTCAAAAGTTAGTATTGTAAAAATCATCATTGTAAAATTGTAAAAGACCAATCTACCTAGATTTGTAGAGGCATTGTTGGGAGGTATGAGTGTTATTGCTAGATAATGTGATGGTTGGGTTGCAGGTCATAGTGTGATTGGGTGACACTTGGGTGATTGGTCTAGTTCAAAAAAATCATTGTGAATCATATTTTATCGTGGATCATTGTCCCTAGTACAAGATTCCACACTCTTCTCTTATTTATGATCATTATATGGTGGCAGGGAGGTGCTAGGTTGGTGCATGGAGTCACCTATAGGTTAGAACCTTTGAACACTTAAGCATGGTAGGTCGGTCTAGAATGTCGGGGCATCCATTTAGTTGACTATTGAAGAAACCAGGGCATTGGGGCGTCCTTCCAGTGGGAGCTAGAGAAAATGATTTTCTATAATTATAGGAACTTGTACCTTTCAGTTTAGTTGGTGCTAAATATGAAGGAATTTATTATAAATTCATTCTGGTGGACACCTAATCCTCTAAGGGTTGGTTTGGAAGGTGAAGAGTCAAAAGGAGTCCAAGGGTCATATGGAATCCAAGGGTCACTGGAATATGGAATAGAAGAGTTACTCCATTGTATGATAAAATGCATTATTCTGAGTAATAGTGCATCCAATTTTTTATCTTTCTCATGTCTTGTGTGTGTGTATACCGTGTTCACCATGCCTGTGTTTAACATGGTATCATTTTTTTTAAGAAATTTATGGGAATAGTGATGGTGCTCTCAATTGTGTGACTATGTCTGTGTTCAAGTGTGTTGGTGTGTATTATTGGCGGGACAGTATTATTTTGTTACATATTTGTGTAGTTTTGGCACCAGATTCGAACTTGAGGCTTAACACCTCCCCTCGTGGCGTTGTGATTGTGTTAATATCACCATGTTCCTCTGGCATTATTAAATCACCATTGATCATGAATTTTAATACAAATCCCACTCTGTAGCACAGCTCCCGCTCCATACAAATCCCAGTTATTTTCTGCGCTCAAACAGTTTCCATACTTTGAAACCACTTCTCGTGGCTCCGTGATCCTTTCACCTTTGACACATGACTCACAACAAAACTGATTTCTCACGCGGCTGGTCGAACTCGAAACAAGCACTACCCGAATCCCATATGACCAACTTTTGTTGTGTCATAACACCATACCTCCCCCGCTCGGTTAAACATTTTCCACAGGTTTGAATAGTAATACAAAACCAGAGCTATACCCTCTAATCGTGACATGGTATGGTACCTCACACCCCGCTAGTCTCTCCTCCCATAATCGATACTCCCGATTTCCTGCCTTACCTTCTGTCTATAGTAAAACCTCTCCACATAGTTAATACCACCATCTAAGTCAACCCACCATACTCCACAAATGCCCAATGAGAGATATAACTATGTTGAGTGTTATCTAGGCTCTATGGAAGATGTAGATGGCTAATCTGACCTGCTGCATATGAAGTAAATAACAAAGAGACCGTATTTTGCAATCGTTCTCTATATATTAATCTGTTTTTTGCATTTGAGCAATTCATTAATTCTTTATGCATAAATCTTGGAGTACATCTCTTGGAGTGTATTGAAGTTTTATATGAATGTCATATCTCTGGTTATAATCGTCTGTCTCAAACTATATATGGTAAATTCTTCTGCGTTCAAGATATTATAAGTGGCACTGATACATTATATCCAAATACATGATTATGCAGTGAATGGAGTGTTGAAAGGAACATTGGAATTATTTGTATCATTATTTCAATAGGAAAGAAATCAACCCTTTAGCACATGAATCCGGACAAGTCTCTCTAAATTTCTTAGTCGGACACTTGGGAAAAATGACAGTTTCTCTTTGTACTATTCCCTAGACGAGTTCTAGAACTAACAGGAGTCGAAATATTATGTATTGGACCTATAATATTCTTTAAATCAGAGTTGAAAATGGGTATGTGGGTGTAATAAGTTTTTGGGCAGATAAAAGGGTGCACACATTATTTTTGGAGGTCGTATTCACCAATTTCGAGGTGTTGCCTTTCTAATCTGGTTGCTGGAGTTATTTATAAACTTGTATGCAGCCACAATTTCTTACCTGAGCATGTTATAATGTATATGAAGCTGTGTTTACAAGAGGATTGTTAGATTACCACTTTATATGGCCCGTAGCATTCAGTTAATTTCTGTTCTACGTGTTTATTCACTATCTCCTGGGCAGCGTATTTCACTATTATGTGTTGGAGCATTACCCTAAGGCACTATTCTTTACGTATTATTATTAATGGGTTCCTCCATGTCTAGGTTCTATCTCTCTAGTGAGTTCACTCTATATTCAATTTTATTTCAAAATGATAAATGTCCCTCTTCGTTATTGCTAGTTGCATTGTGGTCCTGGAACTTTTTATTGAAAAATAATATTTATTTGGAGGCTACTAATACATACAATGCAGAATGGAAGAAATTGATGAAAACATCACCTACAATAGAGCGTATTCAAACAATTTGAAGAATTTTTCCCTTCTAGGAGGATATGCCATTGACCTAAAGGGAAAAACTTGGTCCCTGATTAGTTGTTCTCATTGAAGTGATACTTGACCCTAATGCTAGTTAGGGCATATTCATTTTGATTTTCTTATCAAGACTCATTATAGAGTAGTGTTTCAACTATAGTCCATTTGGTGTATTCCCATTCCACCAACAAGTTTTATGCAAATCCTAGCCTAAGATATTAATTATACTTGGTGCATTTTCCATGACACCTTTAACTTCCAAGATGGAAAGAATGGATAGAATTATTGAATTATTAGAGCTCTTGAAAACTATGATATATTCCACTAATCATGATACAGTCAAAATCAGCAAGAGCAATCTTTCTGATATGTTTGTAGATTACACATGAGAAAATATTTTTTTTGGAGCATGAATCTCAGCTACAATAGGAGTTACAACAAAATATTTGTCATTCTGAACTTTTTTTTGTTCATAACATTGATAAAAACTCCCATCAACAACAAGATATTGGTCAGATCACTCAAGCCAATACAAGAGCATATTTATATGCAGATGCAAAACCGCATGCTTCACCTCCCAAGCCCATCATTAGACCTTGGGAAGAGGTTGTATATAACGAGCAAAAAATAGGTCTTGGATATGACAAAGAGGTGTCCTTTCATATTCCAGAATATTCCAAGCCAATTCAATTATGAGTGTTGGATTTATTCATGATAGCTCACCTTCATTTTTTCTATATTATGCTCATCTTCCACACCAGCAATAGTAGATTGTAAAATTCCAACATTCTGATCTAGTTTTCCATATGAAATATCAATGTTTCAATCTTCACCCATGTAAGAAATGTGGTCAACGCACTCATTCTTCACACATATGCTTCATAAACAAGCCTCCTACAAGAAAAAATATTCATTTTGGATGGATAACTTCTTGGCAATGGGAATCAACATCCAAGAATATGTTTCAGTGATATGAAATAATTTCTTCTAGAATATTAAAAGCTTTTTCAGTTGATTTTTCACCATCATCTCACCTTATATCTGATAGGGGGGAAATGATGGTCATCTACCAGCTTCAAATCCACATCAAGTGAGCCTGAGCCACAACCTGTCATTCCGTATTCAGAGTTGTATCCAGAGACACATATTCCCATGAGCATGCCTTTGGTTGGTGGCCAGCCTTAAACCATCTATTTGAGGTTGATATTCTTCCTCTTTAAAGAATTCAGGACACTTCCTCTAGCATAAGACTTCAACTTCTTGCCAGTTTTGGTAGATTTCCAAGAAATGAATCAAGCATTCCAGAGTTGGTGGTCATCCTTAAACCATCGCAGGTTGTAGACCTGCCTTCTTCCAAGTTGAAGGTCTCCATCTTCAAAATATGAGGATAACTTCGTCTAGTAGACGACCTCAGCTTCTCGCCATATTTGGAAGAGTTCCAGGAACTGCACTAAGAATTCTAGTGTTGGTGGCCATCTTTAATCCACCTCCTTATGCCAACATTTTAGAGAGCTCATTCAACCTAGTGCTGCCATGCATACTCTGAACATTGGTATCACATATTTCTCCTTGTACTCACACATACCCCTTCGGATTAAGGGGGGGAATGTTGGACACCTAATCCTCTAAGGGTTGGTGTGGAATGTGAAGAGTCAAAAGGAGTCCAAGAGACCCTTAAATATGGAATACAAGGGCCAGTCCATTCTATGATAAATATGTGTCACTGTGAGTAATAATGCATCCAATTTTTTAACTTTTTCATGTCTTGCGTGGTTACGTGTTCACCATGCCTGTGTTTAACATGTTTGGTGGTTTTTGACCCGAAGGGGGTTTTCCACCTAAAATTTGTGTGCCTATTGTGTTCTATTATTTATTGTTGTTACTGGATAAAAATCAAGAATAATTGAAGATTAACCAATGCTCTGAAAATATTTAAAAGTTATAATTGGCAAAAAATACCGATTAAGCACACCCCCCCCCCCCCCCTCTCAATGTTTACAGCAATAAGAACATATGTCATACAAGGTAAAAATCCTCTCTGCTGTGATGGGTCTTGATACATCATATACATTTTTTCCATCCCATAATTACTTCAATTCATATACGAGTGGTTGTAAGTAGACATCCATATTCTTTAATTTTCTTCTACTAGGGACTATGAGAGCCGACATAAAGTTTTCATTCTTCATTGAGAACCATGGGGGGGGGGGGGGGGGTATTGTTATTTATCACTATACAACTACAAGCCAAATAGAATAACTGGTGTTCTGCAGAGAATTTAGGTTGACGCCATCCATGGCTATGCTAAGTCAAAGACTTTATACTTCATCCTTGAATATTTTGGGCCATGTATTCTCTATATGCTTCATGGCTATTGAATCTATTGGGATTCATATAACTCCCAACTCATTCCTATGTGAGGAATTCCATCCCTGCAACACAACTAATTATTTGCAATGAAAGAAACTTTGAATCCTTGGGATTTTAGGCACGTGCCTTAATATCTTAAAAGGAGGACCACATGATTTACCCTTCTTTTTTTAATTATCATACCTGTCATGCCCACATTTCAAAAATATTTCGTTGTCTTCATATTATCCTCTATATAGAATACAATCATTTTGACATTCAAAAATATTTCGTTGTCTTCATATTATCCTCTATATAGAATACAATCATTTTGACATGCATGATATGGTAAGTACTCAACAACCAACATTTTCAACAATTTATTTTCCCCTTCACATCTAAGGTCAAGAAATTATCACTCAGAAGAATCTTATCTTTGAATAACCTATAGCTGGTGGACAATATTAAATGTACAATGACAATAATTATTAGCGTTCATAAAATTGACCATTTGTAATGCTGATTTTGTGACAATATTTCTCAAAATATAAGGTACCTAATGGCCAATTACTCAAAATTTCCAAGAAACATGAATTTGACAAGCCAAACTTTTCTTTCAAGTTGTACAGTAACATTATTGTGCCCAACTGGGTAGAGAGGGGTGGTGGAAGAAAATTTAAGGCTTTCAAAACATGTATCAACAATATGAGCATCATCTCATAACTGAACATCGTTCTGGAATGCATCTAATAAAATTGTCTCCATGTCATTCATATCCCTTAAGTAATCATCCATAACGCCATCTATTTGATTGCCTCCATTGCCAGCTTGTGAAGAACTACTATTGTTGTAGTCATTCCTAATTGGTGAATCTAGACATAGTGGGAATTGAATATGTGGTTGATTCAACTATTCTTGGTATCATTCCTCTCTGCATTTTTCTCTTAATTAAGCGTTCTCTCGATTTGACATTATCGTGGGGTGCAACGAAAGATGGTAGGTAGGTCACTCATCATCACTAGAATCCTAATAATTTTAAAAAATATATTTGAACATGATTAATACAATATCGATGATATCAATTAGTAAGCACATCAATGCATCATTAATTGGTTTGAGATTGAAATAATTACATTATACCAAACAATTATTACCATCATTGTCCTAGGATTTTGGCTAGAAGATGGCATGTTAAAATTGGCACGGTGAAGTAGTTATCCATTTTCATCTACTAACCACGCCTTGTGGTATTCTTTTCCTGATAAAAGCCTCCGACGTTTTGGAATTGTTTGAATATTTTGGTGCATCTGGACACGATTTTGAATCTACATGAACCTGTAAATTTTCATACATTAATTTTATTTAGCTAATTTACATGGATAAAATAAATAAATTCAATTAGACAATGAAAATAGAAATAAAATCCGAAGTAATTGGGTCTGGAGATGGATAGGGAGAACTTTGTGATGGATTTTGAGAAATATTACGGAACAAGATGGATTTCGAAGAATTGTTCATTTTATATAATTATGATATTTTATTCTTGCGTTTGAGCAAAATCAATAATAAATTTTTGTGTACATACCTAAAAGTAATTTTGGTGCCTTAAAAAATGAGTTATTTTCATCGGTGCTAATGTACTGTTAACTGCACCAGTGTGATTTTATTATCAGACCCACCAGTGCTATTAGTTAAAAAATAAACCAAATATCGGGAAAAAAAAAGTGGAACTTTATTTTTTTGAAGTGAAAAAAAAGCAGTAAACTGAAAAATGAGCACAAAATGATTTTCGAAAATATAATTTCATAAAAATTTCTTTAAATAGTAAAATCTATTCATTATTTCATTATTTTTGAAAAATAATTCAGGGAGGGATTTCCACGAGAGACATACCTAGAGCAAGAGAGCACTATGGAGCAGTAAAATACTTTTGAACAATAGCACTATTCAGAGTATCAAAATTTGAAACATCTGGTGATTCACACAAAATCCTTATAGTATAGTAAAAATGTTAAATTTTATTATAATAATTTTTTTTTATAGTTTCTGTTGGATTTAATACATGCATAGTAAAAATTTTAAATTATATTGTGCATTTTACTAATAAAAGAATTTACAATCTCTATTCCTATTTACATTTAATTAAAATTCGAAAAAATTAAAAATAAAATAAAATAAAATAAATAATAAATAAAAACCAAAACAAAAAAAATCCATTCTTATGTTAAACTCTTCTTCTTGTTTATGTGACTGCAAAACTTCACAATTATGGCTTTTCATTTTGGATTTATAGGATTTGTAATACTATATATATATATATATATATATATATATATATATATATATATATATATATATATATATATATATATATATATGAATGAATATCACATCTAACCCGCGGGACCACTTGTAGGTCGTATCTTGATCCTGTCCCGGCCCTTACTTGATTAAAAAAAACTTTTGTTAATCGATTGCAAATTGTGCAGTACAATATAGTGCGACGGTGTGCGCTTTTAGTATATTAAATTCGGGTGCGTATTGAAAAAAAAAACAATTTTTGATAAAAATAAATTTTTATACATTTATTTTTATGTTAATTGGTGCTCCAATATTAATGTAATGCACCGGTCTCCTATTGCCAAAGATCATTGTACAATGTTTCTACTGTAGTGGTGGGGTGTTTATAAGAACATATCACATCGTTATTGATGCTTAAGTTACGAAAGTCACATCGTTTTCTTGATTTGTTTTTACATGAAAATTACGTGATTTATTTATAAAATATATTAATGAATGGTATAGGTTTTATATTCCTAAAGAAATGACTGACAAAAGTTCAAGTAAAAAAAATATTGATAGCACATCCATAAAATCAAAAAAGGCAAGTTCATTGTAAATTATTTACAAAAATTATTATTTTTGAACTATATGTAGGTTTAACTAATATGTATTGTTTAGCGTGTATCATGTAGAGAAACAAAATGACGAAGCTTGATAAGATTCTTTTTTATCTAAGACCAGAAGAGCGTAAAATCTTGATGGAAAAATTGCAGAAATATGAATCAGGTTAATGAAAAAGTACTATTGATCCAATATGAGTTTATTTTTTGAATTTTCATTAATAATATAATTAAAAATATTAGATAGCATGTTTCAAACAATCTGTTATTTAAGATATTTTTAATTTTGTACAAGTACCAACAACGAAAAAAATGAATGTTGTTCTAAGAAAAGGAAAAAAATATAACATGTAAATGAAAATGAATTGCTCCTTAGCTCATCTGGTCTGGTGTTGGAGGTTAACGAAAGGGGGAAAAACTTTTACAAAACTTTGAGGAATCTAGTGGAATGAATGTATAGATGATATTTCCACTTACAATACAAAAATCAATCCAATTATTCCAAGAACCAAATTTTATTTAAACTACATGAACAGTTTCGAGAGAATTGGTCAATGAGACATGTGAGAACTTTAATAACAAAAATCTACAACAACAAAAAAGAAGGATTGAAAAAGTAATATTCCCTTAAATACTTTTTTAGAATTATATGTATATATTACTACAAGGAAATCATTTATGCGTGTAACTTTTGTTATTTTTAGTTTTCATATATCATTAAAAAATTAAATAGTTTATTGTCATGTTACTTTTTTAGGAAGATTATGAAGATCTCAAAGGATGAACGAGCTGATATCATAAATATTCCAGTAGGAATGTCCAAAAATGTGTACCATGAGATGGTAAAAGAAATGGACATAATTTCATCTCGCGAGGAGCCATCTCAACAAAAACGTGCTTCAAATGTAATATGTAATCATTGATTTTTTCGATTTGGTACAATAAATAAATAATTTAGCATTAATTATTAATTTTGAAGTATTTTCTTGCAAAAAAGAAAAAAAATGGAACCCATTAAACACATAAAACATGACGACAAGGAAGAAAAGGGTTGATATCTAAGTTTGTGAGTAATTGTTACTTCCTTATAAAAACTTAACTAGCTTTCATTTTTGTATATTTTAAGTTGTTTTACAGAAATCATTGTTGAATGTCTTCAAACAGGTGCTAACATACAAAGAAAGATCATCAGAAGAATTGATTAACATTGGGTTAAATATGGGTTGTCAGTATATCTTGGCATATCATAAATTAATTGCAGAATTTGTAAGTATCTATCTTTCTTCACTTAGCTCCATCTATAATTAATATATATAAAAAAAACCTTTTATATTAAATCTATGATTTGTTATGGGGTGTAAAACTTGCAGGAAACAAATTATGCAACTACGCCAACAAATGATTTTTTTAAAGAAGGCATGAAATTTGGTTTTGAAATAATGTGTATAGTTCACGAGTCAATTCTTTTTATGGTATATTTCTTTTCGATTTACATTGATGTATATTATTTAATATTAAAATTTTCATTATTCTCACCAATGTAGATACACTCATTACACGTTATTTTTATGTTTGCAAATGGAACTTGAAGAAGAAGAAAACAATCAACACAATGGACAAAACATTCCTCCAAATAACAGAAGTCATGGAAGTAGCTTAAGTAGTGACAACAGTTCCAATGAAGAATTTTGTTCAATATGTTTGGATATCAAAGCAAGGCATTGTATTTTTTGAAATATTTGTCTGTGAAATCAACCATTTTGTTTAATGTAATGGACAAAGTGTCCCAATTGAAAGACAAAGGGATACCAATGACTGTCCCATTTTGTATGAAAAAGAGTGTCTTATATATATAATACATTTTAATTTATTATATTGTGTTCTCCATTGTTGCTGTGAAATGTTACACCATTCATTAAATATATGGATGATTAAATATTATAATGAAGATATTTTAAATATGATGATATAAAAATTCATCCAAACATCACATTCAAATTCCCTAATAAAAATTTATTTGATATGAATATTGTTATAAGAGATGTGTCGAATTTTGATGAATAATGAATTTTAAAAAATCACGATAATTGCACTATCACAAGTCAATGTTTCTAAAAAATAGAAAATGAACACATGTGCATTTGTATGATACTGCACACCGATGCGTTTCTATGACCTATGAGCACCGCACCAAATACCAATACCAATTAGAATGCCCGGTGCACTTTATCGATGACTACGACCCAGGAGGATAGGCGTTTCATGCAAGGGTATGGTTTTCCTTTAATGTGTCATTGAATTTTTACACCTTAATGGCACGGGGCATGTACAAAACCCATATGCACTCGATAGATAGAAGCTAAATGCACATGTGCATTCGTATTTGTAACGCATTAGTGTTGTTTTCATTAAATGCCTCAGTGCTTTACAAATATAATTTGAATATAACAATGCATGCATCATTTATCGGCCCAGTGCGTATTCATTGGTGTCACTCACCAGGACGTTTCTAAATGCCCCAGGGCTTCCAAAATTATTTTTCCATCATGGTGCTTGGTATATTTATAGTACTGGTGGGTAAAGGTTAAAACGCATTGGTGTGTTGACACATGAATTACATACCGATAAGAAATACATCTGTAAAAACCTCCGGCTACCCAATTTTTTTCAGTTGTGCTGAAGTTCCATTAGAAGCTCCATCAAAACCTTCGCTACAAAAAACGGATGTTGTAGAAAATGTTTTTTGACAATTTTGGCCAATTTTATAACACTAAAAATCTCCTTTATAACCTCGGTAGAGGGTCTTTTCTTTGTAGTGATATTATTACTATTACCATTGTAACTTTTACCATGATTGTCACCATAACATTTACCTATAATGTGATGATTGCATAATTGGTATCATTGTTATAAGTTAGAGTGGTCATTAGACTCAATCAAATCACTAATAGGATTTGAATGAGTCATATATTGTTATTTACCAATTTCTTACCATTTTTCCTCGCATATGTTCAAGTAAACTAGTGAAAACAAGTATCAAGATGCATTAACTCCTCTCAATTTATATTAGGCTCTTTGAGGAACCATGAGGAAACCAAAGAATGATCACCATTAGGCAACATCCATTGAGTAATTAAAATAGTTATCTAGTATAATTCATTGAAATGGAGGTTAGTAGAAGGCGGATGCAATGCTTTATTTGCAAACTTTCAAGGGTTTAATGATGAAGTCACTTTTTAATTTGAAAAATTCTTTGACAATAATGTAGCACATGCTCAGGACCTAATTATCATAGTGAATGAAAATACCATTTCCCAAGAAGCCTTGTTTCCAGTTGAAGGAGGAAAATGGTTAAACAATAAGGATTTTTAATAGTAGTTGAACATGCAATTTCGTAAGCCTTGATATCAAGATGTTGATTGGGTGAAAGGGGTGCCTCATTTTTGGATTAGGGTTGAATGGTGCAGTTTTTTATATTTCCTTCACAAATACCCAGCTTGTGAGAGAATTCAGGAAATTACATTCTTATATCATATCAGGTTATTTCTTCACTGTACTCAATACGAAAAAATCAATTTTCTCTCGTCTCTATGGAATATTTTGTAAAAGATGCCACAAAAGGTATGTTTACTAGTCTTTATCACTACAAAATTACAAAAATATTAATTAGTATAAATTAAACATCATATATGATAGTTGTGCTAAATGTTTGGCTCAAAATGGGTTTTCTTCATTCAATGTAGTTCCTAATTAACAAGGTATTCTACATAGTTGTGAGGTAAACGATTCAGGAGGTATTGTAAAGTTTAACGAACCAAAATATTTCCTGTCCTCATATTCTAGGAGGAAAAGGAAAATGAAGGTTGGTGTTGATTTAACAGAAATCCCTATATCTCAAACCCATGTATTTTAAACCCTTATTACTAATTGATGTGTTACATGCAGTATGGAAATGGGGTTAATAGTTTGTCAACATTTTTGTACTCCATAAAAAGGTTTAGAACACCAAATACTCGTCGATTTAGATCAAGGTAAAAGGGAAGAAGAGGAAATACCAAACACTACTAGTGCCTCAGATAAGGGAAAAGGTAAATCTCCTAGGGTTGACTAATTCATTCCCATGGAATTTTCTGCTCAATTTGAAATCCATGTAGTAGAAAAGAGTGTAGATTTTTTCTCTTAGTTCAAGTTTTAAACCCTTTCAGTAGAAACAAATGCAAATTTGCTACTTATTTTTAGTTTGAACGCCTTTATAGTAGAAAAATTTGGTGCTTATTCTACTAATAGTTTGATTCATCTTATTTAGTTTTCCATTGTGTATTGAAGAAGAAGAAGAAGAAGAAGAATCAAATTAAAATATTAAACAGAGAGATTCAAGTGAACCTTGTCTTTGATACACATTAAAGAGGAGAAAGAGAGATTAAAAGCATATAGTTCTCAACTGCAACATAAGAATGACAAGTTATTGGCTAAGAATAGAAAATTGTAGAAAATGGTTAAGGAATGGTGGAAACGAGTTAAAAATATTTTGTTCAAAATTTGGTGTTAGGCCACTATATTACTATTATATTCCCTTATTTTTGTTAGTTTAACCCCCTTATTTTTATTATTGTACCCCTGTAGCCCCCATATTTTTATTATTGTGCCCTTAAGTTATTATTGTTAGGTCAGCTAGGATTACATTGCGGCCCACTAGGATTACATTATAGCCCCATGGACTCCTATATATAGAAAGGAGGTTTTGTAATTTGTATCATCTAAGAATTTTTCATTAATGTAATTTATTGGAGGTTTCCCCCTCGAAGTGGCTTATTTCTAAGGCGTTGATATCTCTTTTCTTCTATTTTTGGAGCTGGTTTCACAACATTTGGTATTAGAGATTTGGGTTCTAGGGTTTCATTTCTCCAAATAGGTCATTATGGAATTTTTGCTATAACTTGTTTTCTACGAAGTTTTAGAAGCTAAAATTTGTAGGGTGCGAAGCCAAAATCCTGAGAAATATCTTCAAAAAATTTCAGATCTTCGTTCGTAATATTTTCGAAGATATGATCTGTGGAAGTTAGGTATTTTTCCAGGGTCCTCAATTTAATCTAAACATGTCATCGTGGTATTTGCACTATAAATTTTCTTCTACGAAGGTTCAGAATCTGACATTCTTAGGGCACGAAGCTGAAATCTCGAGGAACTCGTCGAAAAATTTCAGAGCTTGTTTCGCAACATTTTTGGAGATATGATCTGTGGAAGGTAGTGCTTTTTCAGGCTCCTGAATTTCATCTCAAACAGGTGATCATGGGAAAATATTAATAACTCTCTCTCTGGGTATCAGATTGGAGTGCTGTAAAAAGAGATCACAAGCACACAGACTTTAGTTTCTTTGCTATCAATTTTAGAGCTAAAATAAGAAACAGTAACACATGGCAAGTCGTACAAGTTTTCTGTACTGAACTAGTCCATAATTAGGTAATTATGGGATATTGGACATAACTTTGCCTTGGAGAATCAAAATAAAGTTAGACCTGTGGCATTCAAAACATAATTTAGAATGCTACCTCAATGCCCAATTTCAGATATTGACGAGGCACAATCACAAAGATAATCTAATTTCAATATAGAGCTCTTCAAAAGCAAGAAAAAGGTGTTTTTTTTTTTTTTTGATGAATTGCATAAGTCTTGTTTGAAGAATAAATTTGAATTGATTCCAAGGGCATATTGTAGAATATATATCAGTATTGGGTTAAAAAACAATGCCCCATAAAAATAATTCAACACCCATTAAGCCTTTAGAAGGCTCTACTATGACTCATGAAGATGAAGAATTGCAACATGATCTATCAAAATTACAAGAGAAAGTGCACCAAATTTCACTTTCGCAAAGAGCAACAAAAAATGAAATGGATATTTTGAAGAAAGGCATGGAAGCAAAGATGGATGGTTTGAATAAAGGCATGGAATCTAAGATATATGGCATGGAATCTAAGATGGATGACATGGAAGCTAACATCGATGAAAAAATGAAAGACAACATGGAAAACATGAAGAATGATCTAAAAGCAGAAATGGAAGATTTGAAAAAGTTGATACAAGAGATGTTTCCTAATGGTGAAAATATACTAGAGGAAACTCAAGATGAGAAGAAAATAAATGTTAATCTTGAATTCATAAACTCTAATGTGTGTGGTAAGAACCACCATATTCCAAAAATGGATATGAGGAAGTTTGATGGAAATGATCCTGTAACATGGATACCACAGATGGAGCAATATTTTGATCTCCATAATGTGCAAAACACACAAAAGATATGCATTCCAACTTTACATTTAGAACGAAATACATTTGTATGGTATCGATGGCTTTGCTCCCATAAAAAAATTGTCACTTGGTCAATTTTTACGAAGAAAATGATAGCACATTATGAGGATACAAAGATCAACACCTTCTTTAGCCAATTGATAAATATCAAACAAAAGGGCTTAGTGGGGGAGCACATTGAGGACTTCCAAAATTTTAATATAAGGGTAATTGATATTCCAGAGGAACACAAGATTGATCTCTTCATAGGTAATTTAAAGGATAACATCCAACATGAAGTTCGTGTTTTGGAACTTGATTCATTGGAGAAGGCATTCAGGTTGGCAAGAAAAATTGAATGTAAAATTATGGAGGCAAGGAAGCCTACCACTCATGTCTATAAAGAAGGAAGTGTTGCTATGCCTAGATTTCCACAACCTACAAGGTTGACAGCACAAAAATTGGAAGAAAAAAGAGCAAAAGAGCTTTGATATAGTTGTGATATCAAATACACTAAAGGTCATAAGTGTGCTGAGAAGAAATTATTTTACATAGATTGTGAAGAGGAAGAAGAGAATGAACAAGAAGAGGATATACAGTAGGAAATAGCCCTAGAAGAGGAAGAAATGAGTCTGACCATATCGTGTAATGCATTGGCAGGAATTATCACTCCTGAAACTCTCAAGATAGAAGGACATATCAAGAAGAAAAAGGTAATAGTGTTGATTGATTCATGTAGCACCCATAATTTTATTCATTTTAAGGTAGCCAAGGAATTGAATTGTTTCCTATACCCAGCACCAGAATGTCAACTGATGGTTGCAAATGGAGGAACTATAAATTTCTCTAGAAAATTCCATAATATAAAGCTAACCTTGGGGGAATATGTATTGAATAGTCCAATCCTTTCCATTCCTATGGGAGGTGCTGATGTTGTACTAGGAGTACAATGGTTACAATCTTTGGGGATGGTAGATTTTAATTTTCAAGAACTTTTCTTGAAATTTTTGTCAGAAGGAAAGGTAGTCGAATTACGGGGTATTCTCGGGAAGCTAGGAAAGAAAATAAGATCTAATTTCATGATAAAACTTCTAAAGAAAGAACAATGAGGCGTAATTGCACAATTATGTTCACTAGAAGTTCCAACATCAAACTCATCTATTTCTGCAGATCTCCAACAAGTCTTGGACAATCATTCCAAGGTGTTTGAAACTCCCAAAGGACTCCCACCTATTTGTGATCATGATCATGCTATTCATTTCATTCCAGGAAGTGTTCCTCCAAACATCAGGCCTTATAGATATCGTAATGTCCAAAAGAGAAATATTAAACGTATGATTGCATAAATGTTAGAGGTGGGTACAATTCAACCTAGTCAAAGTTCTTTCTCTGCTCTTGTAGTATTGGTACACAAGAAGGATGGATCATGGCACATGTGTCCATATTATAAGGATCTCAATGAGCTCACCATTAAAGATAAATTTCCCATTCCTGTGATTGACGAATTATTGGATGAATTACATGGAGAAATTTATTTTACCAAGTTGGATCTTCGTTCAAGATATCATCAAATTAGAATGAGGACTAAAGATATTACTAAAACAACATTTCAAACTCATGAGGGTCATTATGAATTTTTGGACATGCCTTTTGGGCTTACCAATGCACCTTCTACATTTCAAGGGTTGATGAATTCTATTTTCACACCCTTTCTTAGAAAATTTGTGCTATTATTTCTTGATGATATACTAATCTACAGTAGGTCTTGGAAGGATCATGTTGAACATGTTGAGAAGTTGCTCAAACTATTATAGGAGAAAAAATTATATGCAAAAACATCCAGATGTTTCTTTGGAGTACAAGATGTGGAATATCTGGGTCATATTGTATCTCAAGAGGGTGTTAAGGTAGACCCTAAAAAAATTAAAGCCATTAAGGAATGGAAATGCCCCACAACCATAAAGTAGTTGCGAGGATTTCTTAGGTTAACAGGGTATTATCACAAGTTTTTTAAGAATTACGGGAGAATATCAGCACCTCTAACAACATTATTGTAGAAAGATGCATTTTCATGGACTCCTGAAGAAACTAAGGCCTTTGAACATCTTAAAGAGGCAATGTGCCTAGCACCGGTCTTAGCTATGCCAAAGTTCACAAAAACCTTTATTGTGGAATGTGATGCCTTAGGAAATGAAATTGGTGTTGTTTTAATGCACGAAGGAAGACCCATTGCTTTTGAAAGTCATCCAATCAAAGGAAATTATTTACAAAAATCTATTTATAAGAAGGAAATGTTAGCAATACTACATGCACTAAAGAAATGGCGAACTTACCTAATGGGAAGACAGTTAAAGGTAAACACTGATCATGATTGTCTTAAACACTTTTTGGAACAAAGACTATCTTTAGAAGAGCAGAAAAAATGGGTCACAAAGATGTTGGGTTATGACTTTGAAATAATCCACAAAAGAAGGAAGCTTAATGTTGTTGCAGATGCACTCTCAGGAAAAAATGAAGAGGTGGAAGCATTTCTTTGTGCCATTTCTATTATCCAACCAAATTGGATAATCAAAGCGAGATATGAGTCAAAGAAGGACAATGAAGTATGGACACTCATTCAAAAGTTGCAGCAAGATCCTCGTACATATGATACATTTAGTTGGAGAAATGGTTCTTTTTGGTACAAAGATAGCTTATATCTTTGTAATATTTCCCAACTAAAACAAAATATTATTTTGGAATTGCGCACTTCTCCTTTAGGAGGACACTTAGGATTTTTAAAAACTTACCACAGGGTGAAGAAATAATTTTTTTGGGATGGCCTTAAATTTTATATTCAAAATTTTGTGGCGGAATGTTTGGTTTTCCAGTAGAATAAAGTTGAGAAAATTAAGACCCCAGGACTTCTACAACCTTTATCCATTCCAAGTCAATGTTGGGAGGAGATTTCAATTGATTTTATCATAGGTTTACCTAAGTCTGAAGGAAAGAGTGTCATCATGGTGGTAGTTGATAGACTTACCAAGTATACACACTTTCATGCATTATCTCATCCATTTAAAGCAAGTACAATTGCTACTGCATTTATGGACACAATTCAAAAGCTACATGGGAACCCAAGGGTTATTGTGAGTGACAGAGATCCCATTTTTACTGGAAATATTGGAACGAAGTTATTTTCTTGTTTGGGTACTCAATTAGCTCATAGCTCATCTTATCATCCTCAATCTAATGGTCAAACTGAGATATTAAATAAATTTTTGGAAGGATATCTTTGTTTTTTTGTAACTGATAAAGAAACACAATGGGTCAAGATATTACCTATCGTTGAATGGTGGTATAACACTTCCTTCCATACTACAACAAAAATGACCCCATTTATGGCACTTTATGGATATCATCCACCATCCGTCACATCATATTTAAGAGAAAATTCGAAGGTTCAAGCAGTGGAAGATCACATCGAGAATCAACAAGAAGTTCTCCAACTCTTAAAGGATAACCTTAATTTGGCACAAAATCAAATGAAAAAACAGGCATATCGACATCACAGTGAGAGAAGTTTTGATGTAGGAGACTGGGTATTTTTACGGCTACAACCATACAAAAAAATGTCCGTAAAGCAAGCTAAGAAGGATTATAAATTATCACCAAAGTACTATGTTCCTTACAAGGTGTTGCAAAATATTGGTACTATGGCATACAAATTGGAGCTTCTTGCTTCTTCACGAGTGCGTCCAATTTTCCATGTTTCATGCTTAAATAAGGTTACATGTGAAAATCTTCTAGTTCAAACTATTTTTCCAGAACTTGATGAGGAAGGAAAAATCATATTGGAACCTCAAGTGGTCACGGAAACAAGAACTCGACAACTACACAATCAATCAATTTCAGAGTATTTCAGAGATACTCAAGCGTTGAGGACAACACTTTTTTGAAGGAAAGGGGCATGTTAGGTCTGTTAGGTCTCTATATTACTAATATAGTCCCTTATTTTTGTTAGTGTAAACCCCTTATTGTTATTATTTTACCCCTATAACCCCCATATTGTTATTATTGTGCCTTTAAATTACTATTTTTAGGTTGGCTAGGATTACATTGTGGCTCACTAGGATTGCATTATGGCCCCATGGACTCCTATATATAGAAAGGAGCTTTTGTAATTTGTATCATCCAAGAATTGTTCATTAATGTAATGTATTAGAGGTTTCCCCGTCGAAGTGGCTTGTATCTAAGGCATTGATATACCTTTTCCTCTATTTTTGGAGTTGGTTTCACAACATATGGTACTAAGGAAGATATTTTAAAAATCATGAAACAAAGGGGAGAGGAACCTGAATATTTTGTTTAGAGCAACATGACTTTAGTGGAATTTTGTAGTCACTGAATTTTGATTGATTTTTTTCCTTTATCGATAATTTTTTTTTTATAAGGACATGAAAAATAGTCAATGTGGCGGAGTGTTCAACCTCCATTTGGACATGGTTTCACCCACTTTTTTCTCTATGAATTCCTATACTTATATCATGTTCCTGCCATTATCACCATTTATGTTCATATTATTGGACCAATTCCAGAACTATAATCGAGATAAGGTAAATTATTAATGGATTATCATTTCATTTGTGTATGATTTTTTTCTAATTATGGTGAATCTTAACGAATATTTCATGTGTCGGATGAATATTTCTTATTCACATAGTCAGTTCCTACTTATGGAATATATTTTTGGATCCCATGCCATAATTTATCATATTTCCAACTCTCCTGGCATACATTAGACATGTGGGTTCTATATATTGGAGGCCTAGGATGGTTCCATGTTACTTCATTCATGCCTACATCAATGAGAAGTGTGGAATCTTGGTAAATGATTTGGTCAAATTTTCTTATATGCAATAGATCCCTCTATTTATATGAAAACATTGTACAACTCACTAGTGGATTGAGATTTTTTATATTATGAATAAGGATCAAATAAGATATATTTAAACGTTTTTTTTAAGAAACATGATTTTATCATAAAAAAAAAATTGGTTGTTTTTGTAACTCTCTTTCCATGGGATGAGACAGGTCGAATCATGTAAAAAAATGGATCTGATTCATGAAGCCTTTGGTTCATGGTTTTCCCGCTTATAAAGATACAACCCAACTATTTTTATACAACCTATAATTCTCTTGTTATTCATAGAAATTTAGATCAAACAACTAGAACATATTTTTCTTTAAAATGTATTGATGATAGATCAAAATAATATAACTACTTTTCCTTTTGACCAATGGGATTAGAGGAGTTGATCTTATCCATAGATGCAGGTTTTTCTTATAAATAATCTATTAAATCTTGTAATCGTGATATACATGATATATGGGTATGTAAATCCATTTTCTTAATATAATAGAACTTTGGCTTTTATTATTATGTTTTGGCACTGGTGTTAGTATGTTGTTCATATTTCAATAGCTTTTTTCTAAGGAAGGAAAGGTCCCATTATTAATAAGTCTACTATAGCAGATTTATTATATTTCATTTTTTCTTGATGTCTATGCCTTTTCATTTTTAGTAATTTTCATTTCTAGAATATTTAGTGATAAGTTGAAAGAGTCATTAAGGTCATCTTCCAAACCATATTTTCGTCCATGTGCCAGTATTTGGTACTAAAAGATTCAATGAGTTAGTAGATATTCATTTCATCTTGTTTGAGTTTTTGGAAACATAGTATGTGTAAAAGGATCTCTATTACATTGCCCTTATCCAACTGAGCTGCATCTACTGATTTATATTTTTAGAGGAATTAATTATTTATTTAAGATTTTTATGCAGCTGTGATTTAAGTTGTTTTTATATATATGGAGTAGTCTAGTTATGATATTTCATTTTGTGTGATTTTACTACATCCTCAAAAGTTAAGGAGCCTCAAGTTGATGTTAAATATCTAAAGCTTATAAATATAAATAACTCAAAGACCTATAGGTTCCATATGGTGTTTATCATTTTCCTTCCTTACGGAAATTTCTAGAAGAACTTTGTGTTTTCATCCCCACATTCCGGCCAAGTTTTTGTACTCTTCAATATCCATAGTGCTTCCTTATCTTCTAGCATGTACCTCTTCTTTGATTTTAGTTATATTAGCATTTTTTCATCTCCTCTAATTAAAAACCCCCTACCCCTAAGTAAGTGAGGGCAGGAAGGTTCTCTCCCACTTATATGATATCCTATTTTTCCTTCATTCGCATAATAACTTTCTATTCAATTATGGATTTTTTATAGTTCTGCTAGATTTTTGGAAATTGAGAGGTAGTTTAAAATCCAAGATAAGAGTCAGAACAAGTACATTTTGAGTGGACTAGTTCCAGAAAATCCGATTCATTTAGGCATGTTCATTTTAATATAAAAGGACTTCTTCATTTCCTCTGATTCCCTCTGATCTCTAAGAAAATGGGATAATTATCTGACCCCCACCTGCCAACTGGAAATCCACTGAAAAAACATAGCATGTAATTCCATGATAATTTCAACAATTAAAAATTGGCCAACCCTTTTTAAACCTTAACATTTCCCACCTAATTATTCCTCCATGTTGGGTTAAGCTTTATCAATTGTACATAATTTTTTTTTGGTCTAAGAGAGGATGAGTACATTAGTTTTTTATAGGGACCAAACTTGTATGGTGATCCCCAAATTTTGTATCTCCCACTAAGAAGTCAAAACCCCCTCTTAGAATCAGGCTATAAGAGTGAAAAACCTTCTTTCTAAACAAGACCTCCCAAAAATGTTCCCCTCTCCTAATAGGGATTGTATACATTAATAACAATCTTTTTCCATCCCCACTTCACTCAAGAAGACCTTGATGATCAAGACATATTATATCATGCGTGATTTGATCAAGTTAATTCTATGAGTGTTCCATCAAAAAAACAATCCTCCAGACAATCTACGGGCATATGAGCTCAAAAAATTCCATCTTGTAAACATATATTCAAAAAATATTGATATTTTATCCTCATGCCCCAATGTTTCCCCATGTAAAATTTATGGGTGGGTGAATTCCATAAGCCTTTCCAAGGATAACATTTTTAATTGGATATCCAAGCCCTTAGAGTTGAATTATTAAACAATCATGAGGAAACACATCAATGGACCTTCACTACTTGAAGGACCCCATGTATATATAGTTGTTTCCCAAAGGTCACATCACATTGAGAGTTGATCTATGATTTTTCTAGAAAATATTTGCTCCTATGCCCCTTTCCTTCCAACAATAGAAGAGAGGATAAAATTTGTCCCCCCAAAAAGTGGGGGATGATAAAATATTTATACATGGCCAATGATTATATTAGGAATTTGAATCTACAGATTCAGAAATATTGGAAGTCTAAGAAGAGATAATAACCTGTGTGGACTAAGGGAGGATAAATTGTACAGGGAAAGGGATTTGGCTAACCAATGAGATAGATATAGTAGGGAACTATGTATCCCCACCCAAAGAAAATCCAACTCATTCCTTCCCTAAATTAATTAAGGAGACTATCATATGCAAAAAATAATATGCCTAAGGGGTAAAAGAAGTAACCATCATCGACTATGTCTCTTACTTATAATGATCTAAAGTTGAGTCTAAATTATCCCTTCCTTGAGTTCATAAGGCTATCATAAGGGCCTCTAATTGCTTTGACCATAATTGATGTGGTGGATCGATCACCACCTCTCCTCAAGGTTCCATCTCAAGAGAAGTAATATAGGGGGAGGCATATGTTTTAGCTCCTCTTGCAGAAGTGGCCCTCTCCTTTTTTAATGGGAGATACCTAAATTATTTTTTCTATGGCTATGTGATCATGGTGATGAAACTACCAACAACAAAAATGGACCCCCTCATAATCCATGATAAAAAAATGGGTCGAAACTACTACCTACAACTCTAGTTTTTCCACCAGTCCTTCCCAAGTATCTAGGCTAGCTATAATTCAAGTAGCCACCATCACTCTATATTTGCAAAATGACATTTATACCTCCAAAATATGCTCCATATAATTTTGTACACATTGAAATATCCCTTGAGACCAAAAATGGATTTCTAGCACTGAGAGGTAGACCCAGATGGGATATATGTTATAGAATCACTTAACACTCTTGTAGATCTAATGCTATTTTATGGCCCTGGGAAACCCTTTCCCATGTAGACTTAATATTGTATTAAAAAAGAATATTTTAATTTCCATACGGGATTCCACCCACACAAAAGTGCGTACACACGTGGGTACTATAACATTGAACCCGCATATACTCATAGAAATATGAAAAAATAAAATAATATCCCATTTTTAGGGTGGGGTTTACGGGTTTCACCGAAATCCCACCTACAGGAGCCCATGGCCAAAAAAAATTAACCAATTTCAGGTGGTATTTATACACCCCATGGGTAGGCTTAATTGCAATTAGGAGATAGGATATCGAAATTATAGCCATTTTGATCCCAAGATCAAGTCTGATTTTCCATTTTCCCACTGCACTCCTAGTTTATAGGAAACCCTTGTTTCCTTTGATGGATTCTCATTCATATTTATATGGCACCCTTTCTCAATTTTTATAGAGGTAGTATTTGAGGTTTGGGCTAGACGAATCAAGAGGAAGGTTTCATCAGTGCCATGGTTGGATTAGGGTGTACCTTTCCAATACCATTTTTTTGTTAATCAATAAATAAGCTTTGTCTCGTTCTTGAAATGCTATCGTGTCATAATTCATGGTTTATATGCCTATATGTGATGATATAACATGACTTGTATGTATAAACATTGATTTAATTATTATATGTATGCTTCTCTAAATTGAATTGCAGGCCTGCTCGTTCTGGAGGAAGAAGAGGGTTTGGACCCTACGGGATCGACATCAAACGTAGGACCTTTGGGTACCTTTCTAAAATCAAATTTAGTAATTCACATGTTTATAATGCTTGTATGAGTGCTTCTTGTTGGTTATATTTATTCTATTTGTTGAGGTTTTCAACCCTTACCTTAGGGAGATTTTCCCACCAACAAAAATGGCAATTTTTTTGGGGAATACCATCAAATATGTCCTAGAAGGGTTGTTTTTCCATTGATCTAGGTCTTGGTTTGTTGTTTCTTGATTTTTCTAGTCTTCTTAAGTCATTAGAATTTTAGTCAATCACCATGATCTTTTGGATCAGGTCTGTGCTTTTATTTTTCCCTAATTTTCCATTGACACAGTTTTTATTGTAGAAAAAAGTGTATATATGCTATTTCTGCTAAAGAATATTGTGTATATACTAGTTTCTTTAGACACAATAACATATACACGAGGTTCTATAGTCACACAGTCACATACAAATATGACAATTTGATGTTTTTCATTTATGTCATGTGTTGGGAGTTTGACCTTGTTGTTTGTCGTTCCTTGAAGTGATTTAAAGTCTGGAATGATCTTGTTTCTTATTTTCATCAGTTTATTTAACCTCTTTTGCAAAAATATTGTGTGAACCTAGGGTTTTTTATTTTTGAAGCCTTTTGTATTAGAATTTTGGTTTGAGGCCTTCTTTAAGAAGTGTCTAGATGTTATGTGCTTTTGGGACATTTAGTTCTTCTTCAACTTGTTTATAACCCAGTCTTTTGATTTCTTCTTTTTACTTTCTTGAAGTTGGATCACTTTTTGTTTTTCTTGTTTGTTTCAGAAAGGTGTTTTCAATTCGTGTATTAGTGAAGGATTTTGATTCTCTGAAGTATTTCAATTTTTCAAAACATTTTGCGTCTTTTAGATCAAATCATTCAAGATGTTTTAGTCCCTCATTCACATTAACATTTTCATCTTTGTAATCATTGATGACAAGTGGGATTTGAGTCCTTTTTATTGTTTTTTGTCTTGATTTGATGTTTGATTTTCCTTTATGAAACTTTTTGGTCTTTAATCCTTAAAAGAAAAGGAAGAAATTTACTTTGGGTTTCTTTTCTTTAGTTTTTAAAATTTTTGGTATTTTTGGTATTTTAACAAATGTGTGAATTCTTGTATTTAGGCTAAGATTTTCTTTGCTTCTATAATATCCCAAATGGGGAAATTTATGCAATGCCAGGAATATCTTGAGATATTTCTACTTTCCAACTCCGGGAGTATTAACAATCAACACTGAACTATTTTAGAGATTGACTGTTAGGGGAATTTACTAGATATGTCACCTTCACAAGGAAGGATGAGATCCAAAGGCTACCTGGCCCACTAGAACTTGTCAAGAGCTAATATTTCCCTTCAAGGAATTTCTGCAACAGCTGTCCATGAGGACGCCATATAAGGAAGCCCATGTAAAAATAAGGCAATCTAGTGCTGGGATGCCTTAGAATATGTTAGATACAAACTCATTGCAGAATATAAGCCCAAAGAAATAACCTTAAGGGTGTTATTCAGAACTCCCACCAACAAGTATACTGAAATAATGCTCAATGAGAGAAACTTCAGCAGTATGGAAACTTCAACAAGTAGCAGCAGTGAAAGAATGCATCATATCATGTGGGAATAGTGAAAATATGAGATATAATTTGTAGCAGAAAATTTTATACAATATCCTTGACGAAAATACCTCTCAAGGTGAGTGCAAATCAGCCTCAAAGGAAAATGTACATGCAATGAAGGAAATACACTGCTACATGACCCAACTACTCTATAAATGCGCAGTCCATAGGGGAAAATCACTGCAAACTGATATACATATGATGATATGGAAATAAGAGCTCAAATAAAGACAGGGGATCAAGATCTCAACCTCGGAAAAAATTATTACATCAATCCATTAAGGCATTGGCTAAAATACATAAAACTGGAAAATGCTAGAGTTACAGTGTAGCTGCTGCAACTCAAATATAATACAACATAGGAGAAGGAAGTAGATGCTGCAATAAGAATTATACCTCCTCCAATGATCTCCAAAGTGAAGGGGCTAATCCCCTTACTGAAGATTGCACTCACTAGTGTACAAAATGAACCCTTGTGCAAGTCACCTATGAAGATAACGCTGTAAGGGAAGGAGACTTTGCTGGGCATGAGAGAAAACATATGGCCCAATGCCAAAATATGAAATATCAGCTTTGGGGTTTCCTTTTCTGATATCCTAGAGAAAGAGATGGCTCCTTCTCTACAAAACAAGCTCCAGAAATGAGATGATGAAGATCCCTCACTACAACACTAGCAACTCCAACATTCTCTTGCTGCAAGAATAACGCAGTAGTTGCAAATGCATGTTTTGGCCTCAAGCCATGATGTGAGGAAGATGAAGAAAAATCTCTCCATGGCCTGCCATGGAAGATAATGGAATTCCTAAACAAGAATCCCTCTTGTGCTAAGCAGCACAATCTCCCTCAGTTGAAGGCAGCTTCAACTTCGAATTCTCTTCTCCAAAGATGAAACCCCAACAATGGCTCTCCTTCATCTTGTATGCAAGCATGGATGGACCCAACTCACATTAGGGTTTCTCTCATTTCAAATTTCCCTCCATCCAAATATGAAATATTCTTGTGCAAGCTTCCCCTCTTGGGTACGTTGTTGACTTTGGTCAACCATGGTCTAGCTCACTTGCTTTTGGCCCTTTTCACACTCGGGGCTGCTAACTTTAGCCACTTAAGTGACTTTTTGCACCTTAGGAGTGTTTATTATGTTGCTACATGGGCTCCCTCACCCATTTTATTCCTTTTATTAAAATATAAGCAAAATTAATGTTCCAAATACTTTATTGCAAAATTTGGAACATTATAGCTTCGAGGAGTCCATTTCTTCAATATTTTATGCTCTTTGATTGTCAATCTTGGATTTTGATTTTAAATATCATGTTTGTTTGTTTTCAACATTTATTTGAATATTTTATTTTGGAATTCTAGTATGCATTAATATAGTTTGCATTTTAGGAATTTTTAGTCTTTTTGCTAGATGTTGAATGTGTGAGTGCTTAAACAGAAAAATAAAAGTTTTTTTTTTGTTTTGTTAGCTGCTTGTATAATCATGTAAAAATCAGTTTTTTTTAAAATGGAATGAATAAAATTTTCATGTAGCTAGGTTTTCTATTGATTTATTTTGCGTCAAAACACCATGAATTGAACTTCCATTTCCCTATGTCCTAAATAAAAACTAATTAAAATGAACTAGACTTTAATTTTTTTCATAGCAACATAAACTATTCTAGGGAATTTTAGGGCCTTGCAATAGGGGTGTGGAGAGTAAACTCTCTAAGGCCACTCAAAAATGAAAATATATAAGTTGATTAAAGAGTGGAAATCCAATATTGTTATTTTCTCTCAGAAATCTCCTCTAACAAGGGAGTCAAGAATGAGGGCATGTCAAGATAAGGAAAGAGAGATACCCCCTCTTCTACTTGTTTGATCACACACCCATGTGTATTCCACTGACCTTTAGTCACAAGCTGGTGACCTTATTTCATTTCCTAGGGACCACATAGGTGACTACGGGGGGCGAGTGGGGGCCAGTGCCCATTTTACCTGAGGCAGTGTTGCATTACTTTCATAGTACTTCTAGACAGTGCCCCTGGAAAGCCCGAGTACATGCAAAAACAAATGTTATTGTCTACAGGTGAGCATAACTTCTTCTGATACATTTTTTGGAAAGACTTGGGTCCTAATCATCCCAGCCTGCCTTTAGAAGGTCCCTTTATCTACTTTATTGTATTTTGGTATCTGGTCCTAACCAACCAAAGCGAAAATACTTGACATTTGTTTTCTAATTTGTATCTTTAGGACTTTATAGTGGAGTGATGTTTTCTCTTTGTATTTAGTTAGATTTAGATGGATTTTTTCTTTTCACTTTTAGAATTCCGATTTTGAGTGACTCACCAACCACTCCACTAGTCTTGAAAGTATTTTTATCTTTCTCTGGAAATTGTGGAGTTGCCTCCTCAAGGAAAATATTTTATTGTGCATATCTCTTCCTTGAAAATTCATTTGAAAAATTATCGGGAGGGAATGATTTGCATATAAGTTGGGGATGGCTAATATTCCTATGGATGCCAACTAGGGGATCCCTATAAACATGGATCCATTTTCTTTTCCTTTCTTTGTCAACTTTGGTACCACCTTGATGGCCAATTTGAATATTTTTTTTTAATTTTGGACTACTAGTTTGCCTATGGTCCACTCCAAATATTTGAAATTTTCCTGAAACTTCTTGGATGAATGATTTATAGCAAGAGAATCAAATGGGTGTTAATTTTTCATCTTCTTCATTGGATAAGTCTATGATTCCTCTTTCTCCCCCATCTTTTAATGGAAATATAAAAAGAAGAGAAATAAGAGGACTAAGGAGAATAAGAGTTCTCTCCATCAATCACCACCAACCTATACTAGTGATGTAGGAGATGATCCTTCAACCATTGCAAGTCATGCTAAGGGTATAAGTCTATTCATTGCAATTCATTATAGAAATGATTCAATAACCTCTACAAGTCATCTTGGAGATCCTCTAGCAGTCATTGTTAGTCATATTTGGGGCATTAACGCAAATAATAAATCTAGGTGTAAAAGGTTTAAACCTAAGTTCTCTTGTAAGATATATAAGGGTGATCATCTTACTCATTTGTGCCCTGATATTTCAATGTGTATAAAGTTTGAGGTCTGAGTCTGTAGGTTCTTCTACTCCAAATATTGTTATGGTTTCTCAACAATTCATTCAACCATTGGTTGATGAAGTGATTGAGCCATTGCAATATTTGACCGATCCCACTACTCTTTTGGGGGGTGAAGTGTCTAACAACAAAGTCTTCTTTATTTCTAGTTCAAATTATTTTGGTCTAGGGGGCATGTCAATCTCTTCTATTCTACTGCCTCTAAGTTCAATTAGTGTTGCCTTTGATTGGTATAATCTTGTTGAGCCTCATCTTCCTTCTGTTGTGCCATTCCAAATAAGGGTTGGAGTTAATTCCACAAATTTATATTGATGTATCGTGGATGAAGGATTCTATACAAGTATCATATCCTCCTAAACTTGTAAATATTTGGGTTCTCCAAAGTTGCTATCAACTGATAGTCAATTTTTAGTGTATGATTGAAGACCTCATCAATCTATGGGTGTTCTTCGTCAATTTCCTATCACTTTAGGTGGGAATAATATATTAATTGATATGATGGTTGTTGATCACCCTTTAGGCTTTAATATGATACTTGGGCATGATTATTTGTATGTTATGAATTTTGTGGCATATTCACTCTTTCAAGTGATGTGTTCTCATCACAATGAAAGTATTGTCACTATTTATTAGCTTGCATATAATAATCACCATCCTAATTTGAACTTAGTTCTGAATACCCCTTGGTATGTTCCAAGTGTTCAAGTTGAATTTTCCCTACCACAAGTGAGCTATGTGGAATTATATCCTTAATGCTAAATTTATTCTGAGAACGATCCTTTAAACTATTATTTTCCTTCTCAGTACTTGGTCCAACAGTTGATCGAGTGATTTCTCTAATGGGGACATCGGACCTCTCATTTCCCTCTTTTGATCTTTCTAGTTCTCATGAATTATTGAATGTTTTGTTGCCTTCCTGGGAGGAAATTTTTGAAGCCATGAGTTTTAGCTAAAAAATGTTTCCTTGGCCTGAGTCTCGCAAGGGGATTGTACTGAGGAACTATTATGCATATTCCAAAAGGCTACGCAGTTCCCTATACCATATTATATATATAAGGTACACATTGTCAGGGTTTGTATTCTATAAAAAAATATTTTATATGAAGTTTATATATGGGATGTACTAACTTCTTACCTAGTGTTCCTTATTATGTCTACAGAACTTTGAAGACTTCTTATTTGGGTATTTTAATGGTTGATCTACTCTGACAGGTATTAGTTCTCGAAAATGGAATTTAGGTTAGGTTCTCCACCTACATTATGCATTATCACTTTCCTTTACAATTATGGCCTTAGGATCTAACCCATCAATATGTGACACAAAACCTTCTTATTTTTAGAAGAGTCATAAGTTATGTGTTAGATATTTCCTTATCATGGGTGCCCTAGATAGTACCTTGTTGTCACTTGGCACCCATGCTAATATTTTTTTCTTAGGCTCAGGATTCCTCTTTATTCTGGCCATGAATTTGCGTTGAAGCCTCATTCTTCTTCTTCTTTTCTATTTTTCTTGCTTTATACCCTAGAGGCTTCGATGTGTTGAGTTTTACTGTTGCATTGTATATTGACTTCTTGTACATTTTTTCCTTAAGATGGATTCATTTGGACTCATTTATAAGCCACTTTTGACCATGACCTTTTTTCAATTTCAAACCATGCATTAATTAGCCTCTTTGACTTGACACCTTTTATTCATGGAAATAACATCCCTTGAGTGTTGATGACCAGTATTTTCCACCTTGCATTGAGCTTAGGAATATTCTAGTCCAAGGAACTAGTGAAATTTCTCTTAACACTCATTCTTTCCACTGTACTATAGGAATTATTTTATTTCCTTTTAGGCTTTAAATATGAAAAATAAAGAAAGAAATTATATATTCCAAAAATCATGGGAACAAGACATTTTCTTCAATATTTTATGGGAGTAAGAGTTAGTTATATCGTCCTTCAACAAAGCACTTGAAATGATTGTTTCCTCCATTTGGGATGGGACTTAGTTTGGCTTTAGGGAATTCCTAACCTTTTTCTTCAGCCAATCCTCCTCTGGTTGGTTATCTCTTCCAATCGTACTGACACTACAAGGAAAAGACCCTCTAGCGGATGTTTTTGAGGAAACCCTTATAAAAATACCCCAGACATCCATTTCTAGTAGAGGTTATTAGAGGAGTTTGGTGGGTGCAAGTTTTTGCTGATGTTTTTCATCCGGTGCACTTATCATCCTAAACTGCATCGGTGCACTTATCATCCTAAACCGTACTGGTGTGTTCAACAAGAGAAAGCACCGGTGCACACAAAACATTAGTACACTGGACACCATGTACTCTATGAAAACCCACTTGGTGCGTCTTATTACTATAGTGCACCCGGGCTTTACAAAGAGTTTGTACCGGTGCGTCATAAAACCCTGTGTCAAAACAAAAAGCGCCTAGTGCTATCTTAAGAAACTACACCCGTGTGACTATAAAACCCCATGCACCAGAATAGGGTTAAATAAATAAAAAATTACAGCAAAAAAACCACATTTTTCACTTTTATCAGTGCTCCAGAGATCTCAAACATTGGTGCAATTTATCATTGTCTGAGCTGCCTTGACATCAGTGCTCCCATTGCACTCATATCACACATTTTTTTGTGCATTGCCCACCCATATCCAACTTGAATTTTTCAAAATGGTGGGAAAATTTACTTTTGCAAATTATACAGCCAATATGCCTCCTTGATGGCCAAATGTACATGTATTTTTCTTGATTTTCCATAATTAAGCCTTTTGGCGGACTACAATTTCAAATTACCTTAAAATTAACCATTTAAAAAAAAAGAAAAAAAAATTGCCACGTGGTGCGCTTGAGCCATTCGGCTCGCACCGGTTCGCAGTGCTGCCTATAAATTTACAAGTTACACCACAACCGGTGCTAACGGTATCTGCACCTCTTCCAGGGCGGTACCGAAAGGTGCACCACATTAGTTACAAAAAAAGTGGGGCACAGTCGGTGACCCGGGTGCACCGTTGACCATGTGAAATAGCAGCAATGCAGTGCGTTGACTTAAATATATTCCCCATGGCAATTTTTTTTGTCAGCGCACCACATTCTACATTTCGACAGGGTAAACAGTGTAGATTGGTAAAATACCACACCATTGAAGATGCAATCATGTCAGGAGGTCGGTGCGCTTACTGAACTATACACCCCGGAGCGTAGAGTTTAATTAGCACACCACCCTCCCAACACGATCCATAGTCAACGGTGCGGTCTATTATATGGCCAAACCATTGACTTAAGAAGAATTCCAGGAGGGTGGTACGCTAAAAATTTTTAGGTGCACCACCACCGGTGCGTTGAATATGTTCAAGTGCACCGCCGTTGGTGTGTGACAAAAAAATATGCATAGGTACTGGTGCATGCATTATTTTTGTGGCACACCGAATGTTTTTTTTCCAAAAAAATTATATATGTATATTCCTAAATACATGTCTCATTTAATAAAAAAATTGTATTTAATATGTCAATCATTCAGAGACATGAAAGGAGAGAAGAGGGGGGACAATAACAACAACATGCAGACCAATATAACATGGTTTTCCTGCAGGAGGCACGAGAGAGAGAGAAAGATGCGTATCCTTGCCATCTTAAAATAGCTACCCAAGGGCTCCTAAGGTAGGTAGGCTTCCTCAATTTCTATGAGGACGCTACTTCCCTAAAGGGAAATGAATTGTTTTTTAGAAATCTCATCCATAGGTGGAATGCCCACCTACAGGCTTTCCGGGTTGGTCCTAACTAGTGGCACGTGTCCACTAAGGAGGACATATATTTAATTACATGGCTATAGAGGAGAGGGGTGGATTTTCCCTTATTCCTAGAGGTTCCAGTTGGCTGTGCTACAACGAGTTAGTTGATGTACTTTGAGAGATACATTAGCACAGATATACTATCTCCTTTAGATTTTTAGGTCTCCAGAGGGCAGTTATGTATTGCCGCATTTGGTAGTCAGTGGGTAAGGTGCCTCTCACTTCTGGTTTCGACCATTTCACATAACACCAGTGACAGACAAAAAATTAGTTTCTCGCTTCTATATTATCTTGATTATTTAATACAAGAGCCCCGACTTATCAGGTAGTCTGCCATTTTTTGTGGCAATTCTGTACAAACTTAGATAGATATCATGCTCATGCACAAGGGAGGGTCAAATTCCCTTTGGATTAAGATATTTTTTCTTTATTTTTTGAGAGGTTTCCAGAGACGAGGCCTACTTTTTTTTGGCAGCCTCATAGGCCGATGTTGGAGGCACAGATGCACATGTGGGGACAAATGATGCCCAAGAGGGTCGAGAATCAGTTTTCCGTGAGGATATCACATGATGCACTAGATTTTATAGCGAGTGTTGACGAGCATCCCTTCATTATGGTCCCTAGTCCTTATGTTGCTTTGCATTGGCGAGGGTGTGCCAACATCCTCTTCATAGATGATGAGCCATCGGATGATAGAGGTAATATTACTGTTTTATTTAAATTTATTCTAACATGTTCTTTAAGTTTTTTTAATTCAATTGTGTAATGAAATTGTCTAATTCTTGTTCTATACTTGTATATATTTTGCAGATATTGGGTTTTTTGGTGGCGAGGACAGGCCAGCACCATCACATGATCTAGGTGTGGATTCTAATGACGATAAGGATATGTAAGATGTCGAGGATAATCAGGAGGTTGGTGGAGAGAGACCTTCTCATGCTGGTGCATCAGTATTGTGTTATGTCCCTATATTACTAGTATAGTCCCTTATTGTTGTTAGTGTAAACCCCTTATTGCTATTATTGTACCCCTGTAACCCCCATATTGTTATTATCGTGCCCTTAAATTATTATTTTTAGGTCATTTAGGATTACATTATGGCCCCACTAGGATTACATTGTGGCCCCATGGACTCCTATATACAGAAAGGAGGTTTTGTAATTTGAATCATCCAAGAATTGTTCATTCATGTAATATATTGGAGGTTTCCCCCTTGAAGTGGTTTATTTATAAGGCATTGATATCTCTTTTATTCTATTTTTGGAGCTGGTTTCACAACATTTGGTATCAGAGCTTTGATATTCTAGGGTTTTGCTACTCCAAACAGGTCATCGTGGCATTTTCACGATAACTATTTTTATACGAGGGTTTAGAATCTGAAATTTTTAGAGTGTGAACCCAAAATCTTGAAGAACATCTTCACAAAATTTTAGATCTTGGTTGGCACTATTTTCAGAGATATGATCAGTGCGGGTTAGGTCATTTTGGAGGCTCCTGAATTTAACCTAAACAGGTAATCGTGTTATTTTCGTAATAAATTTTTTTCTATGAAGATTAAGAAGCTGAAATTTTTAGAGTGAAAAACTACAATTCTTAGGAACCTTTTCACAAACTTTCAGATATTGGTTCGCAATATATTCGGAGATATGATTTGTGGGAGTTAGGGTTTTTTCAAGCTTCTAAATTTCATCTCAAAGAGGTGATCATGGGAAAATATTCATAGCTCTCTCTCTGAGCATCAGACTGGAATGCTGTAAAAATTGGCCACAATTACACGGACTGTAGTTTTTGGTCTATCTATTTCAAAGCGAAAGGAGGAAACAGTGACATGTGGCAAGTCATACAAGTTCGCTCTACTGAACCAGTCAAAAATTGGGTCATTGTGGGAGATTGGACATATCTTTGTCTTGAAGAATCCAAATTAGATTAGACCTGTGGCATATGAAACAAGCCTTAGAGGGCTTCTAGAGGGCTTAATTTTAGATATTGAGAATCTGCAATTATAGAGATAATTCAATTTCAATATCGAGCTCCTCAAAATCAAGTAAAAGGTGTGTATTCTTTTTCTGAATTGCATAAAGTCTTGTTTGAAGAATCAAGTTGAGTTGATTCCAAGGGCATATTGTAGAATAGATCTCAGTATTGGATTCTAAAATGGCCCCTAAAAATAATTCAACACCCATTAAGCCTTTAGAAGGCTCTACTATGAGTCATGAAGACAAATAATGGCAACATGACATATCAAAATTACAAGAGCAAGTGCAACAAATTTTTCTCTCGCAAAGAACAACAGAAAATGACATGGAAGTTTTGAAGAAAGGCGTGGAAACTAAGATGGATGGTTTGAATAAAGGCATGGAAGCTAAGATGAATGGTTTTTAAGCTAAGATGAATGCCATGGAAGTGGGCATGGAAGCTAAGATGGATGAAAAAATGAAAGACAACATGGAAAACATGAAGAAGGATCTAAAAGTAGACATCGAAGGTTTGGCAAAGTTGATACAAGAAATTTTTCCTAATGGTGAAAAGATAGTAGAGGAAACTCATGATGAGAACAAAATAAATGTTAATCATAATTTCATAAACTATAATGTTGAAGGCAAGAACCACCATATTCCAAAAATGGATATGAGGAAGTTTGATAGAAAGGATCCCGTAACATCGATACTATAGATGGAGCAATATTTTGATCTCAATAATGTGAAAAACACACAAAAAAGATGCATTGCAAATTTACATTTAGAACAAAATACATTTGTATGGTATCGATGGCTCTGTTGCCATAAATAAATTTTCACTTGTTAAATTTTTACGGAGGAAATGATAGCACATTATGAGGATACAAAGAGCAACACTTTATTTAGCCAATTGATAAATCTCAAACAAAAGTGTTTAGTGGGGGAGCACATTGAGGACTTCCAAAAATTGAATATAAGGATAACTGATCTTTCAAAGG
Organism: Pinus albicaulis; assembly: GCA_034641835.2. Lineage (NCBI taxonomy): Eukaryota > Viridiplantae > Streptophyta > Pinopsida > Pinales > Pinaceae > Pinus > Pinus albicaulis. The sequence continues at coordinate 1,916,632,019 of CM076575.1, forward strand.
AACACATGATCAATCTCTTCATAGGTACTTTAAAGGATAACATCCAACATGAAGTTCGCATTTTGGAACCCGATTCATTGGAGAAGGCATTTAGGTTGGCAAGAAAAATTTACAATAAAATTATGGTGACAAGGAAGCCTACCAGTCACTTATATAAAGATGGAAGTGTTGCTACTCCTAGATTTCCACAGCCTACAAGTTTGACACCACAAAAATTGGAAGAAAAAAGAGAAAAAGGGTTTTGCTACTATTGTGATAGAAAATACACTAAAGGTCATAAGTGTGCTGAGAAGAAATTATTTTACATATATTGTGAAGATGAAGAAGAAAATGAAAAAGAAGACGATATACACCAGGAACCAGCCCTAGAAGAGGGAGAAATGAGTCCGACCATATCATTTAATGCATTGGTAGGAATTACCACTCCTCAAACTCTCAAGATAGAAGGACATATCAAGAAGAAAAAGGTAATAGTGTTGATTGATTCACGTAGCACCCATAATTTTATTCATTGTAAGGTAGCCAAGGAATTGAATTGTTTCCTATACCCAGCACCAGAATGTCAAGTGATGGTTGCAAATGGAGGAACTATAAATTTCTCTGGAAAATGCCATAATATCAAGCTAACCATGGGGGAATATGTATTGACTAGTCCAATGCTTTCCATTCCTATGGGAGGTGTTGATGTTGTGCTAGGAGTACAATGGTTACAATCTTTGGGGACGGTAGCTTTTAATTTTCAAGAACTTTTCTTGAAATTTTTTTCAGAAGGAAAGGAAGTCGAATTACGGGGTATTGCGGGGAAGCCAGGAAGGATAATAAGCTCTCATGTCATGACAAAGCTTCTAAAGAAAGAACAGCGAGGCGTAATTGCACAATTATGCTCACTAGAAGTTCCAACATCAAAATCATCTATTTCTGCAGATCTCCAACAAGTCTTGGACAATCATTCCAAGGTGTTTGAAACTCCCAAAGGACTCCCACCTATTCGTGATCATGATCATGCTATTCATTTGATTCAGGAAGTGTTCCTCCAAACATCAGGCCTTATAGATATCCTTACTTCCAAAAGAGCGAAATTGAACGTATGATTGCAGAAATGTTAGAGGCGGGTATAATTCAACCTACTCAAAGTTCTTTCTCTGCTCCTGTAGTATTGGTACACAAGAAGGATGGATCATGGTGAATGTGTCCAGATTATAGGGAGCTCAATAAGCTCACCATTAAAGATAAATTTCCCATTCCTGTGATTGATGAATTATTGAATGAATTACATGGAGAAATTTATTTTACCAAGTTGGATCTTCATTCAGGATATCATCAAATTAGAATGAAGACTGAAGATATTCCAAAAACAACATTTCAAACTCATGAGGGTCATTATCAATTTTTGGTCATGCCTTTTGGCCTTACCAATGCACCTTCTACATTTCAAGGGTTGATGAATTCCATTTTCAAACCCTTCCTTAGAAAATTTGTGCTAGTATTTTTTTGATGATATACTAATCTACAGCAGGTCTTGGAAGGATCATGTTCAACATGTTGACAGGGTGCTCAAACTATTGTAGGAGAAACAATTATATGCAAAACATCCAAATGTTTCTTTGGAGTACAAGAGGTGGAATATCTGGGTCATATTGTATCTCATGAGGGTGTTAAGGTAGACCCTAACAAAATTAAATCCATTAAGGAATGGAAAGTCCCCACAACCATAAAGAAGTTGCGAGGATTTCTCAGGTTAACAGGGTATTATCGCAAGTTTGTTAAGAATTATGGGAGAATAGTAGCACCTCTAACAAAATTATTGAAGAGAGATGCTTTTTCATGGAATCCTAAAGCAACTAAGGCCTTTGAACATCTTAAAGAGGCAATGAGCGTAGCACCAGTCTTAGCTACGCCAGACTTCACAAAAACCTTTATTGTGGAATGTGATGCCTCAGGAAATGGAATTGGTGCTATTTTAATGGAAGAAGGAAGACCCGTTGCTTTTGAAATTCGTCCAATCAAAGGAAAGTATTTACAGAAACCTATTTATGAGAAGGAAATGTTAGCAATACTGCTTGCACGAAAGAAATGACGAACTTACCTAATGGGAAGACACTTCAAGGTAAAAACTAATCATGATAGTCTTAGACACTTTTTGGAACAAAGAATATCTTTAGAAGAGCAACAAAAATGGGTCACAAATATGGTGGGTTATGACTTTGAAATAATCTACAAAAAAAGGGAAGCTAAATGTTGTTGCAGATGCACTCTCAAGAAAGAATTAATAGGTGGAAGCATGGCTTTTTTCCATTTATATTATCAAACCAGATTGAATAACCGAAGCAAGAGATGAATGGAAGAAGGATGAAGAAATGTGGAAACTCATTCAAAAGTTGCAGCAAGATCCTAGTACATCTGATACATTTAGTTCGAAAAATGATTCCTTATGGTAAAAAGATCACTTATATCTTTGGAAGAATTCCCTACTAAAATAAAATATTCTTTCAGAATTGCGCACTTCTGCTTTAGGAGGACACTCAGGATTTTTAAAAACTTACCACGGGGTGAAGAAAGAATTTTTTTGGGATGGACTTAAATATGATATTAAAAAGTTTGTGGCGCAATGTTTGGTTTTCCAGAAGAATAAAGTTGAGACAATTAAGACCCTGGGTCTTTTACAACCTTTATCCATTCCAAGTCAACGTTGGGAGGAGATTTCAATGGATTTTATCAGATGTTTACCTCAGTCCGAAGGAAAGAGTATCATCATGGTGGTAGTTGATAGACTTACCAAGTATGCACACTTTTGTGCATTATATCATCCATTTAAAGCAAGTAGAGTTGCTTATACGTTTATGGGCACAATTCAAAAGCTACATGGAAACCCAAGGGTTATTGTGAGCGACAGAGATCCCATTTTTACTTCAAATTTTTGGACGGAATTATTTTCTTGTTTGGGTACTAAATTAGCTCATAGTTCATCTTATCATCCTCAATCCGATGGTCGAACTGAGATATTAAGTAAATTTTTGGAAGGGTATCTTCTTTGTTTTGTATCTGATAAACAAACACAATGGGTCAAGTGGTTACCTCTTGCTAAATGGTGGTATAACGCTTCCTTCCATACTGCAGGAAAAATGACACCATTTATGGCACTTTATGGATATCATCCACCATGCATCACATCATCTTTACGAGAAAATTTGAAGGTTCAAGCAGTGGAAGATCACATCAAGCATCAACAAGAAGTTATCCAACTCTTAAAGGATAACCTAAATTTAGCACAAAATCGAATTAAACAATAGGCAGATCAACATCGTAGTGAAAGAAGTTCTGATGTAGGAGATTGGGTATTTTTATGACTACAACCATACAAACAAATGTCCCTCAAGTAAGCTAAGAAGGATAATAAATTATCGCCAAAGTACTATGGTCTTTAGAAGGTGTTGCAAAATATTGGTACTATGGAATACAAATTGGAGCTTCCTACTTCTTCACAAGTGCATCCAGTTTTCCATGTTTCATGCTTAAAGAAGGTTATAGGTGAAAGTATTCTAGTTCAAACAATATTGCCAGAACTTGATGATGAAGGAAAAATCATATTGGAACATGAAGCGGTCACGGAAACAAGAACTTGACAGCTACGAAATCGATAAATTTTAGAGTATCTCATCAAGTGGAAGAACTTACCCACTGAAGATTCTACATGGGAGGATGAGAATTTTATACAGAAGCACCCAAAGCTACTCAAGCATTGAGGAAAACAATTTTTTGAAGGAGAGGGGCATTTTAGGTCCCTATATTACTAGTATAGTCCCTTATTGTTGTTAGTGTAACCCCTTTATTGTTATTATTGTACCCCTGTAACCCCCATATTGTTATTATTGTGCCCTTAAATTATTATTGTTAGGTTGGATAGGATTACATTCTAGCCCCACTAGGATTACATTGTGGCCACACTAGGATTACATTGTGGCCCCATGGACTCCTATATATAGAAAGGAGGTTTTGTAATTTGAATCATCCAAGAATTGTTCATTCAGGTAATGTATTGGAGGTTGCCCCCTCGAAGTGGCTTATTTCTAAGGCGTTGACATCTCTTTTCTTCTATTTTTGGAGCTGGTTTCACAACATACCGCCTTTTGCTAGACGCGGTAGGCTTGATAGCAGATTGAGGATGGAGTTGGGCGAACAACTCTGTGTGTTGATTGTTGAGGAGGGAGTCAGACCTGCTATTATGAGAGACATACAGGGTGATGGTAGGCTGGTACATATGTGGAGAGGCATGTCGGGTGACATGTACAACCTAATGTGGCATGTTGTAGGAGTTACGACATTAGTTACGTGGCTGAGGAGGACCCTTTCATGTTATAGGTGTGGTCGAGACACAACACATGATCGACAGTTCGCAAGAAGCACCAACACATCATCTGATGATCACGAACAAGGGATTGATCATCGTTTAGCTCATGCCACACCAGATGAGAAGCCTCCAATAGCATCGATCAATAGTCATCATGGAGAGCAGGCTGGACCATCGACCATGTCCAGTAATCATGATGATCATGAGTGAGCTGCATCATCGACCATGTCCAGTCATCACGATGAGAAGATGACAGTTGATCCTCATCAGCATGAGGCATTATTACCATATCAACAGGCACATGTTGATCAACATGTATTGACTAATCAGCTTATCAAGGCTGCACCATTGACTCAGCAGGCCTCAACTAGTAATTCTATTGATGATGTACCACAAGATGATAAATGATATTTATATTACAGTTGTATATTTTTGACATTATTCAGTTATATATATATATGGTCCATGTATTTTATGTTCATGTTGTAGTTGTACTTAATTTACATGTTGGTGATCATCATGATGTGTATATCGTTAGGCCATGTTAGATATGTTCATTTAATGTGAAGCTTACAGATAGATGTGTATGTGATAGAAGTTATTTCACATGAGATGTATATTTGATGTTTGTGTTCTGATGATGTTATATAATTCTATTTTTGTTTCGTTAGATGCTCATGATCACGATGATGTTAGAGATTTTGAATCTGTTTTTAGTCAAATATGATGTTTGTATGATGGTTATCATGTTCATGACAATTATTAATTAATTTAATATTAAATGATCATGATATTGTAAAATTGTAATATTTGTAATTATTATTGTATGTAAAATTCTAAAATTGTAATTGTATTTGTATTAATTGTAATTGTTATGTGTAAAATATTTGTAAAATTTTAATTGTAATTGTAATATTTAATTTATTGTGAAATGATTATAATTTTAATTATAATTTTAATTGTATATATGTAAAAATGTAAAATTGACGTAATTGTAATTGTAATTGTATGTAAAATTGTAAAATTGTAATTGTAATTGTAAATTTTAAATTTGTAAAATTGTAATTGTATATATGTAAAATTCTAAAATTGTAATTCTAATTGTATGTGAAATTGTAAAATTGTAATTGTAATTCTAATTCTAATTCTCTGTAAATTATTTGTAAAATTTTAATTGTATTACTGTCAAATGATTGTAGTTGTATGTAAAATTCTAAAATTGTAATTGTAATTTTAATTGTAATTGTATGTGAAATTGTAAAATTGTAATTGTATTAATGTGAAATGATTTTATTAAAATTTTTAAATTTGTAAAATTTTAAATAATTGTAAAATAATAAATCTAGAATAATATGAATTATTGTAACATAATAAAGTTTAGAAAATAATGCAAATAAATTCATGTGCTTTAGAATTATCATTATTTTATTATGATCTTAGATACCAAAAAAAACAACTTTATATAGTACACCATTGTTTTTGAGATCAACATAATTGCAAATTATCAAGTGAAATATTAATTTTAATATTAACGCGATGCAAATTACCAATTAATTCAAAATACATATTATAATGTTCTGAAACACTCATCTTAAAAATTATAAATATTGATGATCAAATAACACATGTACCATATCACTCTTGGTTCTCATGATCACCCTCATTATCTTCCAACTCGCATGGCATGATAACACTATTATTCTCAAAAATATGTTTTGATCTAGGTTCACGTCTCAATACGAACCACGAATCCCTATCCAACACATCTGGGTAAAAAAACACCTTGTTGCAGTGTTTTGGGAAAACATAGGGCTCCTTAGCTTCATCCCACATATTTCTAGAGTTAATGCATATGAGCCTACTATTGCGATCTTCCTTTACATTATTCTGATCAAAGGTGTCCCACCACTTGCACCTAAAAATAACACATTGGAAAGAAGAGAAATCCACTTCAATGATCTCTTGTATTTTTCCGACATAACTAAATGTCACTCATATCAGGGTTTGATCATGGTGGCTAGATCGATTAGATTGATCGAACTTAACTTACACTCCACATTCTTGTGTGATGTTTCTAGCATCAGAGTTTTCTGTGTGAAAATGGTGTCCATATGCCCACATAGATGGGAAAAAATTTACCTATTATAAAAAAGTTAAAAAAATCATAATGTCATGTGTCTTATAATAACCCAACAGTTAAAATATGAAATATAGATGTGTTATAAGTTTAAAATGTACATGTAAATTAAATAGATTATTACTAAGTTTCTACACCTAATCCCTACGTTTAGCGCATCCTCTTTAGCACGTCGGTAATGACTGGTTGCACCCTCTTGCTCTCTAACTTGGTCAGCGACCCAACTATTGGGGCATATTTTTGGCATGTTTTTTTTTAAATGATCAGGATAAGGCACACTTCTACCAGTCAACCATCTGAATTATTTCCTATCACTATCCCATTTCATCCTCTTTTTTTCGTACAATGCAACCCACGGTTGTGTCGCTTCAGAATTGCAAAGAACGAAATTATTGATTGCTTCAATTTCTGCATTCATTGATGAAATCAAACCAACATTATATAGTACATAGAGATCAAAATATATATTATATCGAATTTCAACATGAATATTTACTTTATGTAAATATGAAAAATTATAAGTCTCTTACTCTTTATCAAGCGCTTTTTTCCACTCATTTGGAGCAACTCCCCTTATTTTTTGTCTTCATCCCTTTCATCACCCATAATCACCACTCCTGGTCTGTTGTCAATCAGCTGGTGTCGTTATTGGAGGCCTTTGGGTTCTCTCTTGTTTACCATTGAAAGAAAATGTCACTCTTTTGTAAGGGTGTTCTTTTGGGAGGAATACCCTGGAGCAATCATACACTGCATTTCATAGGTCCTTCGACCATCTAGCTTTCAGAGAAGGTCCACAACATTTACATCCAAAATACCCTTTTGTTACAAGACATGCAAGATTATTATATACAATTAGTGTGCATGGCATGTTAAAGAATATCATGAAGATTGGAAAAATTAAAACGAATTAAATAACTAATATGTGAAAGAATATTGTTACGTATATAAACAAATCAATAAATTAAACATGTAATTTACCAGAGAAAATTCCTAAGCTTGGATAATCATGTGCCTTGTAAGCACATATTCCATACAACGTAAAAATCCTCTTCTGCGATGGGTCTTAATACATTGCATACATTTATCCCATCCCATAATTCCTTCAATTCCAATACCAGTGGTTGTAAGTAGATATCCATATTCTCCACTTGCCTTCTACTAGGGACTATGAGAGCCAACATAAGATGCTCATTCTTCACGGGCGACCATGGGGGGGTATTTTTATTGATAACTACTACATGATGAATAGAATAGCTGTGTTCTAGAGGGAATATGGGTTGACACTATCCATGGGTATGCTAAGTCATAGACTTCATACTTCATCCTTGAAATTTTCAGGCCATGTATCCTCTATATGCTTCATGGATATTGAATCCATTGGGATTTTCATAACTCCCAACTCACTTCTGTGAAGCATGCCATCCCTGCAACATAGCTAATTCTTCGAAACTAAAGAGCCTTTCAATCCTTGGGATTATAGGCATGTGCCTAAATATCTTAAAAGGAGGACCAGTACGTGATTTACCTGTATTTTTTGATTTATCGTACATGTCATGCCCACATTTCGAGCATATATATTTGTTTGAATATTCTACTCTATATATAATATAATCATTTGAACATGCATGATATGATATGTACTCAACACCCAACATTTTCAACAGTTTCTTTGCCTCTTCATGGTTACCGAGAAAGACATTATTACTTGGAAGAACCTTATCTTTGAATAACCTATAGTTGGTGACCATGAAAAAATATATTAATAAATGTACATTAATGGCGATATAATTATTAACATTCATAAAATTTACCATTTGTAATATTTATTATGTATTTATTATATTTCTCAAATTTATATAAGGGAGGACTTTATGGTAAGTTACCTCAAAATTTCCGAGAAACATGAGTTCAACAAGAAAAAAATTTCTTTCAAGTTGTACAGTAACATCGTTGTCCCCAACTGGGTGTACTTTGATTGACTGCCAAGTCCAAAGAGAGGGGTGGTGGAACAAAATTTAAGGCTTTCAAAAAAGGTGTCAGCAATATAAGCATAATCCCCTAGTTAATCATCGTTTATGAATGCATCTAACAACATTTTCTCCATGGTAGTCGTATCCCTTAAGTAATCATCTATACCAACCTCTATTTGATTGCCTCCATTTCCAACTTTGAAGAACTACTATTGATGTATTCATTCCTAATTGGTGAACCTTGATGTAGCAGGAGTTGAATCGGTGGTTGATTCAACCATTCTTGGTATCGTTCCTCTCTGATTTTTTCTCTTAATTAAGTCTTCTCTTGATTTGAAATTGTTGTTGGGTGCAATGAAAGATGGTAGGTAGGTCACTCATTATCACTAGAATCCTAATAATTAAAAAATATATATATTTGAACATGATTAGTACAAAATATATGATATCAATTAGTAACCACATTGACAATATTGCATGATTAATTGGTTTGAAATTGAAATAATTATATTAGTCAAGATACCAAAAGATTATAATTATTACCATTATTGTGCCAGGATTGTGCCTAGAAGATGCAATATTGTTATAATTGGCAGGGTGAAGCCGTTGTCCATTTTCATCTACCAAACGCACCTTGCGATATGCTACTCCTGATAAGAGCTTCCGATGTTTTGGATTTGTTTGAATATTTTGTGCATTTGAATTCGATTCTAAATCTGCATGAACTTGAAAATTTGTATACATTATAAATTTGATGAATTTTTGCATGATTGACATGGGTAAAAAACATATATTCAATTATATAATGAAAATATAAATAAAATATGAAGTAAATATTATTTCTTTAGATGGATAGGGAGAACTCCACGACAAGCTTTGAGAAATATTATGGAACGAGTTGGATTTTGAATGATTATCCATTTGATATAATTATGATATTTTATCCCTGCATTTCACAAAAATAAACAATAAATTTCGGTGCACACACCTAAAAGTAATTTCGGTGCCTTAAAAATGGACTTCTTGTTATCGGTGCTAATGTACATATCACCACACTGGTGTGTTTTCGTTACTGCACGCCGGTGCGATGAAAAAAATGGATGCACCAGTGCAGTGATATTAAGTGACTCATCGGCGACGAATAACTGCAAATAAAAAAAACACAACTCTATTTTCCTTAAGTGAAAAAAATAGGTAAATTGAAAAATGGGAGGAAAAATATTTTCGAAAATCTAATTTCATAAAAAAAAATTATTTAAATAGTAAACACTTTTTATTATTTCACTATTTTTGCAAAAAAAATCAGCTAGAGATTTGCAAGAGACATACCTAGAGCAACAGAGCACAAGAGCAGTGTGGAGTAGTGAAAGACGTTCGAAAAGAAGTATTCAGACAATTAGAATTCCAAACCTCGGGTGATTCAAACCCTGTAGCATAGAATTTGAAACAATCTCATGATTAAATTTTATTGTTTTTTTCACTTTTTCTACAGATTTTTTACGCAGTAAGAAAAATATTTCAATTTCTTTTTCATTTTGAGAAAAAAAATTAAAAAAAAAAAAAAATCCATTTTTACCCTTAACCCTAATTTTTTTTTGTTTCTGCCCTTTCTTCTCCCTATTTATGTGATTTTAGAATTAGGGATTTTCATTTTAGATTTATAGGGTTTGTATTGCTATATATAGACCTAATACATCCAACCCATGAGATGACTTGCATAGTCAGATCCCAATCCATGTCGACCCTTGCATGAATTTTTGAAAAAACATAATTTTTTTTAGCTACGCACGAGGCATAACCTAGTGCACCGGTGCGCTATATTATCCCAGTGCATCACGGAATTCCTATGTGATAAAAAATTTAAAAACAATTTTTTTTAATGAGTGCGCCATATGTAAAACAGGGCACGGTGCGCTATTTCATTATGGTGCACCGCACTCGTGCTATTTCACAAAAAAAAAATTATTGTGTTAATTGGTGCACCATGTAACATATACCACAAGGCATTGAGTCTCGTAGTTCACAGATAGCATCGGATGGTGGTCTCTTGTTTGTGCATGGCGTTTATGCTACAAAAACTAACACTAGATGATTTTTAATATTTTGTCTATGTAAACCGGTGTGGTGGTTAACATGTGACGCATTGTTGCTCCCTGTTGACACAGAGAACCATACGGTGTGTTATACTATTTTTTCGATGCCTTTATAAGACCATTATGCACCGACGTCGGTGCGTACACCATGAATGGCGCACTGGTTTTTGGAGATTTTTTTTTTTTACCTGAAAATTTGACAATTTATTTATAAAATATATTAATGAATGATATGGTATGGGTTTCATATTTATAAATGAATGGCTAAAAAGAGATCAAGTAACAAAAATACTAATAACATATCAAGAAAAGCAAAAAAGGCAAGTTCTTTGAAAATTATTTCCAAAAAATATTATTTTTGAATTATATGTAAGTTCATCTAATATGTATTGTTTACTGTGTATCATGGAGAGCCACAAAATGATGAAGCTAAATAAGATTATTTCTAATCTAGGACCAGAAGAGTGTAATATCTTGATGGAAAAATTGCAAAAGGATGAATCAAGTGAATGAAAAAACACTATCGATCCAATATGAGTTTATTTTTTTAATTTTCATTAATAATATACTTAAAAATATTAGATAACATGTGTCAAAAAATATATTAATTTACATATGTTTAATGTTTTACAGGGGCCAACAACTTTGAAAACGAATGTTGTTCTAAGAAAATAAAAAAAATAGAACATGTAATGAAAATTAATTGCTCCTTAACTCATTTGGAGTGCTGCTAGAGGTTAACGAAAAGGGGAAAAACTTTTACAAAAGTTTGAGAGATTAGTGGAATTAATGTATAGAAGTTCTTTCCACTTACAATACAAAAATCCATCCATTGATTCCAAGAACCAAATTTTATCTAAACTCTAGGAAGAGTTTCCACAGAATTGGTCAATGGAACATGTAATAATTTTAATAGCAAAAACATACAACAACAAAAAAGAAGGAATGAAAAAGTAACATCCCTTAAAATGTTTTTCTAGAATTATTTATAAATATCACTTTTTTTATATTTACTTTTCATATATCAATATAAAAATGAAATAGTTTATTGTTGTGTTACATTTTCAGGAATATTATGGAAATATCAAAAGATGAACAAGTTGATATCAAAAATGTGCCAATAGGAATGTTCAAAAAGGTGTACAAGGAGATTGTCAAAAAATGGACAAAATTACATCACAAGAGGAGCCATCTCAACAACAATGTGCTTCAAATGTAATATGTAATCATTGAATTTTTTGATCATTAAGTACAATAAATAAAAAATTTAGCATTAAATATTAATTTTCAAGTATTTTCTTGTAGAAAAGAAAAGAAAATGGAACCCATTCAGCACATAAGAAAGGACGAAAAGGAATAAAAGGGTTGATATCTAGGATTGTGAGTAATTGTCACTTCCCTATAACAACTTAACTAGATTTCATTTATGTATATTTTAATTTTTTCTACAAAAATTATCATTGAATGTCTTCAAACAGGTGCTAACATACAAAGAAGAACCATCAGAGGAATTTATTGGAATTGGGTTAAATATGGGTTGTGAACTTATGTGTTGGCATATCATAAATTAATTGTGGAATTTGTAAGCATCTATCGATCTTGTTGTACTTAGCTCCACCTATAATTAATAGAACACAATTTTTTTTATATTAAATATATGATTTTTTATGGGGTATAAAACTTGCAGGAAACAAAGTATAGAACTGTGCCAACACATAAAATCTTGAAATATGACATACTACAAGGTTTTGAAAGAATGTGTATAGTTCATGAGTCAATTGTTGCTATGGTATGCCATTTATTTTCTATTTACATTGATCTATACTATCTAATATTGCAATTTTCGTTCTTCTCACCAATGTATATACACTCATTACAGTTTATTTGTATGTTCGAAGATGGAAGGTGAAGAAGAAGAAAACGATGAACACCATGAACAAAACATTCCTGAAAATAACCTAAGTCATGGAAGTAGCTCTAGCAGTGACAACAGTTCAAGCGACGAATGATCATCACTATGTTTGGATATCAAAGCAAGGCGTTGCATTTTTTGAAATATTTTTCTGTGAAATCGGATATTTTTTTAATGTAATGGCGATAGCGTCCCAATTGAAAGAAAGGGATATCAATAACTATCCCATTTTTTATGAAAAATATTGTCTTATTCATATATATATATATATATATATATATATATATATAGAATAAATTATGTTTTAATTTATTCTATTATGTTCTCCATTGTCACTATGAAATGTAACACCACTGATTAAATTTATGGATGATTAAATAATATAATGAAGAGATGTGAAATTTGATGATATGATATAAGAAATGAATCTAGACATCACATTCAAATGCACTAATAAAAAACTAATCCATATACTGTCTTTTGATGAATAATGAATTTTAAAAAAATCACAATAATTAGGATATGATATAACAAATTAATGCAAACATCACATTCAAATGCATTAATACAAATTTAATTAATATGAATACTATTATAAGATGTGTCAACTTTTGATGAATAATTAATTTTAAAAAATCATAATAATTGCACTGTCACAGGTCGATGTTTCTAAAAAATACAAAATGAACACCGTTGTGTGTCAGTTATTGTACACCGGTGCATTTGTATGATATAGTGCACCAGTGCATTTCTACGACCTATAGTCTCTACACAAATACCAATACAAATTATAAATCTTCGTGCGTTTGTATGATACTACACATCGGTGTGTTTATGTGAGTCTATGCACCAGAGCATTTGTACGACCTATGGGTACCACAAAAATACCAATACGAATTAGAACAAATGGTTTATTTTTCTGAATATACACACCGGTGCATTTCTATAACTCAACATACTCATGTGTTTAGATGACCTATGGGCACTGCACAAATCCTAAGACCATTTAGAATGGCCCCATGCATTGTATCACCAACACTGCACCCCGGTGTGGTTTTATACCTTGACGGCCCGGTGTATGCGCATTCGATCGCCCCGGGCCACCTTCTAGATGACACACACCAATGCGTTGGCACCTTAGTAGCATACTGATGAAAAAAACATCCATAATAACCTCTGACCACCTAGTTTTTTTAGTTGTGTTGAAATTTCGTTAAAAGCTCTGCCAAAATCTCCGTAACCATAAACAGATGTTGTAGAAAATGTGTTTTTGACAATTTTGGCCAATTTTATAACACTAAAAACCTCCTTTATAACCTCCACTAGAGGGTATTTTCCTTGTAGTGAGGGACTTTGTTAATGCACCATGCATTGCAAGCTTATACAAAGTTATTTTATGCTGCCATAAGATTCACATCATGTTGTGCTTTTGTTCAAGGGAAGTAAACATATGTCAGTTATTCTATGATGTCCCTTGTCTCATTTTTAGTTGGCCATACTCGTTCTATCAAGTTATCTTCAATATCACATAAACTATTTAGTCCTTTTCTCCTCCTGGTTAAGAAGGTCTCCATTGGCTTCTTAATGGTGGGTCTTCTCTTATCGAATCCAATAAATCTATCTGAGAGTAGACCTACAAGACAACCCTAGCCCTATTTACATCATTAATAGGTGACATTATACTCCACATCGATCATTATTATTGGTATTTGAGAGAGTGGTTTCCCCTGTGTCAAACACTAAATTAAATTATAAAACATTTGGGTTCATGTAGTACCTTCATTTCCATTTTTCCCTATTGGTGGATTCCTTGCCTCTCTTTCAAATTTCATTATTGGTTGGTTTAGAGTATTTCTGTTGTTCATTAGCTACATATTTTTTACACCAGAAATGTACTTCGGAATGATTGCTTCATCTCTTTTCATATGAGTTCTTACAAATTATTAGCTTGAGGGTTACACTCATGTTAGTTGATGTGGGGTGCCTTAATTCCTACCTTCCAGCACATATTTTCCCATCAAATCCAACTCATTTCTATGGGAACAAGGTCTAGAGTCTATTTTTCAGTACCTTAGGGTTTGCAGTCATCAGTGTCAGACTCCTTCACTATCAATAAGGAGAATACATCAATTTATCCTCATTGGTAGATTCTTCCAAGTGTTTGACTTCACCACATTTATTTGCACTTGTTAGATTTTACTAGGGTACCTTGATGTTCATCATCACTATTAGTGAGTTGCAACACATTTGTTAACAGTACACATCAACGATTGGTAAGAAAATTATTTCTCACATGGTCAAATTCATCTAATTTATTATCATAGTGTAAAAATGTATCACCCATTATCGATGAAGACCTCAAGTTGTGTCAGCATCTTGGTTCACCTGACAACTCCTTAAGTTTTATGCTAGTGACACCATCCACCTTTATATGTTGCAGTTCATCACAACATCATCTTATATGTTGGAACTTGAGTTTTTGCAGGACCACTATTCCACTTATATGACTTGGTAATTTTATGAGGATTAGTTATGCAACATCATTGACCTGACAATCTTCTAGTATCATTGATTAGAATTCCTTCTATAGATTATATTGAGACATAACTCTGTTGTATTCCATTGTGGCTATGATTTGGTGATCCACTATGTATTCTTCAACTCTTTATGTACACTTATGTATACATGTTGGATCCATTTTATACTTTATCAATGGAAATGATTTACTATCTTTGATCTAGGGTATTCCTACCTCAGAGATGAGTCTTATTTATTACTCCTTCTACATGTATTCTGTGGGATAGAATATGGTGATCTCCTCTCAGGTTCTCAAATGACTCATCTATCTATACTTAAGATATATTGGCTATCATGTACCCCTTCTGACATCATATATTATAGAGAATTTGTTCTAGCACCATTCAACACTCCTAAAGATATGATGCTATTTTATGGCCTTGCGCAACCCTTTCCCATGCATACTTGTTCAAATATTAAAAAAATGTATTCTATGTTGATGAGAGATTCTAGAATCCTGTTTATTCTTGTCAAATGACCCCACATTTCAGGTGAACACTTCACCCATATTCAGGAGAAAAAGCTTAATATGTGCATGGAAGAGTGTTGGAACATATTATATAGAGTGGAGGAGAGATCTAGCCATTAGGTAGGGGAAGAGTAAATGGTAGTTCAAAGAGAGACGAATGAAATTAGTCATTTGGAGAAAATTAATAATTTAAATAAGTTAAGTTATTCAAAGAAGGAAATTAGTTAAATGAAGTTATAAAAGAAAATTATTAAATTAATTAAAATTATTAAAATTAAATAATTGAAATTATTAAATTAAAATAAATTAATTGAATAATTTAACCAAATAAATTAGATGAGTCAAATAAATTTAATTAATTAAATGAAACTAAGTCATTAGCTAGTAGGAAGATATTGAAATAAATGTAAAATTAAGATGACATAGATTCTAGTTAATTTAAAATTAAAGAAGAATAAATTAAAATAAATGATTAACATGAAATATGCTTGAAATAAATTAATCTTGGTTAAAATATTTCAATCTATTATGAAGTAAGATGATCACAATTGAAAATTGTTAATTTCTCTCTTATTTTTATGTATATTCACACAATTTTATGTTGACATATTTAAACTATATACATTTTTTCTTTTCATTGATTATTCTTGAATACTTATGGCTCAACTAAATCTTCACTAGACAGATTTCTGATAGCTCTTGGCAACCGGTTAAACTTTTTTTTTTTCTTTTGCTTCAAATGAACGAGGGGTGCATATACAAAATGTACTTTATATCCTTTCTATTTTAAAGAAAAAATAATATTTTTCTATTAACAACTATCTTGTTTCAAGGCCATAACTTTTACTTCTTTAAATTCTTCATCAACAATGTTCAAATAAAACCAAGATATCCTTTCCTTCTATCGAGACTACCGAATACTCTAGAAAACTAAAAATCTATATATTTACCAAAAAAACTACTAATATAAAAACAGTGGTAAAAAATTGTTTGGTTAACTAATAGATGGTTTAACTAGCCTTGAAATATTTCGATTTATTATGAATTAACTAGATGTTTAACTTACTTGGTTTAACTATGATCTTGATGTTCAACAACTGGTGGTCCAATAGGTGTCACATGAAAATGCTCATCTAGAGCAGAATTATGATATGAAGTATCATCTACATACTCATCAATGAGTGGTGAAGGAATCTTGGTAACATGTTCATCTAGTGTTGCATGCAAAATATCTTCGTCAAACTTTACATTCCTTTCCATAAATATATCTTTAGTGTTGATATTAAGCAATCTTAACATCTGAAAATGTGGAAATGACTAACTTTAGGTTGCATGTTATTCCAAGCCTCAAAATGTGTTTTTAGAGTAATAAACTTATGAGGATATCTATCGTGGATGTATGAGGCATAATTGATAACTTCAGCCCACAATTTTGATGAAAGAGATCTGCATGAAAAATGCAATTGGCTATCTCTTTCAAATATCAATTCTTCCTTTTGGCAACCCCATTTTGTTGTGGACTATAAGGAAATATATGTTGAAATTGTATGCCTATTTCATTAAAAATATTATGGATATATTTTTGACATATTCCTTCCCATTATCTATCCAGAGTATCTTGATGTGTTTTCCAGATTGATTTTTCACATGTGTTTTGAAAATATTTAGATGTTGAAAAAAATCAGACTTGAGTTTTAAGAAGTAAACACAAGTGAATCTCATGTGATCATCTATAAATGAAAACACATATAATTCTTTTCTCATTGAAAGTATTGGAAATGGACCCATGAGATCACTATGTACAAGCTCCAAAGGTGAAAAGGATATCCATGCATGCCCCTTCTCGAATTTCTCTTGTCAATTCTTTCCAAGAGCACATCCATTACAAACACCTTTTGAAAATTCAATGGTCAGAAATCCTTTAACCATCGCTTGGTTTCTAATTTTCTGCATATATCTGAAATTCAAGTGCTTAAATATCTTGTGCCAAATTATGTTTTCTTCATTTCCATGAGTAAGTAGAAAAATAGAATCATTTACCTTCCCAAATGCAATCTTCAAGTTGATTTTCATGTCATAAACGCTCATGGAATCTAGGGTAAATTCCATTTTCCTTCTTGTTCCTATGTGTTTCATCTGATACATTGAAATAAGATTCACAAAAAACCCTGGAATATGCAAGAGATTCTCAAAACTTTCATCTTCGAATTGCACTCTTCCTTGTCTAGTTGATTCAACTACAAAATTTTCCCCCATGACAATAGGAGGCCTCGAGTATGCATGTAGAGAAGAAAATGATTGCTTTGAAGAAGCCATATGATGTGAAAATCCTAAATCAATGATCAATTATTGTAGTGTATAATGAAGAGAAATCAAATAATGGCCATTACCCCTTATTTCTGATGGTTTTCCCATCGTCTTCTTCTTGACACTTTCTGGAATGTGATGACCAAGATTATTTTGTTGAAGAGTCTCTACCATGAGATCCATAGGCTTGTGCATGAAAGAGGATTAAAGATGATAAAATCGATTAAAATAAGGACATTTTGAGTTTCATTTCTTTCCCTTCTTACCCTTGGAGTTGGAAGAATCATCTAGAGATTTTAGAGTTCCCCCCTTTCTTGGATCTTGATCTCTTTCCTTTCCTTTTCCTTTGTATTTTTGATTTGGTTTCGAGTCGAACTTTACTTTCTCATGCATGGAAAGTGAATGTGCATATGGAGACTTTAATGAACCCATATTTAAGATCTTATCCTGCACATGAATGAGAGACTAAAAAAAATGCATCAAGTTTTTCCATTTTCCATTTATCTCAAGTTGCAATTCTAACTGTATGAAATGTATAAATGAAATCATCATATTCAGGGCATAATTTAGAAAAACTAGAAAGGATGAATTGAACTTATTGTTTGGATTTATCAATCCCCCAATGATGTAGCTGTATAAGAAATGATTTAAATTTTGTAAAGAAATCTTGAATGTTCTGAAAGTTGTTTGGATTTAAGAAGTTTAGCTCATTTTCGAGAATATTAGCCCTCATATCATCCTTCTTTCCAAATAAATTCTCCAAGGTTTCCCATGCCTCATTCAGATTGCTTCACGTGTCCACATGGAAACAAAATTTTGGAGATATGGACAACAATAGAAGACCAAAAGCATTGTCCATCTTGTTGAATTATTTGGATTTTTTAATGGAAAAATTGGGTTCAGCTTCTGTATTTATAACTATCTGATATAAGACTTTTCCTCTGAGGTGAAGAAAAATCTCTGGCTTCCATTCGAAGTAGTTATAGAGAGTAAGAATCATTGAAGATGAGAAGTCCATTTTTTCACCTTTTATTTGGAGCAAGAATTGTGACATTTCTACAATATTTTGATCTGCAAATCAAATCTTTGAAAAATTTCCAATTCTTTGCTCTTCAAATCTACAAAATATTTTTCATGCACCTTCTCCAAACCCCTATAGCTCTGATACCATGTGAAATAATAAGAGCACAAATACGGATCTACCAAGAGCTAAGCGGGATCAAATCTCTCAAGGTGAAAACCTCTTTTTTGAGTGCAAAACTTGAAGAAAGGTTTGCACTTTCAGAGCTTGATAGATCTCAAGTTAGGATGGATCTAGAATCGTTTAATTATTAATTATAGTTTTTTTAGTTTATTTTTGCTTTTCATATAATTTCACTTAGTCAAAACATTTTAATTAATAATTTTTTTGTTTTTTGTTTTTTGTTTTTTTTTTTTTAATGAAATTTTACTAGGTCAAAATATTTGGTTAACATAATATAAGTGGAAATTACAACTATTCCATACCGGGATAACCCTTACACCCAAAAAGGTAATAAAATTAAATTAATATATAATATTTATAAAATATTTTGGTTGTGAAATGAGACATGAATCATGAATTTTGAGCATGTGGTATTAATGAGTCATGGTATTGGCCCATGGTATGGTATGATTAATAATATCCATGGTAAAATAGGGTGAGTCTCCATGGTTAAGTCTTGTTAATTGTAAGTACTATTTTGATTGTGAAATGAGAGATGGTTTTTGGGCACGTGGTATTGATTAGCCATCGTATTGGCCCAGGGTATTGTATAGTTAGTAATATCCACGGTAAAGTGGTGGCGAATATCCATGGTTAAAAACCTTGTTATAGTGTAAGTATTAATTTTTTTTTGCTTATTAATGAAATTTAAATATGGTTACAAAATTATTATTTTAATTTATATGGTGAAATATATATTAATTTATAGATATTATTTATAGCTTATATATTTTCATGTGATAGAATATATCTCAAAAGTAATTATAATAATTTTTCTTTCAAATTTAATAAAAAATGTTATAAAATTAAATTCAAATAAAATATTTATAAAATATTTTGAGTGTGACATGAGAGATTATTTTTGGGCATGTGGTATTGATAAGCCATGGTATTGGCCTATGGTATTCTAACAAATCCTATTTACAAATTAACAATATATGTGGATGATTAAAGATATTGTTATATATTGTAATTTTATGTACTTATTAATTAAATTTAAATATGGTTACATAATCATTATTAAATTTTAATAGGTAATATGGTTCCCAGCTTTTTGAACATAGGAATAAAATTTTAAATCAAATTAAATAACTCTTTTCTTTAGGTCTGATAGCCCAAAGATTGGTCTCAGTGGACGTTAACCACCACCATCATCATCATCATCATCATTATTTTAATCTAAAATGTCATTCTTAAATTTATTAATAAAAAAAATTCTAATGTAACAAATTCTAATTTTATTATTTTTATTACTTTTTAAAATTTTTATAGAAACTACAATATCTTTAGTGAGTTCTATATTAATTTTAACCAACATGTAAATGTTTACCAATTTACATATTATAAATTGGACATATTAATATAAATTCAACATAGTAATTGGACATGTAAATTTTTACCAATTTACATATTTTAAATTGCACATATTACTATAAATTTAACTTAAATCAGCATATAAAAATATTTACAAAATTTCTTACATTATACTAGTTACATTTACACATTACAAACGCCCCAAAAATTTCTACAAACTTTCTTACTCAACTGCAAAGTGTCTCTCGGCGCGATTAAAAAATAAAGTGTCGCAAGAGTAGTTGGTGCATATTAATGTAATCCAGTGTGTTTCAATTTTTTTTTTTTTTTTTTTTGTAAGTTAGGTGGTGCCTTTCTATTTTCTATTGATAAATACAGGACAGGCTACATTAAAATGTTTGCACTTTGGCCTCAACCTGCCCGGAGGAAACCAGGTCTGTTGGCCATCTAAGTGCTTTAAACGCTTGCCAAAACTGAAATTGTCTCTTTATCCTATATAATGCATTTACTAGCTGTCCTACTACTTCACCATGTTCAAGAAGATAACATAAAATAAGTTCAGACATATAACATAACATAAGTTGCCATGCTGCCAAAAAGACAAGATCCTATGAAAACTATCCATCAGAAGATGAGATTGGGGCTGGATCCTTGGCATGCGATCCAGGCATGTCCACCTGTTGCATTTGCTGAAGCAATTTCTCCATACGTTCCATCCTATCGTCCATTCTCTCAATACGGTCAGTTACCTGAAATTGGGTAATTTTGATATGCTGCAGGTGACTTTCAATCTTCTCCAACAAGTCTTTAAGGAAGGATTCTGTCTTTGGTTGCACTTTAAACTCTGGGGGATGTGAAATTTGGATTGCTTTGGCAAGGAGGCATTTCACTAGCCAGTATGTATGAATGGTTTGGTTGAATAAACTGAGGCGGCCTCGGGTGTTACCAGGGTCGTGAATGAAGTCAAGAATGTCAGCTTCAGCCTCATTGTCTTCAATGTCTGACTGTAGATCTCTTTCCCAGCCATGAATTTTCATTCGGGTTGGAGAGGAATTACCCAGAATGTAGTTTACTACAAGATTTTCCAAATATCCCAGTTGATTTCGCTTATAAATTTTGGTTAAGTTCCTGTACTGCTTCCCCATATAGCTATTTAACGAACGTTCGTTTCGCATTGTGGTCCTTTATTCGGGAAGAAAAGAACGCCACTGAAAATAATAACGAAGTATGAAAAGTACGTTGAGCTACTGTAAAACTTAATTCGATTTTAAAGAAATCGTTGTGACAGTTGTAGAAACAGGTCATATAACTTTATATGCCTACGAACGCCATTCAGTGAGAAAGTATACTACTTAACGGAGGCAGAGCATAAAAGCAAAATCGAGGTTTCGGGGAGGTTGTGGAAAGCGCGGGTGACAGTGAGCGGGAGAATGCCGCCGGCGCGAGTGACGGACACGCGGGCCCGATGTTCAACTCAGGACGAAGCATACCCTTTTTAAGATGATTCAGTAAAAAAGTTTGAAGGCCCGACAACCACCAAGTAATGGTGTGTGCCATGTTTTGGAAAAGAGGGTACTGAACAGGAGAGACCCAAAGATCTGGGTGAAACAAACCCAGAATAGCTTGAGGTCTCTTCTCCCCACTAATATAGAGGCTGAAACCCAAACATTGGCTCCAATGACTCAGAAGGGGCAACCCTATACAAGCAAGATAACGCTTCTGAGAAAGAGAATTTAAAATTCTGAGACGAGAACTAGACAACGCATTACTGATACAGAAACAAGAAAATGTAGAAGGGTCCCGAAAACAGGGATGCACTGGGGTTTTTGGAGGAGTAAGACCCGTATACACCCACACAGGAATCCGAATAAACCAACAATAAACCGACCAGATTTTACAATGTATTATAAGCTCCATGGAAATGAGGATGGCGATTAATACATACCACACTGTGTTTGTGAAAATGACAGGGTGGTCGCACCTCCTCTTCGCCTTCCAAGCTCTTGCATGCAGCAGTCTTTGCATGAGCGTTTTGGAAGAAGGAGGGCGGGAACATACCTTATTTAACCCTTCTGTTCCGAGCGCTGACAAGCTCTCATGCCGGGATCTCTGTATCATTAAACCCGCACAAGTGATCACCTCGTCTATTGATAGATCTTGGCGGTGGATCATCATGAATATTACTGTGTTTCAATTTTATAAATAATAAATTTTTAAATTAAAGTTCTATTAAAATGGTTCAAAAATTTCTACAAACTTTCTTAGTCAGCTGTAAAGCGTCTCTCGGCGCGATTAAAAAATAATAGTGTCGCAAGAGTAGTTGGTGCATATTAATGTAATCCAGTGTGTTTTAATTTTATAAATAATAAATTTTTCAATTAAAGTTTTATTAAAATGGTTCAAGGTATTAATGTAATTCCCTATAGAATTTTTTAACAATATTTGTTAAGATTAAAAATTTATAAAAATCGTTAAGAATTTTTTAAGAGAATCATGTAGAGAATTAAGTCCATTCAATTTTTTGGGTGGATATATAAAGTGAGTGATTAAGAAAGTTTTATGGGTTGGTGATAGGTAGAATGTCTACCTTAAATGTTGGATGGACAATATTCT
This sequence comes from Pinus albicaulis, assembly GCA_034641835.2. Lineage (NCBI taxonomy): Eukaryota > Viridiplantae > Streptophyta > Pinopsida > Pinales > Pinaceae > Pinus > Pinus albicaulis. The sequence continues at coordinate 1,916,655,002 of CM076575.1, forward strand.
CTACACCTGTATCTTCATGAAATTATGTTCCAGGTCCACTCTCAACATTTTCTAAATTAAAAAAAATAGTGAGGTACCCAAGAGTTGTTGGGCTACATTAATGTAATCTACTGCATTTTAGTTTTTTTAATAATAAATTTTTAACTATAAAATTTTATAATAATCTTTTTTTAAATTTCAAATTTATAAAAGTAGTTAATAGTTTTTCTAAGAGAGTTGTGCAAAAGATTAAGTCCTTCTCACCTTCAAAAAAATGGAAAGTTAAAAGATGATGGAATGAGTGACGGAGAAAGCTTTTTGATCACCTTAAATGGGTGGAGTGTTTAGAGTGTCTCCCTTAAATATTGGATGGACTTAATCCTTTAGACTTTTCTCTTCCCAAAATTATGTTCAATTTCCAAGGCTATCATTTTCTAATCTTAAAAAAATAGTGAAATGTAAGGGAATAGTCACTTTTAATGAGTGGAGTGTTTGGAGTGTCCACCTTAAATGTTGTATGGACTTAATCCTTTACACCTTTCTCTTCCCAAAATTATGTACAATTTCCACTCCCATCATTCCCTAATTTAAAAAAAATAGTGAAATGTAAGAGAATTGTGTAAAGCATTAAGTCTTACTTACCATAATATATAATATAATAAAATAAAAAATACAAAAAAAATGAAAAGTTAAAGGATCAGTTTTGATGAGTGGAGTGTGTGGAGTGTCTTCTTTAAATGTTATGTGGATTTCACTGTCCACCCCTTTTTCTTGGATAATTCTTAATAACATGAAAAAAAATATGGAAATATCCAATCATATATCCATAAAAGTCTAATGGCTATTAGAATTAAAAGAATTATTGTTATTTACTCATTAATATTTATTTTTAGGTTTAAGGTTGATTTTGAATATTAGTAATTATAAAAGTATTATTAATAAATTTAAAAAATAAAGTATTTAAAATAAAATATAAGAGAATTTAATTAATAAATTTGAAAATATTTAGAAAAAAAATGTTTGAAATTAAAATGTAAATTTTTAAATAATACAACTATTGGGCTAAGAGGTGCTCTACAATATAGACGTGTAGGTATTAGGTGTAACGTAAGAAATATTATATGTCAAAAATTTATTAAATATTTTACTTAAATTTAATTCTATAACACTTTTTCAATTAAATCTAAAGGCAAAAAGATATTTGGGAGATGTAGTGGTGTAAAAAAATGATTCATATTTAATTCAATTAATAAGTACATAAAAATTTAATTCTTGCAATAAACTTACAAATATAACAAGATTTTGGAATGCCACTAAGAACTTCAACTCTGTAGAATTGAAATAAAATAAAAAAATCAAATTAAAATAAAATAAAATAATAATAATTATCAATACAACACTTTGACTAGGTCAAATTGCACAAAAATAAAAATAAAAAATAAAATAAAATAGATTAACTAAAAAAGTTATAAAGAAAATTTTAGCATTTTGATTATGTCACGTTACATTAAAATGAAAATAAAATAAAATAAAATAAAAATATTAATATAACGTGAACATTTTAAAGAGGTCAAAGTAAAATAAAAATATAAAAATAACAAAATAGAAACAACTTTATAAAAAAATAATAATAAAAATATAAATAACCCATGGTATTGATCCATGGTTTTCATGACTAAAATTAAAAATAAATTAAAAAATATTAACCGTTACGGAAGAGATTTTATAATGCAATTTTTAATATTTTGAAATAAGTTTATATAGAAATTAAATAATAATAATAATAATAATAATGATTACCCATGGTATTGGGAGTCCATGGTGTTTACCTATGTTATTCATCTCGAATATAGCTTATTTAAATTGAGAAACTAAAATAGTCTAGATCCATCTTAACTCTTGATCTACCAAGTTCCTGCATGGATCAAGTTCTACATGGATCAAATCAGCTCAAATCTCTTAATATACAAACGTATTTTAGAGTAAAAAGAGGAGTTAAGATGGATCTAGGTCAGTAAGATACAAAATTAGATGATAGTAAAAAGATAAAAGTAAATAAAAACAATCTTAGAAGTTATAATAAGTTAATTTAAAATAAAATGTATAAAAAGGAGCAAAAATATTATGATGATGATGATGATTAACTTCTTCTAAGACCAGTGTGGTCTATCAGACCTAAGAAGAGGAAAAAAAGAGACTTATTGTAATTCTTCAAAATCTTAGTTATGTGATCAAGCAGAAGGGAAAGAAGCTCTCCAAGAATGTTATAGTTGGGATGGCTTAATAAGTCAAGAAGATTGGAGGTGTGGATGACGTTAGGTAATTGAGAGCAGATGTGGGCAAGAGACAGGCAGTAGAAAAGGAAGTTCTTTTCATCTTACACCTTATTAGTATCAACAATTTGACACATTCTATCGTCCCACAGAGCCTTGGGACTAAACGATCACTCGGTATGATTTTGAATCTCATAAGAATTAGTTCTTATCCTAGTGATATTCATTTTGTTTTTGGTGGTCATCAAAATAGAGATATAATTCTAGTTATCAAGGGTGGGGTTAGTCACCTCATTATAGTATTTTAGCTCCCTTTTACCCTCCAGCTCCATATGATCCCACATATTATCCTTAAAATTATAGGTAATAGTATACTATCCTTTCTTCCCATGATGATCTCCTCTTTAATCCCACAAAGGTTGAGCCAATATTGGGCATGTGTTAGGTCCCTATAATACTTGTGTAACCCCTAATTGTTATTGTTAGTGTAGCCCCATTATTATTATCATTGTGCCCATGTAGTCCCCATATTGTTATTATTTTTCCCAATAGGTGTAGTCCCATTATTGTTATTGTTGTGCTCATATGGTCCCCATATTGTTATAGTGTGATCCCTTAAACTCTTATACATAGAAGGTAGGTTCTGTCATTTGTATCATCCAATAATTGTTAATATATGTAATATAAAGGAGGTTCCCTTCTCGAAGAGGCTTATTGCTAAGTTGTTGATCTATATTTTCTTCTATTTTGTGAGTTGGTTGAATGAAATTTGGTATCACAGCTTTGGATTCTAGGGTTTTTCTTCTTAAAACAAGTCATCTTGGAATTTTTGCTATAAATTTTTTTATATCAAGTGTCATAACCAGAAATTGAAACAATGTGGAGTTAAAATCTTGGTGAACTTCATACCAAAATTTCATAGCTTGGTTTAGAATATTTTCAGAGATATGATCTGAGGAAGTTAGGTTTTTTGCAGGCTCCAAAATTCAGTCTCAAACAAGTGACTGAGGGAAAATTGTCATAACTTTCATTTATGGCATCAAATTTGAATTATGTAAAATATGGCTAAAATTTCAAGGAATTTAGTTTCTTTTATATCAATTTCAAGGCTGAAGGTTGAAACAGTGACATGTGGAAATCCATACAAGTTCACTCTACTGAACCACTCCATAATTATAGAATTGTGGGTGATTGGAAATAAATTTATATTGAAGAATCCAAATTAGGTCTGACCTGTCGAATTGGAAAGAAGACAAACATATGCTACACGACCGATGTTCAAATATTGGAGATCTCAAATCATGGACATATATCAGGATCAATATCGATCTCATCAAAAGCAAGAAAAATAATTCCACACCCATTAATCCCTCACAAAGCTCTACTATGACACATGAAGAGGAAGAATTGAAACATGATATATCAGAATTATGAGACAAAATCTAACAATTTTTTCTCTCGCAAAGAGTAATAAAAAATGAAATAGAAGCTAAGATATTAGGTATGAAAGCTAAGATAGATGGCATGGAAACTAAGATGGAAGAAAAATTGGAAGATTTGAAGGAATGTTTGACAAAGTTTCTACAAGAAATTATTCCTAATGGTGAAAAGGTATTATTTGAAACTCATGATGAGAAAAAAATTAATTTTAATCATGACATCATAGACACTAAATTTGGATTGAAGACCCACCATTTTCCAAATATTGATATGAGAAATTTTGATAGAAAGGATCTCCTAACATGGATACTACAGATGAAGCAATATTTTTATCTCCATAATGTGCAATACACACAAAAGATATGCATTGCAACTTTATATTTAGAACTCAATCAGTTTGTATTGTATTGATGGCTTTTTTCTCTTAACCCACTTGTGACATGGCCAAATATTTCGGAGGAAATGATAGCACGTTATGAGGATACAAAGAGCAACACATTCTTTAGCGAATTTATAAATCTAAAACAAAAGGGATCAATGGTAGAGCACATTAAGGACTTCCAAAATTTGAATATAATGGTAAATGAAATTCTAGAAGATCATAAGTTTGATGTCTTCATAGGGAATTTAACAAATAAAATACAACATGAGGTTATCCTTTGGAAACATGATTCATTGGAGAAGGCATTTAGGTTGACCAGAAAAATTGAAATAAAAATTATGGCAACAAGGAAGCCGACCACTCACACCTATAGAGATAGAAGTGTTGCTGCTCCTAGCCTTCTACAACCTACAAGGTTTAGACCACAACAATTGTAATAAAAAAAGAGAAAAAATTCTTTGTTATTATTGTGATATACACTAAAGGTCATAAGTGTGCTGAGAAAAAATTAGATTACATAGATTGTAAAGAGGAAGAACAAAAGGAACAATAAACTTAAAAATAAGAGGATATACATTAGGAACCGACCTTAGAGAAAGAAGAGATGAATTTGACCATATCTTCTAATGCATTGAAGGAATTACCACTCCTTAAACTCTCAATATAGAAGGATATATCAGTAAGGAAAAGTTAATAATGTTGATTGATTCAAGTAGTGCCTATAATTTTATTCATTGTAATATAACCAAGGAATTGAATTTCTTGCTATAGCCAACACCTCAGTTTCAAGTCATGATAGGAAATGGAGGAGCTATAAATTGCTCTAGAAAGTGCAATAATATCAAGATAACGATGCAGGAATTTGTATTGAATATCCCAATTGTTTCCATTCGAATGAGTGGTGTTGATGTTGTATTAGTATTTCAATGGTTACAATATTTGGGTGCAACAACTTTTCATTTTGAAGAACATTTCTTGAAATTTTTTGGGAAGGAAAGGAATTTGAATTAAGGGGTATTATAGGGAAACTAAGAAATACAATCAGCTCCAATGGAATGACAAAGCTTCTAAATAAATAAAAACAAAGCATAATTGCAAAATTATGCTCATTAGAGTTTCAAACATCGAATTCAAGTTTAAGAGAAAAATTTAAGGTTCAATCAGTGGAAGAGCACATCGAGCATCAACAACAAGTTCTTCAACTCTTAAAGGATAACCTAACTTTGGTGCAGAATCGAACGCAACAAAAACCATATCAACATCACAATGAATTAAATTTTGATGTAGGTGAATGTGTATTTCTACGTCTACAACCATACAAACAAATGTCCCTCAAGAAAGCTAAGAAGGATAATAGATTATTGCAAAAGTGTTATGGTTCTTACAAGGTGCTACAAAAGATTGGTACTATAGAATACAAATTGGATATTCCTGCATCTTCTCGAGTGCACTCGGTTTTCCATGTTTCATGGTTAAATGAGGTTATAGGTGGCAAACTCATAGTTCAAACAATATTGCTAGAACTTGACAAGGAAGGGAAAATCATATTGGAACCTGAAGAAATCACAGAAACAAGAACTCGACAACTATGAAATCGATCAATTTCACAGTGTCTCATCAAGTGGAAGAACTTACCCACTGAATAATCCACATCGAATGACGATAAATTTATACAGAAGCATCCATAACTACTCAAGCATTGAGGACACCAATTTTTTGAAGGAGAGGGGCATGTTAGGTACCTATAATACTAGTGTATCCCCTTATTGTTATTGCTAGTGTGGCCCCACTATTGTTATTGTTATTGTTATTATTGTGTCCCATAGGTGTATCCCCAGTATTGTTATTGTTGTTCCCATGTGGTCCCCATATTTTTATATTGTAACCCCTTATAATGCTATATATAGAAGGTATGTTTTGTCAATTGTATCATCTAAGAATTTTTCATTTATCTAATGTAAAGGAGGTTTCCCCCTCAAAGAGGCTTATTTCTATGTTGTTGATCTATATTTTCTTCTATTTTGTGACATGGTTGTATAAAATAATCCTTATGTGACTCGTGCTTGCGGAGTAGGTGGGGATTTTGAATAAAGTTAGAAACAATTTTTGGAAGACTCTTAGATTCCATGGTGTAAAGCTTCTTCTTATACATAAGATATCTAAACATAGCCATATTTTCAATGGGGGATAGGGTCGCATCGATTAAGAGGATAGGATAGGGAGTATTTCCCTTGATCTTGAGGTTATAGGTTATGAATTTCTTTTGGATCATCTCAATATTTATTCGTGACTCTCTACATATACTATAACCCAAAACTTCACATCCGTATAAGACAACAGGGGTGATGAGAGTCTCAAAGAGGAACCTTTTTTTGCTCCAAATGTAAATATTGACTAACTTACATTTTTTTTCAATCTCATAATAATATTTCCAATATTGAATACTTCATTTCTCAATGTTATAATTCTAGTTAAGTTGATTAGGAAATTGAATACACAAATATTTATAAGAAGAAAAAATACTCTAGACAATGGTTATCATAAATGAAACTACCATGGGTGATCTTTTTGAATTTAGTGATCACGACTTTAGTCTTGTTGGTATTAACTGCCATACCCATCTTGAAGCAATAGACATGAAGAGTCTTAAGTTTCTTGTATAGGTCATAATGGATCTTTGCAAGAATAAAAATATCATCAGCATAAAGGAGAAGAGTAATGATTATACCAATGAGCTCGGTGCCCTTTCCACCTGTAGTTTCTTAACACTCCTCTAGCTTATCAGTGTAAATATGAAAAAAGGGTAGGGGATAGGGGACACCCTTTCTTTACCCCAATATTGCATTTAATATATTTAGACGACCCTTATTTGGTCTTAAGCTTGGAAATGATAGTCTCGTGGAGGCGGGTCACAACAATCCTCAGTTCAAAAGGAACCATGATCTCTTTAAGTCTCTCTTAGAGCTCAGCTCAAGGGAAAATCCTGAAATATTTTATAAAGTAAAAAAAAAAAGCAAAAGATATCCATTTTACTATTGCGACATTCCTCTATAATGATAGTTAGAATGACAAGGTGATCGATAGTTGAGTTATTTCTCCTTAAACTAGCTTTCCCTTTAGCCCTTTTACCCTAGTTCTCAAGCCAGAGGCTAAGCTTCTTTTCTAAAATGAGCCCATAAATATTGTCTATGATGTGGATAATCATAATGGTCCTATAGTTATAGGGAACACTTTTATCCCCATTTTTAAAGATAGGCATAATAAGTATTTGCGTCCAAATCTTAGGGAAGCCATGATTTATAGCCAAATAGAGAATATTGCGGAGATGAGGAACGATGATAGAGCTTCACATTTTAAAAATCACAGCTTAGTATCCTTCAATATATTTAGCTTTCCCATTACTGATCTTACTAACTGCAGGCTCAACTTTTTCCAAAGAAAATATATATTCCTTAATAGGAGTGTTCAAGATGGTGCTCAAAGAGTCATACAAATTCTTAAGGTAGTTATCCTAATTTTCTAAGAGGATAGAATTATTATCTTTAGTTTTACGAATAAGAAAATTCTGAAAAAACTTTTTGGATGCAAATTTAGAAAGGTGGAGAAGATGCTCTTGTATCTTATTAATATATGAACTTTTCTTCCTCTTGATGAGACCTTTGTATATACTTATATTCTGGAGCATAATGATTTCATTAGGGGCATCTCTAATCTCTTTCCTGGAAATTTTATAGCCTTTTTCAAACCAAGCATTGGAATTTATATTATTCTTCTTATACAAAGTGTCATTAGATAACTTGGTAATAGTAGTGGAAAGGGTAGTAGTAAAATGATAATAGATTTGATCATTGTTGTTATTATAAGCCAGGGAGCCTAAATCCCTTTCTAAATCCATTAAGAAAAGGTCAACATTACTTCTATCAATGAGAATGTGAAATTTTCTTCATTGGTCTCCTTCATGTGGGTGGTATGCATAGAAAGATTAAGGGATAAAGACAAATTTATGTGGTGAGAGTTATGATCGTACCCGTTAAGTAGCTGAAAATTTGTAATATTGTTGAAGACATGGGTGTCATAAATCACATAATCCACGACGCTACTACCCATCCCATGGAAATAGGTCATCTAACTAAAGAGAGGCCAATTGTTAATACCAATACAAATGATTGGGTCCTTGGAACTACAAATTTTGAGGAGCTTAGTGGTGAATAATTTCTCAATTATGTCTTTAAAGTTTCTCTTGAATCTATTAGCTAAGTTACCATCCTAATAAACCCATAATGGGCCAGGGTTTGTAGAAATTTATTAATACTAATGTATTACCGGATTCTCTTGATCTAACAATATTTATCTTCTTGCTAAATATAGAATCCTTCCACTATTAAACTTGCAGAAATTTAAAACTCAATTGCAAACACATGTGCATAAATTTAGTCGCAAATAACACAGTTGTTTAACGAGAAAAATTAAAGCTAAAAACCCCAACTATCATATATTATTTATATCAATGGAATCATGTAATAATCTCATACAAAGCTTAGTACATCAAGCTATCAGTACAATGTAGATTCATTACACACTGTCATGCAGAAATTTGCATCTCCATGCACCAATTTCTTGCCTCCTAACAGCCTGCCTCCACTCCGCAATGCCTGCTGAAGAAGACCCCTGAATGAATTCTAATTGGCATTTCCTTGACTGCATAATCCTCATTGGAAACTCCAATGTGTGTCAGATGCACTGAATGCATCACTATAGTCACAACGGATAATACATCACACCCTTTCACGTATCTCTCCACTAGGTCTCCATTGGAACTGACATGCACTGTAGTTAACTGTTGTTTCTATTCACTTTTTAGTGATTTATTAGTTCTAAATTAATTAAATAATTAATTCAGTTAACTCTCACTAGTGTATCTTTCAGTTAGACTAGATACAACTAGCTCAACTGAGTTTAACTCACTTAACTGAGTTAAACTAAATAACAACTCCATAAACTACTGTTCCAACTATGTCATAACTTTGCCACTTCAGTTGTAACTGAGTCTTCCATGAATGAGCCACCAATAAACCCTAGGAATTATGTAATTCCTTCAGCCCACTGATTTTCCAAATCTATTCACTAAAATAAAGTGCTCTAAGAGAATAAGTTATGTTTATTGTCAGATTATTATTAAGAGCTAATAATAATCGACATGTATCTATTTTTAGATCGAAAATATATAAATAGACTTCGTAAAATATTATAAAAATATAATTTCATCTATTTTCCACATTTGACCAACCATCTACAAATAGCATCCTGCAACTTATAGAATATGCTCACCATGTCTAAAAATAGACATACACCTAAAAATATCCTGCGGGCCCCACTTAGTGAAGTTTCTTACTTTTCACTAAGCTCATCGTCTTGTTGAATCTCAAAACTCCTTCTCAACAAGATAGGGATTATACTTCACCCTGATCCTGCCTCTATGGTATTTTAATTTTCTCCTGCCGAGAACCTTCGTCAGAATGTTTGCATCCTTATCTTTCGTAGGAATGTACTGAAGGAACATGATATTCTGTTGCACAAAATATCTGATATGATGATACCGGATATCAATATGTTTAGATATATCATGAAACATAGGATTAAGTGAGAGTTTAATGCAACTCTGATTATCACAATGTACCACTATAGGATCTAAATGTGAACCAAATAAACTGAATAGGATCTTCCTTATCCAGATAGCTTCACATGTAGCTTGACTTGCTGCCATGTACTATGCTTCTACTAAATTGAGTGCCACGGATCTTTGTTTCCTATTGTACCAAGAAATTGTTGTAGATCAGATATCGAAAATCCCTGTAGATGTGCTCTTTCTATCCATTGGGTTTCCTGCCCAATCTGCATCCGTGAAGACATGTAACTTCACCTCATCTGTCTGTCTATAGCATAAGCCGTACTCAAATGTGCCCTTGAGATACTCAAGACACGATTGCCTGCCTTCCAAAAGAGATTGGTAGGCTTAACCATCGCTTGTGAAAGTTGGTTCATCGCATAGCATATTTCTGGTCTTGTATTAACTAAATACATGAGAAAACTCACCAACTGTCAATAAATAGTGGCATCCACTACCTCTGCCAATGTAGCATCTTCTTTCCTCCAATTTCCTAGAAGAGGAGTATCCATGGGCTTGCAGTCCTCCATGTGAAACTTACCAAGTATCTCCCGAGCATACTTTCCTTGACACACAAATAGTTCACCTTCTCGCAGCCATATTTCCAATCTAGGGAAATAATGAAGGAGGCCGAAATCCTTCATCTCGAACTCATTTACAAGGTCTACCTTGCATGAGTGTATCAACTACTCATCACCCATTAGTATTAAATCATCAACATAAAGAACAATGATTCAAATCTTACCCTCCACCACAATTTGGTGTAGGTTTGCATCCGCCTCACTCCTGGTGAAGCCAAGTCTGGTGAAATAGCTGTCAATCTATGTGTACAAAGCACGTGGTGCTTGCTTTAGCCCATACAATGCTCTTTTAAGTCTGCACACATGTGACTCGCTACTGAAGATCTCAAATCCTTCAGGTTGCTCAATGTACACCTCTTCCTCAATTATCCCATTAAGGAACATAGTCTTCACATCCATCTGATGAACGTGCCAACCCATTTATGCTGAGAGAACAAGGATGGTTCCTATGGAAGAATATCATGCAACAGGTGTAAAGGTTTCTTCATAATCAATCCCCTCGATCTATGAGAAGCCCTAGGCAACAAATATTTCTTTATACTTCTCAATGCTCCCATTAGCAGCTTGCTTCACCTTGTGGATTCATTTCAAATCTACCATTGAATTACCCACCGGCCTTGGAACAATTTCCCAAGTACTATTTCTAACAATGGAGGCATACTCCTCCACCATGGAATCTACCCATGTGGGATCTTGCACTGCTTGTTCAAAAGAAGATAGATTTGTCACAACACACTTGCTCATAAGAGTCATGTATCCAGTAAATCGGTCAGGTGATTGTCTCTGTCTGCGCCGTGATGTAGGGACCCCTACATTCTCTACTGCATCAAGCTTTAGTCTCTCACCTTTTGTGGTATGCCTTCTGCCAAATCTCATGTTTGGCTCTGCATGAGTGGACTCCTCCACTCCATGAATCTCCTCCTGTGGTTGATCCACATCTAGAGGTTCATCTTTGGGAACAACAAGTTCCTCCTATGCATGCAAGTGTAGCTCCCTGTCAAGCGACAACTTCATGGCTTTCACCTCATTTAATTTTATATCTCGTCTCACCACAGTCATTCGACTATTTGGAAAATACACACGATAATTATGGGGTGTTTCTGTGCACCCCACAAATATTGCAACTTTTACAGTTGGCTCCAGCTTCTTCCTAGTGGCCGTTGTCACACGAATGTAAACAGATGAGCCAAAAATATTCAAATGAGAAATATTAGGCTTCTTACCAGTAAAAGCTTCTTTAGGCTTACTCATGCCAAGTACTCTATTAGAACAATGGTTTTTCACATAAAAAATAGTGTTGCATGCTTCCACCAACAAGTGCATCGGTAGGCCTTGGTCATGCAGCATAGCTTGTGCATCACCCATGATTGTTCTATTCTTCCTCTCCACGACCCCATTCTACTTTGGGTTATGAGGCACTATGATTTCTCTTCGAATTCATTCTTTTCTACATAATTCTTTGAATTTTTTTGAGATATATTCACCACCATTATTGCTCCATAGAGCCTTCACTTGCTTCCCCGACTCTTTCTCCGCCAATGATTTAAACTCATATAATTTTGAGAATGTTTCGCTCTTCTTCTGCATGAAGAAGATCCAGAACCTACGAGAATAGTCATAAAAAAATATAACATAATATATGTGTTTTTTTGTTGAAGCAACTGAGAAAGGTCCACACACATCTGTGTGAATTCTCTCCAGGATCACCGAAGCATGGTTCTCCTTCTCATGAAATTTGGTCTTCACAAACTTACGATAGTACATCCCTTGCACTGATCTAACTACGCAAGAGTTCCCTTGGGAATTCTAGTATAAATCTGCTGCAAAATCTTCAAGGCGCCATGGTGAAGATGGCCCAATCTTCTGTGCCATATTTTGCCCTCAACCCGGCTCACCACTTCTTTTGCTATGCCCATCATTGCAGCGCATCCATATACCTCCATCTTGTAGATATTCTTAACTCGAATCCCTATCCTCTTATTTTGACTAGTTGTTTTATGTCACAGGAAAGCTTTTCCCTCGCTGCAAATAACATCATAACCTCTGTCTTCTAACATTGCGATCAAGACAAAGTTCTTCTTTAGACTTGAAACATGCATAACATATTTCAACATAAATGGTTTACCTGACTCCCTCTCAAAGGTAATGGTTCCAATGGTGGTCGCACTGTATCTGCCATCGTCACCCATCTCTATATGCATTTGGAGATCCTTCTCCTCCAAGTCACTAAACAACTCCTTGCCTCCCATTATATGGAAACACACACCACTATCAAGATACCACACCGATCCCATTGAGCTTGAAACCAAGAATCCGATCAAAGTGAAATAAAGTTAAAATTTCAAGGCTAAGTCCTCTCCAGCTGCACCTCTAGCAGACTTCTTGTTCTTCTTTTTCTATTGGCAGTTGCAAGATGCCCATGTTCGTGACAGTGAAAACACTTCACTTTGGATAAATCCATCTTCTTGCCTTTAGCCTTGGATTCTGGATGGGAATTACTCCCCTTTCCTTTCCTTGATTTGGCAGCCAAAGCAAAATTCTCTTCATCATCATTCTTGGATGAAGATCCATCCCTGGTACTTTGCCTTATCTCCTCCTGCACAAGATCCGACCAAAGTCACTCCCAACCTGGCAGTTTCTCCTGTCCATTGATAGAGTCTTTGTAGCTATGCCAACTCTTCAAAAGCCTAAGGAGAGCCAAGCTCACCAAATCATCGTCATCAATTTTAATCCCCACAGTTCCTATTTCATCCCTATAGTGGACAAACTTTGTGAGATATTCTGGAATACTCTCGCCCTTCTCCATTTTTATTTTTCTGAGCTAATCCTTCAATGCCAACTTCCTCTAGTCGCTGCTACTTTGGAAAATATCTTTCAAAGCCTTCCAAATTGCAAATGGAGTGGTTTTCCCATGAATTCTTTCCACAATATCATCCTTCACACCTTCCAATAGAATTCTTCTTCTCTTTGCTACCTTCTTTTGCCATGAATCAAGTCCTGCAACATCGCTAGAAGTAGGCTTAGGAACATCGCTATCGTTGAAATCCTTTAGGCCATTGTCTTCAAGCACTCCCTCCATATTATCCTTCCAGACTATGTAATTCAAGATACCATCAATGGCATACTCCAATCGCAACCCATTGAAAGACATTTCAATGAATACTTAACTGTCGCACCAAGAAATTTCTGCAGCAAATTCGAATTTTCCACCAGCACAAAACTCAACACTTATTCATGATTTCAATATCTAGTGATCAATACTACTCTGATACTCATAGGGGGATTTATAAATATGAGAGGAAATACTCATAATTTAAATAAGAAAAACTTAACAAAAGGAGAGTAAGTGGGAACTTATTCGCGTGAGAGTTGTATTGTGTTAGAGTTGTATTGAGTGTAGAAAAAACAATCCAAGGTTTTTAGAGTTTTATTAAGTGCATGAAATAACCATTTCATCGCAAAGAGAATGAAATATCCCTACAGTTGAACAATCCTAAAGGGTCAACTAGACCCAAGGGAAAACAATGATTGTGGACATATTTTATTATTTTAAATTGAATAAAAATGGAATTTGAATTATTGTACAAAGACTAGAGTATAATTAGAGATCAAGATTCCCAATCCATGAGGATGGATAAGAAACCAAAGACTTCCTAGTTACTCCAAAATTCCTTGGATATTAAATTAAAATTGATTATTAGATTGAAGATAAAAATATAGAAAAATACCCTAGTAAAGAGGAAAGTTACTAGGAAGAGGTGGAATAAAACTAGAAAGAGGAAGAAGCTAGTTTTAAAGTACTTTTGTGAAAAAGACAAATGGAAAGCCTAGGCAAAAAGAAAAACAACATCCTAATTAATTGGACACAGTTATAGTGTTAGGTCCATATATTACTATTATAGTCCCTAATTGTTGTTAATGTAACCCCCTTATTGTTATTGTTGTACCCCTGTAACCCCCATATTCTTATTCTTGTGCCTTTACATTATTATTGTTAGGTCGGCTAGGATTACATTGTGGCCCTTGGACTCCTATATATAGAAGGGAGTTTTTTTCATTTGTATCATCCAAGAAATTTTCATTTATGTGATATAAAGGAGGTTTCCCCCTCGAAGTGGCTTATTTCTAAGGCGTTGATCTCTCTTTTCTTCTATTTTTGGAGCTGGTTGGATTGCTAGGATCCTTAGGAAGCATATGGTTTCTTCTTTCGTCAAACCCCTTAGCACGATTCAGAGCTATCTTAAATCGGTTAAAGATCTGGTGAACCCTAGGGATGGAAACGGTGTCTACCTTATTCCTTGTTCCTGTGGGACACCTTACATTGATGAAACTGGTCAGTCTATTAACCAAAGGATCTGTGAACATGCAGTTGAAATTAGGCATGGAAGGTCCTGTAGCTCCAACCTAGCTGAGCATTTGGAAAATACTAACCATCCTATCTGCATCGAACAGGCTAAGGTCTTAGCTAGGATTGACCATTTCCATCATCATAAGTTAAGAGAGGCCCTTGAAATTGAAAAAATACTTGTAAATATCAATAGAGATGACTACTGGAATATAAGCAGGTGTTGGATCCTTGCCCTATATTCTTAATAGTCTTCTCTTTTCCATTTTTTTTTTGGATAAATAAAAAAATATATTATAATAGGTAATAAATAATTAAATAATAAGGAAATAAATAAATAATAATAATAATAATAACAAGATATATATATATATATATATATATATATATATATATATATATATATATATATATATATATATATATTATTAACTAATTAGACTATTAAATAGAACTAACCATTATTAATTTCAATGTAAAACTATCCATTAGGATTTTCTGAAATAATTAAATAAATAATTAAATTAATAGAACTAACCGTTATTAAATTTCAAAGTCAAACTAGCTCTTATCCTATCAATTCCTACATCTATTTAAACTGAACGTGTAGATCTGATATCTCACCTAGTCATGATGAGGAACCACACTGGTCGATTAGAAATGCGTAAAAAATGTTCATTTGAATGTGATTATTACCAAAAGATTTCTTCATAATTATAACCTTCTTGTATAATGGAGCAGGAAGGTAGAAAGGGTACCTGCACATAAACACATTTAGCTAAATTAAGGAATCTTCTTAAATTCTATAAAGAACTGAATATTGAAAGAAGTGATACTGATAATTTGAAATATAATTACTACCTTACTGGTTGGAATAGAGTAGGAAAGTAAATCTACATGTAAACGAATTTGGAAAAAAAAAATATTGGGAAGAAGAGGAATAAAATAGTAAGATGGAATTACTACATAGAGAGGGAAGAATGATTACCTAAATTTGTTGTAGCAGAGTTCAAGACATACTCTGAGGGATTGCAGAAATTTTTGTATTGTTGTACAAATTAGAAAAAAATGTAATCAGACCCTATTATGTGCAATTATTATATGAAATTAAAACTCAAAAAAATTTACAGTATGTCTGTCTTCAATACAGTGGTATTGATTTAGTTAGATACAAATAAATAGGTATGGAAGTTCATACACCTAAGAAAAATGTGAATAATTTGAAAACAAATGATATTCTCAATTTCTCAAAATTAAACAATGAGTTGCAGAAACTCAGAAATCAAAATTATGAAACTAGAATAAATATCGATAGGAGTTTTGAGTTATCTCCTAAATCTTAATTACGAATGACAACCTCAACGCAGAAATTTTGGAATGAAATTGAGAAAAATATTAGAAAATGAAAAATCAATTATCTGGACAAACCCTATGTCATTAAACAAGGGTACACATGTCAACAATTATGCTAGGTTCTCAAAGTAAAGAAGAGCTACGTGAAATAACAAAACTATCATTTAATGAAAACCCATAAAATTATTTAACCACAGATGGTCAATATAGAATAAAAATATGCAGAAAGCAATGTAAAAGAATCCTCATACCTAGAGAGGCATTTTGATGCCAAGAAGAACAAACAAATTGGGATGAATTCTTGAAAAAGTGAACTCCATAATTTCGGACGAGTAGTATGTGAAAACCTTGTTTCCATGAAAGAAATCTCCAACCTGCATCCAAAAAAAAATAAAAAAATATTATTACAGAGAGTCAAAATATGAAAATACGAAAGGAAATAATCAGCTCAAGACAGAGATAAACTATTATTGAGATCATATATCCAAAACGGTGGAAGAGAAGCCACACCCAAAAGAACCTTAATATAATTATAAAAGAATCGAGTACATTAAGCTAGAAGCATAGGTTAACTGGATGAATTCCTCACTTATTATGCCTCAAGGAACAATTTAATTTTGAGTTTCCAAAAATTGGAATGATATCGGTAACGATATTCGGTCAGAAACATAAAACCTGAAACAAAACAAATAGGATGCGACCACAGTAAGGAGATACGTATCATTTGCAGAGCTTAATGGTTTGGGAAAGCTAAAGTAGGGAATAAAATTCATAATAGAGATTCATATTTGAGGCCTTCACATTCAAATAAAATATTACCTTAAGGGAACCTACAGTTAATTCCTCTTGGAAACGCAACAAGATCCATGGACCTTCTGTTTCAAGGGTCTGGTAAGGTTAAGCAAAAGGCTTGGAAATATTCGGGACGAAGGTTGTGGAAAAACCAAACCCGAAACACAGAAAAATTACAGTGCCAAGAATAATGAACAGAATAAAAGTAAGGTAGGTTAAAATTTAACTCGAATCAATGATACGATGCATTCATAACCATGCACTTGTAAAGAATCGAGTGATGGAAATCAATTAGGTAGATGAGAGGTGAAGTCGCTAGGCGAGAGCCATGTGATGAATTTAATGAACATACTACTGTTCATAAATGAGAAAAATCCCAAAAGGATAATAGTGATAAAAGAGTTTGACTTCAAATCCCACGGACAATGATCTCAATCCCAATCACATAAATGGATATTGTATATGAAACCGTGTCATGTTAATACGTACAAGAGGTGAATTACATCGTAAAGTTATGAAGGGCATGAAAGTTTATGTTAACTCCAGAAAGGAGGTATACGTAACATGTATCAATGTTGTTATATAATTCGATGTAGGACTAGAGAAATGAATATACTGTGTTAATATTTGAATGAGAAAATTACATACAATGTGTACTATAAAGTGTTATCAAATATATATATTTATAAGTATGGTATATAGTTAAGGTTTCTTATGAAAGCATCTCCAAAAATAGAAGAAAATACAGATCAACGCCTTATAAATTAGCCACTTTGAGTGGGCAGCCTCCAATACATTACATAAATGAACAATTCTTGGATGATAGAAATGAAAAAACCTCCTTCTATATATAGGGGTCCATGGGGCCACAATATTGATATAAAAGGACTGTATTAGTTTTGTTGTGCTAAGTGTATTTTCAGTTAATAAAAATGTGTGTACTTGTAGCCATTTGTTTTCTTCAGTATTGAGGATTTAACCATGAAATATAAGTGAATTTAGTGAATTAGAAGCATGAAATATGAGCAAATAACACTCAAAAATAGTTTAAAACAGAGAAATAAAACCACACATAACATTTACACAGTGGGCTTGATGAAGTAGTTCACCCCTCTTGGGCTACATCTGCTGGTCCAGCTCCCAATGGCATGTCCATGTTTCATTAAGCTCAAAATTTAGCAAATACATGTGTTTATAGGCCTCTAATGGTTTTTTTCTCTTCACCAATGGCTCCATAATTCCCCAATTAGTCTAGGTATACTCTTTCTTTACCCAAAGTGGTCAAAAATTGACCCTCCTAGCTTTTTTCCCAATATCCCCTAGAAATCCTCCACTAAATGTGCAGAACTGCACCTAACTGCAGTTAAAAATAGAAAAAATCTGAAATTTCATGGGCGCGCTAAATTATCCGTCAGCTCTAACTGCAGGTTTAATATCAAGGTTAGGGAAGGGGGTGGCCACATTCCAACCCCTGCAACTTCCACTGTCAAATTTATTTGGAGCGGAACAACCAAGCGAAACTCTTCTTAGAACTAGAGTTCCAAAATCGTAACCTCCATAAAAAATTAATTGCGAAGGTGGCATGTGATCGTGTTCGCAGTTAAATGTCGTGGAGACTTCGGACAGTTAGCTGCCATCATTACATATGATGTTGCGGTGAGGTTAACATAACATGTGACCAATCAACAGGGTCGCCGACGATCCCCAACCCCAGCTTGTAACATTAACAAACAATATATATAACATGTTCCCCTTAAGGGTTAAGTCACACACACAACAGAGATGGTGAAGTTATTTATGCAGTTGTTGGAGGTCGCAGGGTCAAACCCCCTGGACCTCAACAAAATTTTACTAAACCATAAAGGGGGCACATGGCTTCCTCAGGGTTGGCCACGTGTCACCCATCCATTGGTCCGAAAATAAAATGTAGAACTCCACATCAATGAATCAAAACGCGACACTTGGAAGAATATCATTGGTTTGGGAAAATAAAAATTCTCAGGAATATTCCTATTTTGTGGACTATACACCTGCACGCTGACTAGGCATCCCATTCAAACCTGTTGCAAATTTCGCTATTTGTGAAATCAATCAGAACAAAATATCTCCCTCATACGACATCAGTTTTTTCAAACTGTTTGTGGCACTAGAATTAGAAAGACGAGATCTACCCTATCGCTTAGGTTTGGCACATTTTTTAGCACTTTCAATTTTGAGAAAAATTTATGAACTCCTAATCACACCTCCCCATTGGGAAGCTTTTGGACCCAAAAAGACTTGATTACCTATTTAGTAGATGAGGGTATAGATCCCTCACATTTCCAACTTCCATCTACTTTGCCTTGCTTGGCTTATTGCCTTTGAGCCCAACTCGAAGGTAGTCAACACTTCCCCTCTTATATTCTCTTGTCCTCTTGTCAAGAATTGTATCTTCCTTCATCTCATCCATCAATTCTGGCGAGAAATCATCAATAGAAGGTATTCTAACATCACTTCCTTGATCATTGATCAAAGGTGGCTCATACAAATGTAAGTTTTCAACATTAGCAACTGAATACATTTGCATATAAGAAGGAAAGTCAAGTTCAAATTCATTGTTACCAACTTGCTTTATGATCTTGAATGGACCATAGCGAATGGGTTTGATATTTTTACCTTCCCCTTGCATCCTTTCTTTTCTTATGTGCAACCATACCTCATTTCCTTCTTGAAACTTGTGATCAACTCTATGTTTTTCATGCCTCTCCTTGTATTTTCTTTGACTTTTCTGAAGTTGTTCTTGAACTTGTTGATATATAATCTGAGTTTTCTCAATGAAATTTTGAGCCTTGTCAATATCACTATGCCCATAAATTGCAACATCCTTTTCAATGATGAAGTATAATGAAGATTTTGGAAAACACCCAAAGCATAGTTGAAAAGGTAATATATTTGCAGAAAAGTGCTTTTCCTAGTTGCAAGCATGTTGAATGTAATGCAGTTTCTCATCCCACAACTTGGGATGTTTGCTACAATATCCTATCAATATATGCACAACCGTTTTATTCACGACCTCGATTTGGCCATCTGTTTTCACATGAAAAGCATTACTATTTTTGAACTTCGTGTCCATAATACTCCAAATATTGGAACAAAAATTCCCAATGAACATGGAATCCCTGTCACTAACAATAGAAGTAGGCAATCCATAATGAACCCATACATGTTGAAAATAAATCTCAGCAGTTTGTTCAGTAGTAATGGATTTCTTACATGGAATAATTATACAAAGTTTACTGAATATATCTGCAACTAAATAAATATAATCGTGTTGTTTTCTTGACATATGTATACCTCCAATAAAGTCCATGGAGACACTCTCCCATGGCCTTGATGTTATTGGTAGTGGCATGTCCGACACAAACTTCCTATTTCTAGGCTTACTTGTTGCACACATAGAACAACCTCTTACAAAATGCAACACACTATCTATCATGCGAGGCTAATAACAATACCTCTATAGATGCGCCACTGTTTTTCTTACCCCAAAGTGTCATGCAATAAGAGATGAATGAGCCTCTCTCATGACACTTAGCATCTCTCCTTGTGGTATACACAACTTTCCCAAATGAAACAATTTTTTTTTATACATGTGATAATCATTTTCCTCAACTTGATTCCCTTCACTAAAACTAGCATACACATCTTGAAAATCAACATCATGTGCATATTGATTTATGTAACTCTTATGTAAAATAGAATAATTTTTTAGTAAAGTAGAAGCACTTATAATAGGTCATGAAATAATATCAGCAACTTTATTGAAAATACCTTTCTTGTACCTTATAATCAAGTGAAATTGTTGAAGGAAACCTATCCACCTGGAATGTCATGATTGCTGCAATTTTGTTTGTAACTACAAGTACTGTATTGGTTGGTGATCGGTATGTATAATCATTTGTTTACACATCAAGTAGTGTTTCCTTTTCTTGATACTTTGTACCAATGCATACAGATTTTTGTCATATGTAGGATATTTAGTTACAACACCATTGAATGTTTCAAAATTAAAAGAGATAGCGTTAATATGTTGCAAAAGAACTGTGACCATGGCATAATCAATAGCATCAGTTTGTATCTCGAATGGCTATCTCAAATTCGGTAATGCAAGGACTGGATCTGAACTGATCTTTTCTTTTAAACCCTCGAAAGATTTTTATTGTTTGCCTCCCCATTGGAAGCCTTTCTTCACACTTGTTATTGCATGCATAGGAGCTGCGATGGAAGAAAAGTTAGCAATAAACTTTCTCCAATACTGAGCTACACCTAAGAAAATTCTTACCTCGGTTAATTCTTTTGGAGTGGGCCAATCCACAATGGTTTCCACTTTAGAAGGAGCAATTCTCAACTCGCCTCCTCCTACAATGTGTCCCGAATAAACCAAGAAAGTCTTTCCAAACTCACATTTTGACATCTTAAGAAAAAATTTCTCTTTCTTCAAAACATCAAGCACCCTATTCACATGCAAGAAATGTTCTTCTCTTGCTTTTATTAAAATAAGTATGTCATATAAATAAAAAATCACAATTTCATCAAGAAATGTACACAAAACACTATCCATAACATGCATGAAAGTTGTTGGTGCATTACACAGACCAAATGGCATAACCAACCACTCAAAGAGTCCTTATTTGGTTTTGAATCGGTAGTCTTCCATATATTACTTTCTATAATTATTTCTTGATGATATCCACTTCATAAATCTAACTTAGTGAAAAAAATTTCTTCTTTCAGCTGATCAAGCAAAGCATCTATCCTTGGGAGTGAGTATCGATTCTTTACCATTATCTTGTTCAAAGCCCTGAAGTCTACACATGCGCCAAATCCCATATTTCTTCAGAATCAAGACTATGGGTGAACCACATGGTGAAATACTTCTCCTTATGAGTCCTTTGTCCAACATGTTCTTTATTTGACTCTTTATTTTAGAATTCTCCATTATCGACATGCGATACATGCTAATGTTTGGAAGAGGACAATATTGCTACAATTGGATCTCATGTTGAATCTCCCTTTTTGGAGGCAATCCTATTGGCTCCCAAAACATCTCATGATGTCCATCAACTACATCATATAAATCTAATTTAAACTTAGGATCACAATCCTCAAATGATTTATGATTAACTTCAGTTGTAGGCTTAATCATTAGAAGAACAAAATTCTTACATGAATTTACCAGCCTCTTTACCCGTCCAGCATTTACCATAGCAATATTTGTCTTCTTGTGATGTGCTCTAAGAATGTACTCCTTGCCATATTTGAATAAATGGTATGTTTTCTCATAGCGATGGAAGATCGCTTTCCTGTCATACAAGTAAGGACTACCCAACATAATACATGTAATGTCAAGTGGAATCACATCTAATTCAAATGTGTCAACAAAATGTGTAGTTATTGCAAACTGAAATATACACTTCTTTGAAACCTGTAAATTTGCATCCTTACAAATCAAACCAAGTGGATATGCCTTTGGATCTGGTATGGTCCCAAGATTAAGTTTCTTGACCAAGTCTTCAGAGATTAAGTTTTATTGTAACCCACCATCAAAAAATGTGTCAATCTTGGTATGTTTGGATATGACCCTCACATGAAACAATTCAATTCTATCGTGTTCATTTGGAGCTTGCATGTGACAGTTTGATGTACTAGTATTGGGTTTAGTTTCAATTTCTTTTCCCTTCATGTTATTCAATCCCATGACTGCAATTTTAGATTCATCACCTGAATCCTCTCCTAAATCAAGTTGAGTTGTAGCTGAAGTTTTATGTTTCCCTTTGTTGTTGTTATACTTGGGTCTCTTTTCAGGATGTAATTTCCAACATTGATTTTCATTATGGCCTTCTCCTGAAAAATGTTTACAAATCACTTTTTCTCCCTCTTTCTTAACAAATGAATTATTTTTTCCTTTACCTTTGAGGTCTTCTCTTTGTTTTTCCCCTTAAATTTTTTTTTCTAACCTCATCTGAAATGCTTTTCCCTCTAGCTTCTAGATGTGTGGCTTGAACACATACCTCATCTAAAATTGTAGTGTTAAACATGAGGATAGTATGTCTTAGGTAGCTATGTGAGCCTCATATGTACTTGAGAAAATTATCTTGGCTCTACAAATATACCCCTAATAATAGAGCTCTTTTCCTAAATTCTTGGGTGTAAACTTGTACATTTTTTCCTTTCAAGTATCTAAAATTTTTTCAGTTCATTGTCTTTTTTCATATGAGATAATGGATAAAATTTTTGTTTTATTGCAAAAATGAAATTAGTCCATGATAGAATAATATTACCATGCTTCTTGATCTACTCCTTTGTCTTGGCTTCCCACCAAACAAGTGTTGAATCTTCCATTCTCAATGAAGCTAATTTGATTTTGGTATCATCATGAAGGTTCTAGATTCTCAAATAGACCTCCAATTGTCGAATCCAATTATCAAGATTTTCTACATTGACTTCACCATTAAACATTGGAAATTCAAACTTAACATCAAGTTTTATAAAATGAAATTTACTAGTCTTATTTGAATTTTAAGACTGATGTACTAAAAATGAAGTAGAGGATGATCATGATGATGATGAGGGTGAGGATGGTGACTTTCCACTGCTTCCATTTCCTCCATTTCCCTTCTTTGATTTATCTTCATCAGTGTGACCTTCCGATGATCCTTATCCTTCCTTCTAAGGTTTGGATCCTTCCCCTTCCAATTTTTCATTCCTTTCTTGATAAAGGATTCTCACCATCTCAGTCATGTCAAGGAATGCTTTCCTAAACACTCTTTCTTCCTCTTTGGGATCCACTTATTCATGGATTTATCTTTCCTCTAGAGGCATGATTAATGTTTCTTCTGCTTCTTTAGGTCGTGAACTGGGTGGTGGAGAATGTGGAAATATTTCCCTCCTTTGCTATGTCTCACTTTGAGACCCTCTTGCTTCCACCAATTTTCCTTCTCCTCTCTTGAGCATGAGCCTAGTAAGTGTAGTGTACCTATGGAGGGATAATATAGGGTACAGAGAGAGGTACCCAAGGGAATAATATGATGTAATAATATAAGAATGATAAATAATTGGGCCATAGTTAATAAATAAAGTGGTTAACCCACATTATGTAAGGGACCACATGTGGCTACGGAATAAAGTGATAAGCCCATTGTATTGGATGTATGGTATTGAGATACCCATGGTAACTACCCATGGTATTGCATGTATGAAAGTTATATAGAGGCTAGAGTCTCTCCATTGAGAGATGTCAAGGATTATGGGATTGGTAAGCATATGGCTTGTGGAGTGATCTCCTTCCTTAAGGAGTGAATGTATGGTGTTGCCCTACCTTAAGGGTTTTGATATTAATGAAGATCTGAAGTTTTATCTTCTATGGTGTTATTTCTTGGGCATATTTTCTATTTCTATACATTTTCTTATCAGATCTACTACAAGTGGTATCAGAGCACTTTCTTGGGCAGAGTTTGGAGATTTGTTTTTTCATTTTTTGCAGGAAATTTTTGGGCGGCGAGTTTGTAGAGCAGATCTGGAAAATTTGGTGAAAAATTTTCAAAAATAAATATCAGATCTGGATTCCTTATCGAAAAATACCCAATTTCAAAAAAAAAATCAGTCGAATCGGAGTCCGGATGAGGGTGATATCGCTGATTTAAATTCAGCTATGTTGCAGAAATGTTTCTGACGACAATTTCTGTACGGCGGTTCTCTTGACGTTTTTGTAGATTCTGGTGCAAAATTTCAGACAACGAATTACAGATCTGAGCTCCCCTTGAAAAATCATCCGATTTCAAAAAAAAAATCGGTCAAATCGGAGTCCGGATGAGGGAGTTATCACTGATTTAAAATCAATCATTTTTTCAGAAATTTTGTGACGGCGGGACAGTTGCAGCGCAAATTTGCGTTTCCAGAGTGCCTAGATCGAGATTTCAATTACATGGTTAGATGCAAAATGGATTTTCCATTTTCAAAAACAGGTTATAATAAGGATTCTGAGTTATATTGACAGAGTAATGTCCATTTTAATTTTTTGCTAAAGTAAGTGATTTTCTTGAAAACCCTTACTTTATTTTATGGATTCTCGCAAGATGAAGTTTACAGGAAAAGATGATGGCCCTACTATTGAAGATTTTTTACAATATCACAAGGCTAAATACCGAAGTTTTTGGGTAGGCACCATAGGGCTTGATATGAAAGATGAGGCAAATCAATGGTGGACCTCACTTGACAGCTCAGTGTGGAAACTTCCCGAGAAAAAACTTGAAAAAGTCCTTTTGGACAAGTGGTCTAAAGCCAGAAAGAAGGACAGCAAGAGCCATAAAGACTTATTTTCTACTAATATTTCCATATTACGGGTTCATGGAAGTATTCAGAAAGAGAACATCATAGTGTCTATCATTCCTAGTTGCAAGCATAATTGTATCAATGTGAATTTGGCTAAAAAATTGCAAGTTCCAGCAAAGCATATTGAAAAGACACAGGTTGATAATGAAGATGTTCAAATTTATAAAGATTTAAAGATTTCTATGGATAAGTATGTGTTGCATTCTGATTTTTATGCTTCAGATATGGATGTTGTGGACGTTGTTTTGGGACACCCTTGGATGGAATCCATTGGTACTATCAATTTTAATGTGCAAAAGAAATTCATGAAACTCTGGTATAAAAAGAAGAAAATTACATTGCACGATATTTGCATTAGGAACCATGCAGAGACCGGGGAGGCAGAAGCACAAATATCCAACGAGACAGACACATCAGATGATGAGCCTTTGATGGTAGACAACCAAACACAGACATCAAAGCAAGTACCAACAAAAGAACCAGATACATCAGATGATGAGCCTTTGATGGTAGACAGCCAAACACAGACATCAAAGAAAGTACCAACAAAAGAACCAGACACCACTCCATCACCAATAATGAAGAAATTACTTAAAGATGTTACATCAGTTAAAGCTTCAACATATCACCACCCGCATCATCCAGCAAGACAACAACCAGCAAAGTGGCAACGAATTAGCAACAAGGAAAACAACCCTTGGATGACACATAGAGAGATGCGACGATCCACTGACAACACATCAATACAAAAGAACCACCAGAACCCGCTTCCATCTCAAGCGAGCGAGGCACCGACTAGATCGAGTGTTCACATTTCTCTTGGATGGTTGGATGCATGTGAATGGTATCAATGGAATACTCTTTTGAGTAGATCTTATTATTTGTGTTCTTCTCATGTTTCGGGGACGAAACATGTTTAAGGGGGGTCTAATGTAGTGTACCTATGGGGGGGTAATATAGGGTACAGAGGGAGGTACCCAAGGGAATAATATGATGTAATACTATAAGAATGATAAATAATTGGGCCATAGTTAATAAATAAAGTGGTTAACCCGCATTATGTAAGGGACCACATGTAGAGAGGGAATAAAGTGATAAGCCCATTGTATTGGATGTATGGTATTGAGAAACCCATGGTAATTCCATCTTGTATCGTATGCAAGGAAAGTTATATAGAGGCTGTGAGTCTCCACAGAGATGTCAAGGATTATCAGATGGGCAAGCATATGGCTCAGGAGTGATCTCCTTCTCAAGGAGTGAATGTATGGTGTTGCCCTACCTTAAGGGTTTTAAATTGTTGACATCCGAAGTTTTATTCTAGGAGTTGTTTCCTCGGGCATATTTTCTATTTCTATACATTTTTCTTATCGATCTACTACACTAAGCATGTGAAAACTTGTAAAAGGTTAAAAAAAATATTTGCACATAACAACACAAGAGAATAAACTCTAGCTCTGATACCAACCTGATTTGAAAGGACTATATTAGTTTTTCTATGCTAAGTGTCTTTTAAATTAATAAACATGTGAATACTTGTATCCATTTGTTTTTTTGAGTATTGAGGATTTAACCATGAAATATATGTGAATTTAGCAAATTAGAAGCATGAAATATGAGAAAATAAATATGAAAAATAGTGTATAACAGAGAAATAAAACCACACATAACATTTACACATCAGGCTTGATGAAGAAGTTCACCGCTCCTGGGTTTCATCTACTGGTCCAGCTCCAAATCACATGCCCATCTTTCATTAAGCTCAAAATTTTGCAAATACATGTGTTTAAAGGCCTGTAATGGTTGTTTTCTCTGCACCAATGGCTCCATAATGATCCAATTAGTCTATATAGACTCTTGTTTAATGTAAATTGGTCAAAAATTTACCCTCCTAGCATTTTTCTCAATATCCCTAGAAATCCTCCACTAAATGTGGAGAACTCCACCTAACTGTAGTTAAAAATAGAAAAAATCAAAAATTTTGTAGGCACACTAAACTGTCTGCCAGCTCTAACTGAAAGTTTTAATGTTAAGGTTAGGGGAGGGGGTGGCCACATGCCAACCCACATAACCCCTGCAGTCAAATTTATTTGGAGCGAAACTACCGATCGAAACTCCATTTGTAACTGGAGTTCCACAACTGTAACTGCCGAAGAAACTTAATTGTGAAGGTGGCATGTAATCGTGTTGTCAGTTAAACTTCGCGGAGACTTCATACGGTTAGTCATCGCCATTACATATGTTGTTTTCATTAGGTTAATGTAACATGTGACCAATCAAAGGGGCCTCCAGCGGTCCCCAACCCCCACTTGCAACATTAACAAACAATATATAAAGCATGTGACCCTTAAGGTTTAAGTCACACATGCAGCAGAGTTGGTGGAGTTATTTGCGCACTTGTTGGGGATCATGAGGTCAAATCCCCCAGAACTCAACATAATTTTACTAAACCACATAGGGGACATGTGGTGGCCTTAGGGCTGGCCACGTGTCACCCATCCATTGGTCCTAAAACAAAACGTACAACTCCACATCAATGAATCAAAACGTGACACTTGGAAGAATATAAATGACTTGGGAAAATGGAATACTCCTATTTTTTTGGACTATACACTTGCATGATGACTGGGCATTCCACTCAAGCCTGTCACAAATTTATTTGTTTGAGAAATATGTCAGAACACGATATCTACCTCATCGACATCGATTTTTCGAAATTTTTGCGGCTCTGGAATTAGAAAGAAGAGATCTACTGGATGGTTTAGCTTCAACATAAGTTCAAGCACTTTAAATTTTGTGAAAAATTATGCACTCCTGATCATATAATCCTAGCTGACTAAACAATAATAATGTAAGGGAACAATAATAACAATATGGGGGTTACAAAGATACAACAATAACAAGGGGGCTACATTAATAAAAATAATGGACTACAGTAGTAATATAGGGACCTAACATGCCCCACTCCTTGAAAAAAGTGTTGTACTCAATGCTTGAGTAGCTCTAGATGCTTATGTATAAAATTCTCGTCCTCCCATGTAGAATCTTCAGTGGGTAAGTTCTCCCACTTGATGAGATAATTTGAAATTGATCAATTTCGTAGATGTAGAGTTCTTGTTTCCATGACTGTTTTAGGTTCCAATATGAATTTTCCTTCCTCATCAAGTTCTTGCAATATTGTTTGAACTGGACGTTTGTCACCTATAACCTTGTTTAAGCATGAAACATGGAAAAGTGGATGCACTTGCGAAGAAGCGGGAAGCTCCAATTTGTATGCCATAGTACCAATATTTTGCAACACCTTGTAAGGACCATAGTATTTTGGCGATAATTTATTATCCTTTTTAGCTTTCTTTAGGGACATTTTTTTTATGGTTTTAGCCATAAAAATACCCAGTCTCATACACAAAAAAATCTCTCGTTGTGATGTTGATCTGCCTACTGTTTCATTCGATTTTGTGCCAAATTGAGGTTATCCTTTAAGAGTTGGAGAACTTGTTTTTCATGCTCAATGTGATCTTGCACTGCTTGCACCTTAGAATTTTCTATTAAAGACGATGTGATGGATGGTGGATGATATCAATAAAGTTCCATAAATGGGGTCATTTTTGTTGCAGTATGGAAGGAAGTGTTATACCACCATTCAGCCAGAGGTAACCACTTGACCCATTGTGTTGTTTATCAAATACAAAACAACGAAGATATCCTTCCAAAAATTTGTTCACTATCTCAGTTTGATGATGAGATTGAGGATGATAAGATGATATATGAGCTAGTTGAGTAACCAAACAAGAAAATAAGTCTGTCCAAAAAGTTCCAGTTGAAAAGGGATCTCTGTCACTTACCATAATCTTTGACTTTCCATCAAGCTTTTGAATTGTATCCATAAATGCAGTAGCAACTGTACTTTCTTTAAATAGATTAGATAATGCACAAAAGTGTACATACTTGGTAAGTTTATCAACTACCACCATGATGACACTCTTTCCTTCAGACTTAGTTAAACCTGCGATAAAATCCATTGAAATCTCCTCCCAACGTTGACTTGGTATGGATAAAGGTTGTAGAAGACCAGGGTTATTAACTGTCTCAACTTTATTTTTATGGAAAACCAAAAATTCTGCAACAAAATTTTGAATATCACATTTAATACCATCCCAAAAAAATTCTTTATTCACCCTATGGTAAGTTTTTAAAAATCCTAGCTGTCCTCCTAAAGGAGAAGTGTGCAATTCCAAAAGAATATTTCGTTTTAGCTAAGAATTATTACAAATATATAAGTGATATTTGTACCATAAGAAATAATTTTTCCAACTAAATATATCATATGTACTAGGATCTTGCTTCAACTTCTGAATGAGTTTCCACACCTTTTCTTCCTTCTTCCACTCATCCTTTGCTTCGGTTATCCAACCTAGTTGGATAATAGAAATTGCATAAATAAATGCTTCCACCTCTTCATCCTTTCTTGAGAGTGTATCTGCAACAACATTTAGCTTCCCTTTTTTGTAGATGATATGAAAGTCATAACCCGACATATTTGAAGCCCATTTTTGCTGCTCTTCCAAAGATAGTCTTTAGTGCATGTAGTATTGCCAACATTTCCTTCTCATAAATAGTTTTCTGTAAATACTTTCCTATTATTGTACGACTTTCAAAACCAATTGGTATTCCTTCTTGCATTAAAAAAACACCAATCCCATTTCTTGAGGCATCACATTCCACAACAAAGGTTTTTGTGAAGTCTGGCATAGCTAAAACCAGTGCTAGGCACATTGCCTCTTTAATATGTTAAAAGGACTTAGTTTCTTCAAGAGTCCATGAAAATGTATCTTTACTTGATAATGTTGTTAGAGGTGCTGCTATTCTCCCATTATTCTTAACAAACTTGTGATAATACCCTATTAACCTGAGAAATTCTCACAACTTCTTTATGGTTGTGGGGACTTTCCATTCTTTAATGGCTTTATTTTTGTTAGGATCTACCTTGACACCCTCATGAGATACAATATGACCCAAATATACCACCTCTTGTACTCCAAAGGAACATTTGGATGTTTTTGCATATAATTGTTTCTCCTCCAATAGTTTGAGCACCTTGTCAACATGTTGAAGATGATCCTTCCAAGACCTGTTGTAGATTAGTATGTCATCAAAAAATACTAGCACAAATTTTCTAAGGAAGGGCTTGAAAATGAAATTCATCAACCGTTGAAATGTAAAAGGTGCATTGGTAAGGCAAAAAGGAATGACCAAAAATTCATAATGACCCTCATGAGTTTGAAATGTTATTTTCGGAATATTTTCAGTCTTCATTCTAATTTGAAGATACCATGAACGAAGATCCAACTTGGTAAAATAAATTGCACCATGTAATTCATCCAATAATTCATCAATCACAAAAATGGAAAATTTATCTTTAATAGTGAGCTTATTGAGCTCTCTATAATCTAGACACGTGCACCATGACCCATCCTTCTTATGCATTAATACTATTGGAGCATAGAAACAACTTTGACTAGGTTGAATTATACCAGCCTCCAACTTTTTTGCAATCATACATTGAATTTCGCTCTTTTGGACATAAGGATATCTGTAAGGCCTGATGTTTGGAGTAACACCTCCTCAAATCAAATGAATAGCGTGATCATGATCATGAATAGGTGGGTGTCCATTGGGAGTATCAAGCACCTTGGAATGATTTTCCAAGACTTTTTAGAGATATGGAGAAATAGATGATTTGGATGTTGGAACATCTAGTGAGCATAATTGTGCAATTACGCCTTGTTGTTATTTCTGCAAAATATTTGTCATGACATTAGAGCTTATTATCTTTCCCGACTTCCCCTCAATACCCAGTAATTTGACTTCCTTTCCTTCTGAAAATTTTTTCAAGAAAACTTCTTGAAAATTAAAAGCTACCATCCCCAAATATTGTAACCTCCTAGTACAACATCAGCACCTCCCATTGATATTCCCCCATGGTTAGCTTGATATTATGACATTTTCCAGAGCAATTTATAGTTCCTCTATTTGCAACCATTACTTGACGTTCTGGTGCTGGGTATAGGAAACAATTTAATTCCTTGGCTACCTTACAATGAATAAAATTATGGGTGCTACCTGAATCAATCAACACTATTACCTTTTTCTTCTTGATATGTCCTTCTATCTTGAGAGTTTGAGGAGTGGTAATTCCCGCCAGTGCATTACACGATATGGTCGGATTCATTTCTTCCTCTTCTAGGGTTGGTTCCCGGTGTATATCCTCTTCTTGTTCATTTTCTTCTTCCTCTTCACAATCTATGTAAAATAATTTCTTCTCAGCACACTTATGACCTTTAGTGTATTTGCTATCACAACCGTAGCAAAGCCCTTTTGCTCTTTTTTCTTCCAATTGTTGTGGTGTCAACCTTGTAGGTTGTGGAAATCTAGGCGTAGCAACACTTCCTTCTTTATAGAATTGAGTGGTAGGCTTCCTTGTCGCCATAATTTTACATTCAACTTTTCTTGCCAACCCGAATGCCTTCTCCAATGAATCAGGTTCCAAAACGCGAACTTCATGTTGGATGTTATCCTTTAAAGTGCCTATGAAGAGATCAATCCTGTGTTCCTCTGGAATATCAGTTACCCTTATATTCAATTTTTGGAAGTTCTCAATGTGCTGCCCCACTAAACCCTTTTGTTTGAGATTTATCAATTGGCTAAAGAAGGTGTTTCTCTTTGTATCCTCATAATGTGCTATCATTTCCTCCGTAAAAATTGACCATGTGACAATTTTTTTACGGGAGCAAAGCCATCGATACCATACAAATGTATTTTGTTCTAAATGTAAAGTTGCAATGCGTACCTTTTGTGTGTTTTGCACATTATTGAGATCAAAATATTGCTCCATCCGTAGTATCCATGTTACAGGATCCTTTCCATCAAACTTCCTCATATCCATTTTTGGAATATGGTGGTTCTTCCCTCCAACAGTAGAGTTTATGAAATCACGATTAACATTTATTTTGTTGTCATCATGAGTTTCCTCTACTATTTTTTCACCATTAGGAAACATTTCTTGTATCAACTTTGTCAAACCTTCCAGCACATTCTTCATAGTTTCCATTTTCTCATCGATCTTAGCTTCATGTTCACCCATCTTATCTGACAACCTCCATGCTATCTATCTTAGATTCCATTCCATCTATCTTAGATTCCATGCCTTTCTTCAAACCATCCATATTATTCTTCACACCATCCATCTTTGCTTCCATGCCTTTCTTCAAAACTTCCATTTCATTTTTTGTTGCTCTTTGCGAGAGAGAAATTTGGTGCACTTGCTCTTGTAATTTTGATACATCATGTTGCAATTCTTCATCTTCATGAGCCATAGTAGAGCCTTCTGAAGGCTTAATGGGTGTTGAATTATTTTTACTTATATATTTAGAACCCAATATTGACATTTCTCCATTCTGTAATATGCCCTGAATGAAACAAGACTGATGCAATCTGAAAAATACACACCTTTTTTCTTGATTTTGAGGAGCTCAATCCTGAAGATTGGATTATCTCGTGATTGAAGCACTTTAATATTTTAATTTCAAGATTTAACTATTTCAATTAGTATTTAACAGCTTTGACTCAATGGACTTCTCCAACACAAAGTTGTGTCCAATCTCCCACAATGACCTAATTCTGGACTGGTTCAGTAGAGCGAACTTGTACGACTTGCCACGTGTCACTGTTTTGTCATTTGTCTCTGAAATTGATAGCCAAGAAACTACAGTCCGTGTACTTGTGACCAATTTTTACGGCACTCAAATCCACTGCCCAGAGAGAGATTTATTGAACTTTTCCCACGATCACCTCTTTGAGATGAAATTCAGGAGCCTGAAAAAGCACTACCTTCCACAGATCATATCTCCAAAAATATTGCGAACCAAGCTCTGAAATTTTTGAAAATTTTCCTCAGGATTTCAGCTTCACACCATACAAATTTCAGATTCTGAACCTTCGTAGAAAAAAATTTATAGCGAAAATTCCACGATGACCTGTTTAAAATAATGAAAAAAGACCGACTTCCATGATCATATCTCCAAAAATATTATAACCAAGCTCAAATTTTTTGAAGACATTCCTCAAGATGTCGGCTGCACCCTAAAAATTTCAGCTTCTAAAACTTTGTAGAAAACAAGTTATAGCGAAAATTCCACGATGACCTGTTTGGAGCAGCGAAACCCTAGAATCCAAAGCTCTGATACCAAATGTTGTGTAACCAGCTCCAAAAATAGAAGAAAAGAGATATCAATGCCTTAGAAATAAGCCACTTCGAGGGGAAACCTCCAATACATTACATAAATGAACAATTCTTGGATGATACAATTTAGAAAACCTCCTTTCTATATATAGGAGTCCATGTGGCCATAATGTAATCCTAGTGGGCCACAATGTAATCCTAGCCGACCTAACAATAATAATTTAAGGGCACAATAATAACAAAATGGGGGTTACAAGGGTACAATAATAATAATAAGGGGATTACACTAATAACAATAAGGGACTATACTAGTAATATAGGGACCAAACAAAAGTTCATAGATGTTATATTCTACTATTACTACAAAGGCTATGAGTGTCAACAAACTTCAAAATACAATTCTAAACATGAGAGATCAAATGAAGGTTGACAAGGCCTCATCATATGCTAAATATATTAGAATTAAGTCTTTAGAAGAGTTGGTTATTCAAGTAGGATATGATCCTACAAATATTAAAGAAACAGAACAGTTAGTGAAGAATAAGAATGAAGATATTGCATCATTGAGGAAACAACTTAAACTTCCACCAACTAAACATCCATAGGCCAGAGAAATAGTACATGATGAATTTAATTTTCAATTAACAAGACAGATAAATATGTATATAAAAATAGAGAAGTCTTATCGCATTAATAAGTTTTCTAATAAGATGTGTAATTTATTCATTTTTTAATATGGAATTGAAATATAACATTATATATATATATATATATATATATATATATATATATATATAACATTTTTAAAATATAATTATAACAAAAATAAATATATATAGAGAGAGATCTATGATTATATGTTTCTACTTCCAAATATGATTAGCATTCATATATTGACATTTTAATGTATAAAATGAAATATTTTAATGCCAACTATGTATATACTATATAAAACAAAAAGATATATATATATATATATATATATATATAGAGAGAGAGAGAGAGAGAGAGAGAGAGAGAAGGGGGGGGGTTGTCAAGTAGATTAGTAAATCATTCATTTTTTAATATGAAGTTGACATGAAACATTTAAAAAAATATTTATATAGAGAGATAGTCATATGGATATATGCTTCCTACTTCCAAATCTCATTGAAACATGTATTAGCATTTTAATGTGTAGAATGTGAATTATAAATAAAATATTTCAATATCAACTAGGTATATACTATATAAAACAACACACACATATATCATTTTATTAATTAAACCGTTTTAATATGGATTTTTTTTAAGGCAACTATATTTTTTATTAATACAGGTTGGTTTTTGGGCCAAAACCCTTACAGATAT